>SSNR01000028.1:2309683-2431489 GCA_006937965.1 Callopanchax toddi | reverse complement strand
CTTCCTCCCCTGAGGCGCCGGATGGTTTGCCAGAACCTTTTTGGAGCCGACCGATAGTCTTTCTCCATGGACTCACCAAACTCCTCCCACGCCCGAGATTTTGCCTCGGAAACTGCCACTGCTGCACCCCGCTTGGCCCTCCGATACCCATCAGCTGCCTCTGGAGACCCACAGACTAGCCATGCCTTGTAGGCCTCCTTCTTCAGCCTGACAGCTCCCCTAACCTCTGGTGTCCACCAGCGGGTACGGGGGTTACCGCCACGATTGGCACCGGCTACCTTGCGACCACAGCTAGCAACAGCCGCCTCAACAATCACAGAGCGGAACAAGGCCCATTCGGACTCAATGTCCCCCACTGCTCTCGGGACGCGGTCGAAGCTCTGCCGGAGGTGGGAGTTGAAGACCATCTTGACAGGCTCTTCTGCCAGGCGTTCCCAGCAGACCCTCACTATACGTTTGGGCCTACCAGGTCTGCGTAGCATCTTCCCCTGCCACCTGATCCAACTCACCACCAGGTGGTGATCAGTTGACAGCTCCGCTCCTCTCTTCACCCGAGTGTCCAAAACATACGGTCTCAGGTCAGATGATACAACTATAAAGTCAATCATTGACCTGTAACCTAGGCTGCCCTGGTACCAGGTGTACCGGTGGGCATCCTTATGTTTGAACATGGTGTTTGTTATGGCCAAACTGCGACTTGCACAGAAGTCCAAAAACAGAACACCACTCGAGTTCAGATCGGGCGGGCCGTTCCTCCCAATCACGCCCCTCCAGGTCACGCTGTCATTGCCCACGTGAGCATTGAAGTCTCCCAGCAGGACTATGGAGTCCCCAGTAGGAGCGCTATCCAGCACTCGTCCCAGGGACTCCAAAAAGGGTGGGTACTCTGAGCTGCTATTTGGTGCATAAGCACAAACAACAGTCAGGACCTGTTCCCCAACCCGAAGGCGCAGGGAAGCTGCCCTTTCATCCCCCAGAGAAAACCCCAACATACAGGCAGAGAGTCTTGGGGCTAACAGAAAGCCCACCCCAGCCCTCCGCCTCTCACCCGGAGCAACTCCAGCAAAGAAAAGTGTCCAACCCCTCTCAAGGACTCGGGTTCCAGAGCCAACGCTATGTGTCGAGGTGAGCCCGACTATATCTAGCCGGTATCGCTCAGCCTCTTCCACAAGCTCCAGCTCCTTCCCCACCAGAGAGGTGACGTTCCATGTCCCAATAGCCAGTTTTCCTGTCCGGGGATCGGACCGCCAAAGATCCCGCCTTGGTCTGCCATCCGATCCACAATGCACCAGACCCTTCATGTTCCTCCTGCAGGTGGTGGGCCCACAGGTGGATGAGCCCATGTATCCAGTTCGGGCTGGGCCCGGCCGGGCCCCATGGGCGAAAGCCCGGTCACCAGGCGCTCGCTCACGGGCCCCAACCCCAGGCCTGGCTCCAGGGTGGGACTCCGGTAACCCTCCGGGCCGGGTACACTGGCTCGATGATTGGACTTGCATGAAGAGTCTTTTGAACCGTTCTTTGTCTCACCCCTCACCTAGGACCACTTTGCCATGGGTGACCCTACCAGGGGCACAAGTGCCCCAGACAACATAGCTCCTAGGATCATTAGGGCACTCAAACTCCTCCACCACGATAAGGTGACGGTTCACGGAGGAGAGACTCAGAGCCGTTATATAAAAATAACACGATTACCCAGTCAAGTTCTAATCCTTCTTTTAAAAAGTAATTAACTCAAATAGCATTCCAGATTAGATTAAAAAATGAAACACTGAGAAATAGAAGCATATTATCTCATTAATAATCTTCTTCATGACTCAAAAGGCAGATGAATTCAACCACAGTCACTACAGAAGGAGTGAGCAGGGGGAAACGTGTTGATTTGTTATTTTCTGGGTGAAATTTACTAAAATGTGGTAAAAATTAAGCTACATCTTCATTAAGCTAGCTTGGCATTAAAACAGGAAAAGTTTCAGAAATCCTAAGTGAGATACCAACACTTCATGTTTTATTTACACCCTCTTCATTAGCAATCTGAGCAAAGACTAAGAGAGGTTAAATGTTCTTCGTTAGTAAGGTAACGCTGCCAAACAACAAGCTGAGACACAAATATAAAAATGTTAAAATAAGCTTTTGGTTTAGATTTCAAGATTTCAAGATTTATTTTGAACATGTATGTCATGCAAAGAAAAGAAAACATAAATAAATAGTAATAGTAATTCATAAGGTGCAAGAATAATGAAAAATGAAAGTGTTCGAAAAGGGAGTAGGTTGAAGCAAAAGCTTATCTGGTCCTACTCCTTTTTGCACAGTTCAACAAGTCCACATAACTTGAGTCCTCCTGTGCAGTTACACAAGCACAGACTCACTTAGCAACTAGTAACAAGGATTTACACCTGAATACATGTAGACTCTTATATACACTGATATGTACAAGAACCAAAAAACAACTCTAACACACATTCATTCCTAAGCAGTGGATCTACATTCACACATCCATCCATCCATCCATATACATAAACACCAACATTGATTCACCTCAAGTATTTAAAATTTACAATTAGTGTACACAGTGGGAAACTTGTTCTTTAATTTTCTTTCATGATTTTGTTATTTTGCTTTTACTTTGCATGATTCGTTGTTTAGCATTTTGTTGTTGTTTTCCTCTGTGAACCCTACAAACCGGCCTGTGTGTGAACTTGGGAGTCTTGGTTAACAAGGCACAGGTGAAGCACATTGGACTGATTGAGCCACCTGCTTTTAAACAGGAGCTGAAATGAAGATCAGGGGGAGGACACAGACCTGAGAGAGTCCAACAGGGCTAATGGCGTGGTGGCTCACGTGGCCCTCTCCGGGACTTTTGGACTGGTCCTTCCTGTTCCTGAGATTTTAATTTGGCTACATATGTAGACAGCAGTAAATTTGTTTAAATGCTGAATCAGCGTTCAATTTATTTATTATTGATTATGACATTTTTTAGTCAGGACAATATCCCGTTCATTTAGATACAAGGGGGCGGGACTCTAAAAGTATACAGCATCCAGCCACTAGGGGGTGCTTGTTCTGATTGGGCTCCAAAACCCAATAGATGATGGACTAAATTTTAAATTAAATGAACTACATTTTACTGAGCTATTTGATGCTCAGATATCACGATAAAATTCACTTCAAGGAATAAGTCTATTTAACAGAAAGTCAAATTGGTTTTTAAATATTTCGGTTATAGATGTGTTAGCCTATTGTTAATTGCTAGCACATCATAACTCACATCCCAGGCTTTGGCACAGCTTTCTGATTTACACCGGGTCATTTTGGGGGATTAGTTTGAAAGGGGTCCCTTAGTTTCTTCCCTTTTGTTGTAGATCAGCTTTACATGTCCCAGATTTACAAAACCAAATTCAGACCAGATGTGGAGCGGAGCTTGTGACCCACAGGAGATGCCTTTGTTTTCAGCCAACTCGTGTCAAATAAAAAAGCACGAGATAAAGACTCTAAAGCAAGCAAAAATATGTTTTTTTTTAAATTCATTAAGTTAATCAGAAAAGCCAAATTAAGAAATGAATTAAATTATATTACACTAGGAAAATCTGCTCAATGGTAAAAGCAAAAATACAGCAGTCTAATGGAAAACAGAAGACCGCCTTTTTGTTTGTTTTCTATTAGTGTAACAGCATGTTGGATATCATGTTGATCTACTGAGCTTAGTGTTCGACGACGCAACAGAAACACTTATCGCTGATGTACCCACACATTATTCAGGTTCAGGTCAACCTCAAAGTTATTTCATCACATTCGTAGCTGAAAGAACACTCACTGAGAGGAGCAAGCATTTCCAGAACAGGAAAAAAGGTGTTAAGATGGATGTGGTGTTAAGGCTTATATAAAGTTTTAGATGGGCTTTTAAAAATGTTTAATTGAATAATAAATGGCTATAAAGAGGAATTCTAAGTTAATCAGCACCCAATAAAACACAAATGTTGTTAAACACGACTGGCTCAGGCTTAGTTAACACTTCCACTCTCACTGAAGTCAGTGGACTCATTTAAGAAAAAGTTAAAAACTCATCTGTTCAAACCTGCCTTTGTTTAACTTGTTGTTACTTGTGTCATGTTTTCTCATCTTTTACTCATTTATTCACATCTGTTATTTTGTACAATGTTTTCTTTTGTTAAGTGCTTTGTGATTTGTATCTTGAGAGGCGCTCTATAAATACATTTGTACTTAGTTAACAAAGCACATGTAAAGACAGCAAACTGCTGCCTCATGGGCACTTTTCACATCTAAAGTAGGGCAGTCGATTCAACGTTTTAATTGTGATTAATGACATATTGTTCATAGTAGTCAACTCATAAATAATCACAACTGAAAATTAATCACAGGTTCTAAATGTACCTCAACAGAATATCTTTCATGTTTCTAATAAGCACAGCAGCATGTAAACATACTTCATATAAAAGTGCTGGTCATACAATTTTAATTTTTTAATATCATGAAAAAGTTTATTTATTTAAAAAATTTCATTTAAAAGTGAAACGTGTGTATTCATTCGTTACACACAGACTGATATATATCAAATGTTTCTTTTAATTTTGATGATTATAACTGACAACTAATGAAAAGCCCAAATTCAGTATCTCAGACAATTTGAATATTGTGAAAAGGTTCAATATTGAAGACACCTGGTGCCACACTCTAATCAGCTAATTAACTCAAAACACCTGCAAACGCCTTTAAATGGTCTCAGTCTAGTTCTGTATGAGGGAAGAGACCACTGGCACCTGCACAAGGAGGGCAACACACAAAAGGTCATTTTTAAAGAGGCTGGCAGTTCACAGAGCTCTGTGTCCAAGCACATTAACAGAGAGGCAAAGGGTCGTAATTGATATTCTAATTATCTGAGATACTGAATTTGGGATTTTCATTAGTTGTCAGTTATAATCATCAAAATTAAAGAAATAATCATTTTAAATATATCAGTCTGTGTGTAATGAATGAATATAATTTACAAGTTTCACTCTTTAAATTGAATTACTGAAATAAACTTTTTCATAATGTTCTAATTTTATGACTAGCACCTGTAAAACTATATTATTGACATAATCTAAAGCAATCACAAATACTTTTTAGAACTTTACACCAAAACATCTGTACCTCAAACGTTATTATATGCTTAAAAAAACATGCCGAGAGTACACTCATATGCAATGTAACCGTGTCTAAACTACCACAGGGAAAAATTAAGGCTAAAGCATCCTCCTCATGTGATCAAAACAGGGAAACACATTACACAACCTAAAAATAATAATAAAACCTGTATTTATGTAGGGGGTGTGATACATTAGGACTAAGGTTTTAAAGTGCAAACTAATACTTTGTGTTTTTGAACAGAAAAAATGTCAACTTTGCTTTCCTTTTCTTTGAGGTTGAAAAACACTTCGTTCCTCATCCTTTCTCCAAAAACATGAACAATGAAACCTCTCAAAGGAGAAACGCTTTATACTGAGCTAGTTGCTCAAAACACACAGGCACACACTCTCTTTTCACTCACCACTTCTGATACTTTTTTCTTTAAACTGACTACAATAAAAAGCTTCACTTATTTACCTGCAAAGCTCCAGCAGCATCCGCCCCCCAAGCTATGATTCTTTCCACACTGAGGTGCCGTGGTATTGTATGCACTGTGTTTACATGATAAAATGAAGAAGACTACAACATGCCAGAATCTCCATGGCGACAACGCTGACAGCCTGTCACTGTGTCAAGCGGACAATGCTGCTGCAGCACGAGTAGCTTGTTTACTTTTACTTCCAGAGCGGCTCGCTTTAAAGGTTCAGCAGAAATTCAATGTAGAAAAGAGAAAGCGGTTTATATCGTACACACTGGATACAAATGTCACGTGCATTAATCAAATGTTAAAAAAATGGATGGTGCAAAAAGAATTTGCAGCTCTAATCTAAATTAATAGTTTTAGTGGAAACGTAATGGAGCAAAAAAAGGCTTTGAGCAAGTTGCTGTCCAGACGGAACCATAGAACCAGGTTCTGATTCTTTTCTAGACTAATGTTTTGTTAAGTTGCTTTAAACCTACTGTGGCTTTAAACATGGTTAAAATTGATGATGAATAGAACAGAACTCAACCTCAAAAACAGAAGGTCAAATTATCATCATATGAGTTTATTTTATTCACAGTTAAAAAACAAACAATTCAGGCACTTATAATGAAGGACATTTGCTTGTTTTTCACAGATGCTAATAACTGTCCCGAGCTGTTTGTCTAGCATAAGGACTGCTTTTGGAAACGGGCACTGTGCCATGACCCATCTGCACTTAATTTAACCTTTGATTGTGGATGAACAGGTGATCCGGTCATTTCCACTAACACTTCGTAAAATTTTGGGCACAGCTGGCCGAGTCCAGCTTGGTTCTTCTTTGAAAACAGAAATATTTCTGTGACTGTTTTGTCTCCTGAGCCAAGACACATCTTCATGTTGATCTCCTTTCTTCATCTTTTCACTTTTCTCCCTCGTCTTCTATTTCACACACTGCCCATCCTCTCTATTTTTGTGATTTCTTCCCAGTTTTTGCTTCTCTCAGTCTCCTTTGTCATCAGTGCCAGCCGGCAGACCAAGAATGCTCTCCAAACGCTTCATCCTAATGGGAGGCAGCTGTTCATATGTGTCAAAGCCAAGCTGAAGGTGCTGTTGGGGCAAATGGAAAAAAAGCAAGTGGTTCTTCAACACCTGGAAATGAGATTTGGAGAGTGAGAGGGGTATGAGAAAATGAGTAAAGTCTTGGTGTTAACTAGCTATTCTTTGCAAGGGGTACAGTCACATGGGGTGATTGAATTAGGACTAAACATGGAGCAGCTGTAGAGAATGTTAACATATAAGTTTATAAATATATAAAACAGCTAAACTAACTGTTAAAATTGAGAGTCCAGATAACAAAAAGCAGAATACATAAACAACAAAAGCATATACATTAAAAAAGAACAAAATAGTGATGAATGGATCATTTAAACGGTGACAGATTTATAAATAAGTCAGTGAAACATTCAAACTCTGTTTAAACATCAGAATAACTAACATCTGGTTTACATCAAAATAAAATGCACACATGTGAAAACTGACACGCTGATAAAGGACTTCTTCATCTGTATCACCAGAGTTGTGTAAAATTCACAATGAGTAAGCAGCAAATCAATGAAAATCACATTTCCATTGGGTGTAATTAATGAGCAGAAAACAAAATGCTTCTAGATTGAGCTGCATTGACTTCAAAGCATTTACATTATTAAAAGCCATGATTGATTATTGAATTATAGAGTACAGATTCATTCTGACAGATGAGGAAAAGCTCAGAGATTAAAGCGGCTCTCTGGAGCATTTTTCTCTGTATCAAAGTTTTCTAAATGTTTTAAATGATATTTCAGGTCTAAACTATGATCTATGGGTTGAGTTCCACAACATCTGTCATTCTGATGAAGACCCTCCTTCCTCCTAGAGACCCCTTTCCATTATTTCTTGCCGCCGACATTTTTCAGCCAATGACATTCAAATGTCTGCATTCTCTCAACATGCACGCGCATCGACCAAACCTGTACCAGTAGGGGGCGCTGTCGTACAGGACGCTCCGTGTGTTTCTCTGTTTACCGTCTCGTTCACCGAGGACTCACGGCTCATTTCTACTAAAAACCTACCCATTCTCCAGCTAAAGATGGATTTATTTTTATTTTTAAACCTTTCACCTCACAGAATGGCAAGGCTTGACAGGATTATGCGTTTATTTTGGTCAGAAAGTTCATCCAGGGCCGAGTCAAGTTCAGCTTCAGAGTCCAGCAGCAGCTCTCTGCTAACAGTGCTAATATCAGAAGCAGCAGGGACAGAGAGGGCTCATCAGACCCTCGTAGTGTTGTTGGAATAAGATTGTGAACTGTGAGTGATTAAACCCTACACAGTGAGCTGTACAGTTCATGTCCGAAGTATATGCGCCGCGTGCACGTGCGCACACGCGACCGGACGCGCGTGTCGAGATGTTTTGAGGAGGAGCCTTTGGACGCTAGATTCAAAAACTGCTCTCTTGCTGAAATAATCCAGAGTGCGGCTTTAAATTGAGAGTGCAGAAAAAACAGATTGGTATCTTCCCTTCTCACCTGTAAAGAATCTTTTTTTCTTGAAGTCATTCTGCATGACCCTTTTTTCCTGTAATTTGTGAAAGTTACTTTTCTAGCTTTGTTTCCTTTTGAAATCACTTTTGAACCTGAAGTCACATTTGGCTACAGCACACCAATGAATCTTGGTTTGGTAAACTTTGCTTACTGCTGCCACTTTGTGAGTAAAAAATGAGACAAAGGTGCCTGCTGTCAAACTGGTGGTAGGTGGTGGGGGCAGAGTGTTAAGTAGAGTTTTGAAGGCTGAAAATAGTTTCCGGGGAGTCATTAGTGCTGAGAATTTTGTCATTGTAAAATGCTTTATTTGCATAAGTGATGCTGGCAAAGAATGATGACAGTAGGTCCAGAAAATCTGATGAGTTGGGACTGTCGAGGTAGGTAGTCACATTGCCAAAGACTATTATGGGACAGTCAAGCTCAGGGATGCTAGTACAAAGTCCAGGTTTGGTCAAGGGGGTAGCAGTAGCTCAATAGGTTGAACATCCATCTTGTAACTAGAGGGTTGTCAGTTCGATTCCCGCCCTGGCTGGGTAACATTGTCGTTGTATTCTTGGTCAAGTCACTTCATCCACATTGCCTGCTGGTGGTGGTAGGAGGGTCTGGAGGGGCCTGTGTATGGTCACATTACTTTTGTGGCTACAATGTAGCTTATTGCAAATCAGCATGAATGACAGACTAATGCATGGTTTCCTCTACGTGTAATTGGTCATGGCGGTGCGTCACGGCTAAATAAAAGCCGCCACACCTTCAAAGTGAAGTTTTTTTTTTAAAGTTAAACAATTTAAAGCATATGAAATATATACAGCCTATATTTGTGCACTTGTACTAATGGATTACAGTTCTCTGTCGTGGTGACAGATTAAAAAATCTGGAAAACACAAGAACAGGTTCCGTCAAACCTCTTTTGTTCTCTTTCCTTTCTTCTCGCGCTGAGCTCAGTCCCTCTCTTTGTCTCTCTCTCACTCACTCTCTCTCTCTGTGTGTGTAGCGCAAAGGAAAATGCGGGAGCAGGGCTCTAGACGGCAAACTAATTTCTCAAAGGTGTGACAAAAAAAGTCCACCAGCGGAAAAAAACTTAATGCAACGCTGAAAGTCTCCCTGTGGTTCAACAACAAACCAGAGGAACTAGAACACAAATCTTAATGGTCCGATGGCTGTGAAGGAGTCCTCGGTCCAAGGTGGGGGGGGTAATGACACCGTTGATCTCTCAGCCAGCAGCGACCCGCTAAAGACTTAAAAACAGCAGCAGCTGTAGTCAGATCATTGTGTAATGACGAGGATGTTATCACATTGACTTGCACTGCCAATGTGTTTTTAATGAAAGAAGTTCAGCTCAGGATGTAGCGTGTGGGTCAGAAACATGCAGCCTGATCCGGCCCCTCCGCTCTGATTGGCTGTGGTCCAGATATTACTGTCGTTTGTGTTCTAGTCAGTCACAGAGGTGAGTATGCTAGGCTAGTCACATAAACAGTGAAGGATATAAAATAAAAAGAACGACTGACAAGTTTTCATCAAGTTAAGAGCTGAGCCGTCTGAAAATCATGACCAATGCTCGTGATCTGTACCCTGACACGTCATATTTAAATATTCTTAATCTTCCTTTTGTAATACTGGTGACTGAAATAAATCTAAAACTTCCCAATTCAATTAGACAAGTACACAGGCTGAAGTGGAAGAGGTGAGTGAAGGAGAGAAAAGTGGAGAGGCAGAGCAGGAAGGTGGATCTTCCTGCACAGGTGAGCATGGTGAGATAGAAGAGAGCAGCAGGAAAGAAAAGAGGGAAGGAGGAAAAAGGTCATCACCCACTACCCCCTTCCCAAAGAGCCCACCACCATGGTTAGAAAAAGTCTAGAGGAAACCCTCTAATGTAAAGAGCTTCGTTCCACCACCTGCTCCAGATGTAGCAGAATGTGTGGTTGGTTGAAAGTGCAGCTTACATAGTACTGCTACTGGGTTGATCCAGGTCACAGTGAGAGCCAGCATGTCAAGTGACAGGTGGTTGGTATATACAGTAATAAAGTCCATGTTGGTCACTGCTGATTGGCTATTCCACAGCCCCACTAACAAGTGAGTGTCACTGGGAAAAGTGTTTTAGAGAGGGGAGGTTTTAAAGGCTGCAGTGACACACAGTCGTAGCCACCTAACTTGTGCTGTGTGCTCACAAGTGGACGCAGCAATTTATGAGTTAAACGATTGCATTTGGTTGAGACCCCCCATAGAGAGTGGAGAAACTAGCTGCTTACAGCCTCTAATTACTCTGATTGTTTTCCGATGGCTGAACCAAGACTAGTAAACTAGGAATAATGAGACACGTTTGTGTTCACTTCGTAAAAAATTGTAAAACTTTGTAAAAAATCTGACTGCAAAAACAGTCAAACCACCTCCAAAAACATTTTTCAGATTTGTTTTTCAGCTGGCAAAATCTGCCTGGTTATGGAACACTGAACTGATAATATTAAGATGCAAACAATAAGAAACACTTTGAAATGAAGCTACAACATCCACCAGCAGTGAGAACAACAGTATTGTGGGTTAAAAGATCAACAATTTGAAAAACAGAAAGGCAGCTGAGTTTGTCAGAAATGTGAAGAGTGTGAAGAACAGGAGTGAACAATCAATGAACATCTAAAGGAATAGAGACAGGAAGAGTGGAAGAAAACAAGCAGTGTGTGCAGAGAGCAGAGAAGTACCTCATCAGTCAGGTAGTAGATTTTTCTCAACATACTCTGCCGAGCTGCTTCAACTTCCTGGAAAAGAACAAACCATTAAAGTCTCTAAAGGTAAACTTTCTATCGATTGATTCTGACTGCTGGGAGGAAAAGACTTAATAAAACGATCATGAAGGTGAGCTCCATCCCGGGACGTCCCTTCAGACCTAAAGCAGGTGCTGGGAGACAGGAGCCATTATCGCCTCTGTATAAAGTCTCTCACTCCACGTGTGAAGGGGTGATGTGACAGCAGCCATCAGAATCTACAACCAGCTCTGCTCCCAGCAGAACACGTTTTAAAAAATCACCATCAAACCACATCTTTGCTGCTTGGATCAGCATGTGAATCATCACATCCATCAAAGTGAAAAACATGTTGAACTTCATTGGTTTTGTCTTTATTTATACATTATCTGTATATTTATATGCTATTGTATGTATTTATGTTCATATTTTATATTACTTTACATTCCCAAACAGATATGTTTGTTTTATGCTTATTGTGCATTTATTTTGTACATATTTTAAAAAAATGAGGAATTTTCTTTTTGTGTTTGCTGCTACTAAATTACAGAGTCTAGAATTACTATAATATTCCTACATTTTATATATTTGTACCAACGCTACAATGCAGGAAGCACTTTACATCAGAAGATGACATCATTGTACTGCTTGTTTTTGGATCTAACCTGAGAATATTATTATTTATTATTATTAACCTTTATTTAGCCAGGGAAGTCCCATTGAGTTACAGAAACTCTTTTACAAGGGAGTCCTGGGTTACCACCTTTGGGGCATGTTGTGGTCTGTGGGGGAAACCGGAGTACCCGGAAGAAACCCACGCATGCATGGGGAGAACATGAAACTCCACGCAGAAAAGCCGCAGCTGGGATTCGAACCTGCGACCTTCTTGCTGCGAGGCAACAGTGCTAACCACTGCGCCACCATGCAGCCAATATTTACCTACAAGGGATATTTGTTTTTGCCATATTACAAAAAATGTAGCCTATAATAATAAAAATATTATTTGCAAATAAATAACAGGACAGAAACAATGAAGAACCTCCTACAAACAAAGCACTACCGAAATGTTTTCATTTTCCTCAGGACATTTTTCAGCTATTAATCACTCCTCATTCAATTTACTGAGTTTTAATGCTGCTATAAAGAAAAACTGAGTTTTGTTGCTGTGCTATGCCATTATCAGCAACTTGAGACATTTTGTGCACTCATAAAATCTTAAAGATCTTGTTTTCAGTTTTTATTTCATGCATAAAATGTTTATATAACTTAGTAAAACCCTGAGCTCTGACCACAAACCCAGCTGCAGCAGAAAAACGTGTATCCCACATTCTGAGCTTCTATTTTAATGACCAAGTAAAAGACTTCACGCACAAATGTCTTTATGCAGAGCCAACGCGTGTGCAAGAATCAGAGCTGTACCTGTGCTGCAGCATCCTGGGAGAAGATGAACGAGTTAATGTGAGATAAGGCTACCACGTATAAGACGGGACACCAAGAGGACTTCAGGGTTCCCGTCACTAAAGAGCGAAAGTAGAGACGAAGGAGAGGGAGGGAGTCTTCAGGAGGTGAGGTGAACCGCTCGATGGGGATGGACAACTAGAGACACACGGCAGAGAGACTCAAGTTAGAGAAAACATGTTTAAAGTTTATATTTATAAATAAAAATGCAAAAAAATTAACTGACCTGATTCAGAGTGACGCCCAGCGATCTCAGCATCCCGACATGTTCTCCAAACACAGCAAGTCTCATGGTGGCGCTGTATCGCCTCTGTAGGGGCAACAGGACCCAACAGCCAAACAGGGGGTCTCCAAAAGACACACCTTCATACTGAGTCAAAAGAGCTGTATACAAGTCCTGGAAGGAGGCCAGACCTGGAGGCGGGACGTCCAGGTCCAACGAGTCCAGCTTGGACTTCCTGTTTAGAAAATAAACAGTACATTTGTTCAGTAGGAGCTTTGACGTTTCTAACTGTGTGTGCAATAATATTTTCTCAGACCTGGTGAGCAGCCTTAACAGGCCCCAGGTCAGTCTCTGAACTGGTTTCTCTAGGAACAAGTCACTCGAACACAGGAACACACAGGACAGGCGGGCCAGCTTAGCAACAGGAAGGATCACCTAAGAAACAAATGTAGTTTCACAAACATTCTCCAAATAATGAAGATGATGGTAATATAAAGTAGAATTATTATGAATTAATCTACTGATTAAATAAATACAAGTTTTGTTAAGCAGGATCTTATGGCCTGATATAAAAGAGTTGAAGGATCTGGCCTTTCCTTGTTTGCTTCTATTCACTTGTATTCAACAAGTATGTCTTGCAGGTGTGAAGAATCCAAAATGTGTAATGATCAGATCATCATTTAGTTCTACTCTGATCAGTAAAAAACTTTCTCTTCCTCTGATTTAAACACGCTCCATGACATAAATCTTTTCTTACAGAAATATTGTTGCCTTGACTCGTTTTGTACCTTTAAAGCTTCCTCCCTCCAGACCTCCAGCATCAGCAGCCACTGCAGACAGTGGGTCACCGCCTGCAGAGCTCCATGAGGAAGCTCCTCCACCGCCAGGCCTCCACCGCCAGTCACCCCTGTCCGCTCATAGAGGCTGATGAGCGGGAGGAAAGACCAGTCCGATGGCATCGCAGGGCCACTGAGCTCTGGGAGGAGATGGGAGTTGATCCACGGGTTGCGGCCCAGGAAAGAGTCTCGTGATGTGAGCACTGACTGCTCCAGAGAGGCGAGATGGGTGAGGAAGCAGCCTCGTATGGAGGGCAGCTGGGTGGAGGCTTCTCTCAGGAGAGCACCGATAGTCTGGAGGGAGGGAGAGGTGTGGTGTGTGTTCTCGTGAAGCTTCAGCTCCTCGAGCTCCACAACCTCAGGTCCTCCACTGTGTCCCTCCCTGCAAACCAAACACAGACATGACGACTCAAATCCTCATGGAAGTCTATCAAAGATTAAACTGAGAACATGTTTTTAAATGCATACATTAAAAAGTCTTTGCTGAAGACAACAGTAGAGAGGAGTTCATGTGCCAAGTGTTCACTGCCTGGAAGTAACCAGGGAAGCAGCACCAGCGCCACCTGGTGGTAAAGGGAGGAATGTTTTGCAACATCTGGCTCAACAGGAATCTGAGAAATATAAAAAAAGAACAAAGTATGAATTAAAAAACAACAACCGCAACAAAAACAAACAGCAGGTTTAGCCATTGGAGTGTATTGCAGTTTAAATTAGTTTAAAATGAGACCCACCAGCCTTTGTGCCAGTTTGAGCAGCAGGTACAGGAGGTGGTGCTCATGGCGAAGAAGCCACGCCCTGCTGTGAGACAGTGTGGGCGTGGCCTGACTGCAGCTTCGCAGGTAACCAATCACAGGCTCTGACAGCAGCAGGTTAGTGAACTAGAGAGCAGGAGAAAGAATCAACCAGAAATGCATCAATGTTTGACATAACTCTAATATTCATCTGAGTTCATCTTCAGTGACCTACCTTGCTGCTGAGACCTTTGTGAATCTCTGTGATGGTTTCCAAGAGGAGCCCCAGTCCTGTTAAAAGAGGGAAGGGGGAGCTGGGAACAACCAGTCCAGGACGAACCCTCCATCCTGGGCAGGCCAAACCAGGGAGGTTAGGAGTGGTGTCTGGACCTGAAGGACTAGACTGAACATTACAGACCACTGAGGAGGACCTAGTGTGAAAATCAAAGGAAGAATGAGCTGTTAAAAGTACTCAATATTTGAGGGAAAAGTACAAAGAAAAGGCACGTGTGATAAGACAGCGGTAATTTGCCTACCTGAGATTTCTGATCAGGTCTTGAACAACGCTGTGACCCACAAGAGGGAGAAGAACCTCAGATGTTAGAAGCTCCAGTTCTTGTAGAGTTTCCACTGGTTTGAAGCAATTCTGTGAATATTCAACAAAAAACAAATAGTCCGCCATGATAGTACACGGAAAATACCACTTGAGATATTTTGTTCATGGACTGTTTTGCTTAAATAATTTGATTATTAGATGTATTGGTTAAATAAATAAAAATAAAATAACCTGTTGGGAGAGCTGATGGTAGTAAGCTTGTAAGTAAACCAAATAAGCAGGTATCAGAGCCAGGCTGTTGTCCTTCTGAGCTGGATTATCAAGGTTCTTGATAAAACCCTTCAAATGTCCCAACAAGGAAGCCTGCAAACCAGTGACGTGACCCCAGGACACAGGAGGTGGAGGGGGGCCCTCCTCTCCCTGACCACTGTGGTGAAAACAGAAGACGACATGTAGAAACAGAAAACCCAGGAAAACGTCATCCTGGCAGTAATCAGTACCTGACCATTCCAGCCTGGAGCTCCTGATAACAACCAGCTGTGTGTGTAACGTGTGTGAGCAGAGAAATCAGAGCCAACAGACGGTGGACCTGCAGAGACAGCAGAGGACCTGAGGAGGACAGGAGGCTGTGGACGGACTGCAGTGTCCTCACTAAGGCTGGATACAGGTCTCTGTGGGAAAAACCAGGAACAGTTCAACAAATTTAAATTATTTTATTGGATAAGAAAGGAATGTTATGTAGAAAGAAATGAATCAGAAAGCAGCATCATTTAAAGTACAAGATCACTCAGTTGTTTTGTACAAAACTTTGGGGGAAAAAATAAGTGTTTTTTTTTTTTTTTTTAATGAAACATCTGATCTAAGTTGCCTTTGGTTTTAGAGACTACTATCAGGGATAGAAGTCCACACTTTTAGATCATTGTTTTTACTAACCCTAACTTCATCTAATCTGTACAAAATATTTCCTCTCACCTACTTACAAAAATGTCATACAGCACGTTTTAAATTAACTTTTATTGTTAATAATTATTTGATGTTTACATGGTTAAATCAAATGGAAGTTTGAGATCTGAAGTTGAATTACAATCAGAGAGCACATAACTCAAACAGATCTGGGGGGTTTTCTACACTGTATTTAATTAGAAATTGCCTCAACAATTCGTGAACCACCCCCCACCCACCCACACACACACACACACACACACACACACACACACACACACACACAAACACTCACCCACACCCACACCCACGCACATACACAAACACTTTCCTGCTGGACCACAAAATTAACAACACAAAACTCACAACATCCACATCTCTATTGACTGTTGCTTAAAACAGTGTTCATAAATACAGCTGGTGATATTAGGACATCTGTTTGCAGACATAATGAGACAAACCCTGTGCTCTGTGTAGATAAACTGTCTCCCTACACTGTGATCCTTTACAGAAACTCATGCAAAAAAACCAGCAGCAACTAAGTATCAGCAGATACTTGACCCTAAATGACTCGACACAAAAAAATCACAATCATGACTTCCCTAGCAATAATTTCATAAATAAAAGAATATAGAGAGTGTTTCTACCTATAGAGGGCAGTGTTTACCTACATGTACAGTTGGCAGGCCTGTCCATAAGCAGCTGCTGCAGCCCACAGCCTGTAGGACTCTGTGGTGATGGAGAGGGACTCACTCGGCTCCAGCAACAGCTTACTGGGCTCAGCGCTCAGGAGGCAAGACAAACGCTCCCTCACTCCCAGAGAGTTGAACTGAAAAGTGGATGATAAGTTACTAATACTTAAATATCCAGCTATGACCATAAGCAGAAGATACTCATGTGTTTACTATATGCTGCATATTGACCACTCAAAGTAGCACCTTGCAGAATTTGTTAACATTTTTAACTACAATTACCAATCTGGCACAGGCGTGTCTGCCAGAGGAGGCTAAAACCCTTAAGAGCTTCATGGCGCTGGTTACTGGGTGTCCATAAACCGACTGAGGGTTGAGCGAGGATGATGACTTCCAGGAAGTAGGAAGGAACTCAGACATCACTGTCTCCAAGAGTCTAGGGCAATTTAACACCTGAGAAAAATGCAGCAACAATAAACAAACCATCCAGCAAAAGAAAAAGTCAATTTATCAGCTAGGACATTTTTACCTGTGTGGCAGATGACGAGGAGTGCCGGGTGATCCGTGTCAGGATCTGCAGGATGTCATGAACCACGCGAGGTGATGGTCGGAAGACTTCAAGAATGTAGCGCAGTCTGGGGAGGACTTTCATCTTCAACAGACCCTGAAGCACAGACCACTGGTCAGTTTTCATCCACAGAACCTGAAAACATCAACGATGTAACTAATAACAGTACACACAACTAATTTTACCTTTACAACATCCTGTCTGGAAACGTCATAATCACTCTTCCGCTCTTCTTTTTCCTTTGTCGTCTCCTTCAATCTTTCATCCAGCCCTTCATCCTCTTCATCTTCCTCCTCCTGAGAGGATGGCAGCAAAGGAAAGGCTGCCAGGCCGCGGAACCAGGAGAAAGTGCAGTCCAGACACTCCTGAAACAAATCCAGGAAAACCAGAAGAACTCTGATGTTGCACATTTTAACAGGGACTCATGCAGTGTTTGTAAATACGCTCTCTAACTACATGCTCTATGTGTTTTAGACACAAATGCAAAACTCAGAGAGGTCTTACTTCATCCTCTGCACACACGAGGAGTGCTTTCAGTGCATGCACGGCTGCAGACATCACACCCTCCACACCGTCATCCAGCCCAAAGCGGAGCAGGAAGAGCAGGCCTGCGTCTAGCAGCGTGGACATCATGCTGCCTTTCAGAACAGACAGGTATTCTCCAGCACGTGCCTGTAGAGGACAAAGAGCAGCCACATTAGTAAGTATTTGCATCTGTCTGTAAGTATCTGTGTGTGTGTGTGTACCTTTGAGAGGATGTTGGCCAGCGTGCTGAGAGCCAGACTTCTCTGTTGGATAACCTGACTCCGAGACAGCAGGAAGAGCTCCTGCAGGGAGTAGCCTGCTCGCTGAGGAAACATCATCAGCATCAAGATTAAAACTGTAACAAGTTTTTCAATGAGAAAATTGACTATTAGATTTAAATATAATAAGATAGTATTTAAATAAATTTGGTAAAAGCGATTATATCAAAAGCTCAAAGATTGGTGTTTAGCTTCATCCTACAGACCTCAGGCTCCTCGCCGTGGTGGTGCAGTCCTAAGTGGGTCGGTAGATCCTCAGTAGGTGGAATTAAGGTCCCCGAGAAGTCAAATCGAGCCCGCATGGCCTTTTACAACACAGATGTTGTGTTAAGTGAAAAACCTGCTTTATTCAAGTCGATAAAACACCTTTCATTCATCAAGCCAGCTTGAATCAAGAAACCAGTAAAGTCACCTTCTTGGTTCCTTTCTTTCTGGGTGAAGGAAGGTCTCTCATCCACTCCAGCTTCTCTGGCTCCAGCTGATCCATATGAACCCATTCCTTCTGGGGCTTCACTGGGAGGTCCTCCACTGAGTCCATACACATGTACACACAATGAGCAAAGTGGGCTAAAAACAACAGCATGTCAACAACATGACTCAAACATATTTAAAAAGCTGCAAGACACTTTTGCAAAACTGGTCATTTTTCATAAACATCACTGATCAACATGTTTGTGAATGAGCTGCATATTTTTGTATGATTTACATTTATCTGCAGAAAGCGGAGAATCATTTAAATAAATCGTACCAGTGACAACTGGTTCCTCCTCCATCTCCACCTCTTGGGGTGTCTGGATAGAAACAGCAGCACCGGAGGAAACTCTGCTAACGTTTTCAAGAGGAGGTTCTTCCTCGCTGCGTTTCTCCGCAATGTGTTTGGATGGCGAATCAGATGAAAGAGCGCTCTGAGCCGTACGAGATCTGATAAACTCCACCAGTCTGGGATCTGGAAGGCAGACATAAATATCTTGTGAATGAAGACATGAGCTGTTTCATGTAGATTACTATTTTGAAACTCAAGTCTTAATGTAGAGGTTCTGATGTAAACCGCATCCTGCTTACCAAGCTGGGACAAGAGCTTCTTCTGCTCCTCTAGTATCTCAGCCTGAGACATTGCTTGGAGCTTGATCTGGTTCTCTTTGTGGATCTTCATGGTCTCTCCTGTGCTATCTGGACCTTGAAGCCCAACACCAGAGATCAACCTGGGACCTACCACACATGGTTGTAATAAACAGGAGAGAGAAGGATGAGGAGACAGGCAGTGAAATAGAGTTAAAGCATAAAGTTCAATGTTACAATCACCAGCAGCGTCACTGAGATCTGGGTCAGTTTGAGTTTGAGGAAGGAGGTTGTGCTGTGTGGGCTCAGGATCCAGAGGAGCTTCAGAGGAATGAGGTGACAGCATCTTCTCTTCCTTTAATCTCTGAGCAGCAATCTGACGTGCAAAGATGCTTTTCTTTCCTTTAACCAATGAAGGCGGCACCTGCAGGTAAGAGCAAAATCAACAGAATCATTTATTTACACACCAATACAAAAGCCAGAATGAGGAGTTTTCTCTTTAACTTGCTACATTTGAATACAAATATCTTTACTTTCTTTTCCTTATATTTTCAAGGATGGCTTGTAATATAGGACCATTACATGTGTTTTGTTATTTTGGGATGGAAATTTTGCATGTAATACGTCAGAGATATTAGACAATGCTTTTTACCTGATTGCTGGTTTCTGAGCGGTGCAGTACTTTGGGGAAAGCCAAGCCTGAAAACACTGGTAAAGATATCGGAGCACAGCTGGTATCTCGCTCCTTAAAGAAAAGTGTAATATTACCACCTAAAAGTAGGGAAAAAAGACAACCACATCTACATTTTTGATTGTACAACAAAACACTCACAACAATCCTGGAGAGGACAGCACTGATATGAGTATCATGTCTGTCCAGCCTCTCTTCAGCATCCCCATCCTCGAAGGTGACCCGATTGGATTTAAAGCGGGACTTCTTAGGAGGAGCTGGTGTCAAAGTGGGGAGTTCATCTGGAAAATCTACATTAAACATAAAAAAATGAACAACAAGTTTCTGAATTTAATATCACATGCACTGAATTCTCTGTGACCTTCTATGGTGACCACATCCTTCTGGTTTCCTTCACTTGCCCCGCCATGTCCTCTTTCGTCTCCAGCCTCCCCTCTCCTCTTGTCTGGACGACGGACCACGCTGGCAGCAGATGGAGCGCCAGAGGTCAGGAAGCTCTCCTGCTCTCTCAGCAGGTCGTCTTCAGAGTCAGTGGGTTTCGGACGCCGCAACATCCCTCTAAATCACATAGAGATTATGTCAAAAAGTACGTATCATTATCATTTACAATCGTTTCTCTAAAACTTTCTAAGACCACATGAGTAACAACTGAAAGGTGATGACGACTCCAGGGGGCCAAAACAGGTGGATGCCCATAAACTTAGGACTTTGATTTCACCCCTGCTAACATAAACTGACCGGTTTATAACAATGAATTTAGGTGCTAGAAACTGTCAAAATGTCAAATGTACTTTAATTCACAACATCTCACTTTTTTGCGTGGTTTTATTTTATTATAATATCGTCGCAGACATAAACTATCAATACTTGCTGCGGATTGATGCTTTTTCGTTTTCACGTTTACAGCGTCACGTGCCGTAAACCTTAACCTATGGTTTTCGTAAAAGAACAAACCGCGTTCAGTTTATGGGAAATTGTTCCAAAACAATAACAAACTGTACCTCGTATGAATATCCGCTGTTGTTTACACTATTTAATACCAGTGATAGCTAACCTGTAGTATTGAGCTGAATCCTAGAGGAACTCTGACGAGAGTGTGCTGTTCACACGGAAGAATTTCCGTGTAGCACATTCAAATTTTCTTCAAAATAAAAGCAAAACGAAGGGAAGTATTTTTTCCTAATATTTATCGGTTTAAAACATATTCTCCAACCTGTACTCTGTTGTTTAGGTAGGAAAGACACAGATACAATTTAAATGAGTTGATTTAATCTTCGGGCGACAAGGTTAACGTTTTATTTTACCTACTTCCGTCGAGAATCTCATAATGTCCAAGTTCAGTCCAGTAATTTGGCCAAAAGTTGTTTTATTTGGCGACTCCATCACACAGGTTGGTTTCTGCATTTTTACAAACTGTAATATTCTGAATAAATATGTTATAACCTGCCTAGCTTTAGCTGCAGGCCCTGCTATCTATAGAATGTAAAGATATTTCTGCTAAATTCTTCCAGTTTTCCTTTCAAGCCAATGGATGGGGAGCAGAAATTGCCAACAAGCTTGCAAGGTGAGTTGTTGACATTTATTTTATTTACCTTAGGGGGATTTTCAGTGTTACAGCTCCGCATTAATGAGCTACAAATGATATAAGGGATATATTATCTGTGAACAGTAACTTATATTTAACCAGGAAGTTTATTTGTAGTTTAACTTTATAATACTGCATACCATGTAACAATAACGTCAATGAATATTCATCTTTAAATTCAACATGTAGTATATTTTTACAATTGTTCAAGTTATGGTTCTGGTGTGTTTGTAATCCATTTTTAATCTGGGTATTATTCTCAAAGAAAGCTATTTGTAAAGAAGTTTGATGCAAAAATATCAAACCACATTGTTTATGGTCATCTTAAACCTTTTATTTTAAATCATTATTTCAACATATTTTAATGCCTTTTGAGCAATTTAGTTTTTAATTTTGCTTTTCCATTCATGCACATTTAGCTCCTAAACTTTTCAAAATTGTAAATAAACCCCACAAGTTCTATATCCACACAACTTTAATTGTTTACCCAGCAAAAAAAATGCTGTATATTGTGTCACTGATTGATCTGTGCATTAAATTTCTACAATATTCTTAGAAAATGTGACGTTGTAAACAGAGGACTGTCTGGCTACAACTCCAGATGGGCCAAAATTATACTCCCTCGCCTTCTTAGCAGCCTGAACCCAGCAAACACACACGTAGCTGCTGTTACAGTCTTCTTTGGAGCCAACGACTGTGCACTGGAAGGTAGACTCACTTTAAAAGCAGCTTTAGTGTAGGCTGTGTACTTTACTTACTGTCAGATTTCATTAATCTCTAGGCATTTTGTTAGTAATACATGATTGTACATTTTTCGCCTTCAGATAAGAACCCACAACAACATGTCCCTCTGCAGGAGTATTCAGAGAACCTGAAGGAGATCAGCAGGCTTCTGACGTCAGCTGGTGTGTCAGCAGACAAGGTCATCTTCATCACTCCTCCTCCTCTCCATGAGCCATCCTGGGAGAAAGAGTGCATTCTCAAAGGTGACCTTGAACCACCATTCATTCTTCTTCCTGTGTTGATAAAGTTTAGGCCGCCTGCAGAAATCACGTGTCCTTTATTGCATCTTCTTCAGGATGTCCTCTCAATCGACACAACTGTGTTGCGGGACAGTATGCACAGGCTTGTGTCCAGGTAGCTGGTCAATGCGGTTCAGATGTCCTAGATCTCTGGACACTCATGCAGAAAGATGGACAAGTGAGTTTAATCTGTCCTTTTTAGCCTGCTCTGCATGTTCTTCAAGTAAAGGCTTTAAAAGTCAAAACAGAAAGTGCTCCATAGTTTGCACTTTAGACAGTTTCATTATGCAGCCAAGCACCAGAAACACCGTTAACATTTATAATGTAAACATTTTACATTTCCCTGATGTTTAAATGGATTTTATATATTTACAAGCTTTTGTTTACTCCAAACATTATACGTAGCTCAAATGTCAAAATCTCACTGCAGTTCATTATATTGTTCCACAAGCATCCTTTTCAAAACCTTCCCAATTTGTCCTCATCCCTCCAGAATTACACCGTCTACCTGTCTGATGGACTGCATCTCTCAGAAAAGGGAAACCAGTTTGTGGCCGAGCAGCTGTGGCGTTTACTTGATGGCCGTCTGGCTCACCTGCCCTTCATCCTGCCTTACTGGGGAGACGTGGACGCCAAGAACCCAGAAAGCAGCCTCCTCTGTAACCAATGAGGGAACGGACATTTGCTGTTGAAGCTGATGGAGGACTGAACAACCTGCAGAGGATCATCCCACAGCTGGCTTACAAAAAACCACAATTCAGACCAGTTGTTAATGTTTAAACATACAATAAAGATTTTTTTTTTACTTAGATATGCGTCATTAATGCAAACAGACATTTGAAAAGAACACTTACAGGTATAATAATAATGATAATAGTAATATACACATTATCTGATATAAAAATGAACATTATATGCTTCTTTATCTTGACCTACAAAAAGAGATTTACAGTGTTAACATGTGACAGCAGGTACAACAGTGAGACATCGAATCAGCAAATGATGTGCAGAGCTCACATTGGCACTAGTGTGTAAAATCAAACATCTGAGCAACCGAGGTGTCAAATTCAAAATATTCTAAAAGAAAGTTTTGACTTTTCTTCTGCACGAAACAGGCACAGATTCCACAGAAGGCACCGGTTTGTATTGTGCAGGAATCGGCACCAGAAGAGAGGCAAACTTTTCTATCATTTCATTACAGGAAACTCAATAAGATCATACTATTTTCCTCACTTTGAGTTCCATCTTCTAATAAAACGAAGGACACTAAAACTACTCCTTGTTCTTGCACATGAGTGTTGTATTATATACACAAAAGCATCAAATAAACAAGCTCACACAACGTGTATAAAATCTAAATTCCAGTGATGTTTTAAAAAAACATTAAGTGCATTTATAACAGATTCAGGACACTGTCACCTCTAAAGTCATCGTTCTTGAGTCCATCTCAACACATCGCACCGCTTCCTCTCCTGGAGTGTTCTCACTGCTAACATTGTGTAACATAGTTCAATAAAAAGGCTGAGCGAGGAACCAGCTGATAGCTTTCTGGGTACGATGATAAAACCGAGTCAGTTAAGATGACTTTTTTTTCCTCCTAGTGATCCACAGTCACAGCTTACTGCTTATTAGTAAACACAAAGTAAAAACTGATGATCACTGTGCTCTACTTTCTATTTTTGCTCCTGAAAAGCATTTGCCTTTTCAGAAACTCAAACCTTTGTGTTAAAACAGAACTGTCTTACAGAATTTCATGTCTAAAGATCCTCATGGATTCTTCAACCTACAACAAAAAAGGCACAAAAACGTGAACTCACAGTAGTAGCTTTGAGACGACTACAATAAACCAGGTTTCACATTGTAAAAATCTGACCTAATAATGTGTCTGTTGTGTGACAACTAAAAGGCGTATGTTGTTGTGTATTTGTGTTTTCTTAAATAATTAAGAGGCGTGTTTTTATTTTCTATAACAAAAAGATCCACCTGTTTCCTCTCAGCACTCAGTCTCTTTAGTGTCAATGCGGTCCTGCCTCTTGAGGCGGCGCCTGTCCCTGGATAATGGGTTCTGTTCTGTCAGATCCTCGTAGGAGGATTTCGTAGCCGACGAGGAGGCTCCTGCGGTTGTGAAAGCGTCCGGCAGGCCCTCCCCTCCCAGATGAGAGTCGCTGCTGGTGTCCTCCTGGATGGTGGCCATCCGCTGCCCCCCTACGCTGTCCGGGTTGGCGCCGTAGCTCGGGCCGGGGTCCTGGGTACTGCTGGCTGCGGGAGGCGCCTGGCTCAGCTGCTGTGGAGACTGGGAGGAGGGCGCGGTCCGGCCGCCGGGGGAGAAGGGAGGCTGATGTGGCTTGACGATGCGCACGGACGCCGACTCGAGGTTGCTCAGCATGTCTTGACTCTGAAGAATAAAAGCAGCACGTGAGAAAAAAGGTCCATCAGAACTTTGTGCCTCTGACTGAGGTGGATCCATTCCTTTGTTACTCCATTCTGTTCGTTTCAGACCATCAGAAATCCCTCCACTTTACTTTTTACCCAAAACACATAAATTACAACAACCTTCATGTTTTATTCATCTGGAAGAACAATTCAGTAACCAACTGTGACCTCATCCCTTTAACATCCACTAACCCTCATATGAAGGTTGGAATGAGTAAAGCAAACCTTTCTGCCTGAGGACATTTTGAGTTGTCAAACATGAGTAACTATCCATCATTTACCGTTGTACCGGGCGCGACAGCTTAGTACCTGAGCCTATCCTGTACTGGCAAGTCAAAATGTCGGCTAAGGGAAAGGTCTACAGAGGAATGTTCCCTCAGCGTTTTCCCAATTAAGCCTGAAAATAAATAAATAATGAACAAATAAATGAAACCAGGCTTAATGCAGAACACTAGAATAAATGGTTCAAAATAAAAACAAACACCCTCTTCTCGTGGCTTTAAAAGCACCAGATGCAAACTTAAAAATGTCAACACACTTGATCTGATTTCACAAAGACAACATGTTCAATCCTCTCGTTGTTTTGAATACTCCTAAAATGCAATCTCGCCTCCTTGAGGTAATTTCTGATCTGAAGAAACTGCATCCGAGCCGGAGAGCACAGCCTTCCTCACGCCATCTGTCTGACGGCGAGGAGTTTGAGGGCTGGAAGTGTGTAGTCCGATCAGTGATTACATCAAAGACAAAGAGACTGCAGGAGTATCCCAAACGTGGGCCACTGACCATGCGCTCAATGGCAACACATCTCAACACCAGGCTGTGGCACATACACACTCACCTATAGCGGGAGCTCTACTACAAACCTCCACCATCTGCTGCAGTTCCAGGGCAAAGAATGATGGACAGATCACTCAGAAACCCCGGTAGTGACAGGGCAGCTAGAACTGACCACCGCGTCTAATGATCTGATGAACTCTCTGAACAGAAATCCATTTCTTGAATGTTCTAGTCTTTAAATTATCTAGACTGTGGGTACATTTATTAGCACTGAATTTATCAGGACTTTGACCATCTAAGAGTGAGCAATTACCGTAAATAAAGAATTTTTTTAACAAGTGTTTAGGATTATAACTGATTCATAGTGGCAAAAAACACACCAGCAACCTGAAATTGGCTGATGTTTGTCAAATGGCATTTATAATGACGGCATCAGGGTTTCTACTGCTTTACTCAAAAAAAGTAGTTAAAAACAGCTTTAATTTTGAAAGAAAGACGTTTTTCGCATCAGAAATTTACATTAAAATGGTTTCAGAGCCTTAAAAAGACCTAAAAATGAATAAATTAATTTTTAAAAATTCAAATAATTTAGAGAAATAAAATCCTGTAGAGAAATTTTAAACAGAGTAACAAATGCAACTCATACATCTGGCACTCTTTATTTCCTACATTTGTTTTAACCACTAGCAAAGTCATGTTTGGGTTTTTTTAATGAATCATTTCATAGGGTTAATTGAACCTGATGTTTTCCAACTGCAACAATCACAATTTCTGATTTTCAACCTGAACCCTCCATGCACCTTGTTCACTAGCATATTAAACAATGTCAGTGTTCCAAAAAGCAAATGTTGGATTACATTAGTTTGGTTAGTGTGGCAGCAAGGCTAGTGCACTGGATTATATCTGATCATTTAAAGAACTTACACTTGGAGGGTAGAAAAGGGACTTTGCATTTTCTTCATACTGCTGGTCAAGTCGTTTGTCCTTCAGAGAGAAACAACATTAAGTGAAATGATTCAACGACATAAAGGGCTTGAAGTTTACTCAAAAGGCCACAAAGACGAAGAGGGTGAGTACAAAGTAAAGGTTTCCTACCACACAGTGAACCAGGATACTGAGAGGAATCCAGAAGACGAGGGAAAACACCACGACTGAGCCCACGATGTTATCAGCCAGGAACTTCCCTGATGTGGAGAAGATGACGAACAGATTAAAGTCAGTGATGAAAATCTCAAGTTAACTGGTAGCCATTTACACACTGTTACGTCAGCGTCTGAATGTTAAAGTTGTCTGTTGTGACTTACTGAATGTATTGATGTTCAGTTTGTCAATAAAATCCCACAACCTCTCGATGACATCCTGTACCTGCTTCATGCATTTCCCCTGTTTAACAAGGGACACAACAATAAACATCAATGTAACACAGATTTAGGTCAGGTGTGTTTAAGAACCAAAGATCATAGAATCTGACTGATTTCTCCCCATAGGTTTAAAGATTTTCAGCCTCACATTTCCATCGCAGAACCCCACAGTGCAGGGTTTGCCTTTGCGGAGGTAAAGGAAGCTGCCGTTTGTCTGGATAAAAGGAGAGCAGGTGCCATCCTTCCCTCTGCAGCAGACTTTGCAGGAGTCATTTGTCTCTGCAAGCACAGAAAAAGTTATCAATGCAAGTAATTAATGTTATAGTCCATAGAAAGATAACATGCAAGGAAAATGGAAGTGGCACACAATTTAAGATTAAAGGTTTTCTATTAAATCAAATATAAAAACTATCTGAAAAATATGTTTTACAAACCTTCCATATGCAAGATAAAAACCGTAATAATCTGCTTTACAGCATCTACAACAGTATTCACCCCATCTCATTACAGCTTATACCGTAACAATCCTTATTACCGTTGCAAGCGCATGACTGCAGGTTCTGCACAGCTTCACAGAACGGGTTACATTCCCCTTTACGACAGCGGCCGTTGTCAACACACACGGTCTCGTCAGGAGCGTTTGCAGGTGGAGGACAACGACTGCTGTTACCTGTGGAGTGAAAAAAAAAGTTAGTATTTGTAGTATTTCTCCCATCTTTAATACCAGTATATCAAAGTGTCAAATGCTACAAAAAATAAATCAAATGCTGCAATTCCCATGTTAAACCAGCAGGAGGCAATCACCTGTGCAGGAGGATATGCCTTTGCAGGTGGCACTAATGGGTTCCTGGCACCTCTTTCCTGCTTGTTCAAACCGGCAACTATTACAGCAAGGGCTGTTTCTGTCGCTGTGGAGACAATTCAGCATTTGAGTAATTTCTGAGATTGTTTAAGAACACACTATATCAGACTTTTGGATAGCTGACCTGCATTTAGCACCATTTTTGAATTTGCAGTCTGGGCCACAGCAGAGGTCATCATTGAGGTGGAGTAAGCCAGGATCACAATCTTCCCCCTGCTCCACTCTGGAGTTCCCACATACTTTACTGTTCCTCTCCTTGAAGCACACAGGAGCCTTCAGACGCAGCGTTTTTCCAACAGCGATCTTACTGCAGTTGGAGAAGCGCTTTGGGAGAAATGAGAAGTAGAAAGAAAAATATTAAATAAAATGGAATGTTTCTGCACATGAAATGATTTGCAATAAAACAAAGCACTGATTTTAAACCAAAAGACTCATTATTATTAAAAAGAATAAATCTCCAATCAATAAATGCATTAATTAATTACAGATATGAGACATTAATGGTTCAAAAGTGCTAGATTAAAGCATAAATTAAACAAGATGCAGCATAAAAATCTTCTGATTCAGAGCTTTTCTCACATGTCATTTTGCTACATTTCATACTGGTGTGCCAACACTGCAGTGGTTATGTAAAACACAGCAGCAGAAGTGGGTGAGAGCTGAAAACATTCCTCTTCTACATGCTGAAGCTTATTGAACCATCAGTGCTAACGGATCAGTCCGAATACACCAAATAGGAAATATTGGACTTGTTTAACTGAAGACGCTGCACCATCTCAGAGCTGTACACACCATCTGCAGTTAGCTTGATTTTTACCAGAAAAATTCTCACCAAGATGACAAACCTGCAGCAGTGGATGAGAGTGCTCACTATTACTGTTCTCAGGCGCATTTATGACTAATTCAAAAAGCAGACATTATGTAACTACAGTGCTTTGTTTCAAGTCACCTTGGTATCAAAATATTTCTTCCAGTGACTGGTACTGATTTGCAGGCCCTACATTTTAACGTCCTTTCCCAAAGAGACACACCCCAAACAGGAGTGAAGAAATGAAACAAGCTGCTCTAATCAAAGAGGCTGTTGTTCTTTATACCTTTTGTATTTTGGCTAAAATAATCAGACATTTCATTCACATGACAAGGAACTTGTTAAAAGAGGACTCGCTCCGTCTCCCAACAGTCTGTCAGATTTCTCTTCAGAGCTGATCGTTTTCCAACAGCAGCCACCGCTGCTGTTCCTGTCAGCCTGGTGATATCACTCCAGCTGTCCAGACTTGTGTCGTCTTGCAGGCGACACATCCTCCATGTCTATCTAGTCAGACTGCAAAATGTTAGGAAAGCACCAGAGGCGGCGCCTAAAGATGGCACCAAAAAAATGTAACTGTGGTCAGATCAAGAGAAAGCAGTCTGAAAAGGGAGGTGGTTCCTGCCTGCAAAGTGTTCACATTGAATGGATCTGAGTCCTGGTTTAATGCGTTCTCATTTTGAAGAAGTCTCTTCAGATGAACTCATATCCATATGTGCTGTCAAGGCTGATAGTGGAGGAGGCATATCACATTTCTGTGTCACAATTCACAGGAACAACCATGACTCAGCAGTAAAGGCTTTCTGTAGCATTTAGAAATACAGTTTAAATTGTACACACACACACACACACACACACACACACACAAAGATCTACAGTAATAAACCAGATGGTGATAGTCTAACCGGACCAGTACCTTGTTGTTAACATGGTCTCCGCTCACAGCGATGGGGTACATAACAAACTTCCCCCCCTCGTCGTCACTGGGAGCGCAGTTAGCAACGGTATCAGGATCGTGTTCTGCTCCGAAGTTATGACCCAGCTCATGAGTCGTCACCAGGTCCGCTTCCTGTGGAGCCACAAACCCACCACCTGTAGTTAGACTGAGCTCACAGCTAAACAAGAGCGTTCATTTAGAATAATTCCATAAAAATGTATAAAAGTGAATGACTTATGGGTAATAATGATCTGTATCATCCACAAAATTGAATCCATTGTAAGTTAGAAATGCTCCAAGACATTCTGATTAGTCATCACATAGTGTTAGCATTATGGCAGCTGTAGCGAATATGAATAAGATTTTAAAACTACAACACAAGCCAGCATTGTTACCCACAACACCCACACAAGAAACAAGTCCGCCTCACTTAGAATATCAACTTGGCTGGATGACAAGTTGCGTAACATCTTGGGTGAAACCTTGAGTGCAGAGTAATCAGTTCTTTTTAAACCTTAGGATTAAGAACACTTGTCAGACCTTTGTGAGGATCGTTTTGCCATAGTTCTTGGTGCTGGTCAAGCCTGTGTTCAGGTAACTGGGCTTCTTGGAAAGCTGAGATGGGTAATAAGCTACAGCATGACAAAAATCAAAGAAACAGATTATTTTTGGTTTTATTTGCAGCACTGTTTGTTCTTTTATTAAAGCAGCCTTTTTTAAGACTAGTCATTCCTACATGATCAGTCATTATTCTGAGAAAAATGTTAGGTTTTTTAAGAAAATCCTTCATGACATAGCTCAAGTATTTGATGTTTAGCTGATCAAAAAGCCACTTTGCAGGTAAAGAATGAATCTTACGTCCTGAGCAGACGCCACCCAGTGGGTGAGGTCTGGAGGGGGCAACATAGGCCAGTCCCAGCGTCCCCATATCAAAATCCTGGTAAGTGAACAGGTGGGCCAAACACACAGAGGAGGCGTTGTCTGCTATGTCCGAGCTGAATTGCTATTAGATGTAAGGAGAATTTTCTATTAATGCTAATTTATGTCCTGGCTTCCTCACAAAACAAAAAAACAACTGATACAGATTTTTAAAAACATTTTTCTCAGAGTAAATTCTCAAACAACAGACAGAAACAAAGTTATGGTTTCTGTGTTTGAACGTGAGATCATTTTTAGATATACTTTGAACCATGTGACATTTTACTGGAACTTTTCTGTTTAATCTACAAATGACATCTCTTGGTAGTATATTCATATCTACATATCTCAATAAGCTTTTACTGGCTCAAATTCTCAGCTCAGAGCAGATTTAGTATTTTGATTGAGCGCTCTTTGGTTTATTTTTACATTTTTAAAGTCTCGTTCAGTCTACGGACTTTCACAGAACAATCTGACACCCTGAAGACAATTTCTTTGCTTTCCTACCTCCAGAAGTTTCTTCACATCCCACACTTCTTTTCCTTTCACAGGGCTGTCCTCCATATTATAGTGGACCCAGTCGACAGCAGCAGATCCAGAGGGAGGCTTCGTCGGCTCTTTGTTAATGACAATCTGATGATGATAACCAAAAAAAGCTGTTCATAACAAATCCATTTAAAGTTAGGAACGATTTAAAGACGTGTGTGTGTTACTTCCTTAAACACAGCTCAATGATTGATAAAAATAGCAGACCTACAACAGTGAATTCAATACATATTCAGGTAGAGAGAGCGCCACCCTCACAGCAGTAGATTGAACTGAAACTCACAGTAAAAGAGCAAGAATAGTTTGTGGCACTTAGGTTGAAGAAAATTAAGAAAAATCAACTTTAAGCAATTGTTCAGAGCTTTAGAGGAAATAGATTTCCCCCACAGGGAATATAAAAAAAGCTTTAAGTTCCTCCTCAAAATGCTATCCACACACTGAAGGACTGAGCTATTCTCAGCCTGGCTTCCAGGAGTGACTCTGAATAAGATGAAATCATTAAACAGATTTAGCTTCTAATGTCTAATGAAGTAGCAGCATCACACCAAAGGCTTTGTGGAACACGTTTGAATCACAGCCTGCACACCTGCTGGATCTGGACCCCGTAGCCTTTAAATTCATCATCCCAGGTGGTGTTTCTGTAAATGTCATCGACTCGATCGATCAGCTCAATCTGTGAAAAACAAATACTGATTAAAAAGATGAACGCAAAAATAACAAAGACTTGCTGTCAGTGTTGTTCACAGAACTCTGTATTATCAAGGATATATTCAGTAGTTGTACGGATGTGAATGAAGCAGTGTGACGTCAGACCAGGTAGTTGAGAGTGACGCTCTCCTGCCCACGGCCCATGTGTTTGTAGAAGCGGTAATCTGCAACCAGCAGCAGGGCGCAGGTGTTCTTCCTGTGGTCGTGGACTTGTCTTTTCTCTCTGTGTTGGTGTTCTACAAGAAAAAACAACCCAAAAGGAGCAGTGATGTTAAAACATTCAGACTTCTAGTGGAGAAGAAAGGTGAGCTTAAATAAAAACAGGTTCACTGTAGATGAAATTCATCAAAGTTTAAAAATGATGATGCCCTTTTCTGGTAAAGTTAATTGTGTTTACCATTTACTCTGACAGCTGGAAGGTGAAGCATCGCTAAACTGAAGTCCATTTTATTGTTCAACGACTCAAAAATAGGTTCAACTAAAGGCCAATTCATACTCCACAAGAAGAGAGAACTTTGTTCTCACTGGGGGTTTTGGAGAGCAAAAATGACATCATTTTGTTCTCACAGCCTCAGTTCGGCAGCGCTTGCAGCTTGTTCTCACATCAGCTGAGCAGAACAACTGCTGTGATTGGTCAGAAAAGGGGAATGAGCATGGTCAGTGCAGGTAGGGGTTGAAGTTGTACGTTGATGTGACGTTTTCTCCAGCTCAGAAGTTAAATGCCTGCTGTGCTGCTGCGTCGACGGACCTGAGGAGGCATACGGGTCTGGATCGTCCAGTGAGAACTCTTCGTGGCCTGAGACTGGACCAGGACCAGCATTAGAGGACAGATCGTTTTAATCTTCACACCCGACACACACACACACCTGTATGACACAACACTGAAGGAGTTCGGCAGCTGAGTTCTCGGGGAGTATAAATGGTCCCTGCCGAAACATTTTTTTTCTTGTTCTTGGAGCTCCCCCAGCGAGAACAAAGTTCTTACTTCTCATAGAGTATGAAATGGCATTAAGCTATATTATTAGGTTTGCAGGTATATATATAAAACTATTAGTTGTTAGTCCTCACATCAAGCAGTTGTAAAAACTGGTTCCTAGTTAACTGCCCAGTAACGCGTGCTTATTTTGCATTTAACACCAAAAAATACTTTTTGACTCAACATGCAGCAAAGTGAAAAACAGTCATCTGAGTAAATGACAGAAAATAAAGAAAATGCTAAAACAGAATATAAAATAACAAAAAATTAAATCAGATAAACAAAATAAACTACCACAATAAATGAAGTAAAATGTATTTGTTCTATAGGATAATCTATTGGTAATTTTTAAAACAAGAATAAAAAAATAATCTAAACTAAATTCTCTCTGGAAACCTGTACCTACTCTTCACATGATAATCTGCTCTGCTTGGCGCTTTGATTTGAATTCTATCATCTGTGTTTTTTTAATCTTAGATGGAAGTCTTAAAGCTGCAATCGACAGATTGGTAAACAAGCTAGGTATAGCTAGCTATTTTACACAAACACGTCTCAGAGCGCTCACCCCTCCCGTCGGATATAATCCGTAGGCCAGCCTCCTCCGGACATGCGACTGCTCATTGCCACGGTAACAATAAAGAGCCAAACACCAGCTGTTGAAACGTTCCCCCAGGTTTTTTCTCTACGTTCAAACGTTTTTTATTTTCTGCTAGCTGAAAAGGGGTTTTTCTTTTTGAGACTCCGATATCTTTTCCTAAAATTGAAGCGCTAACAGCCAGCTATTTCTGTCCTTCTCTCACTTCCAGGATGTTCTGCTGAAAAATGCTTCAGCACGCATTAATGGAGGATCCAAACAGTGAGGAAGTGAGGCGCTTTAGTGAGACAGACAGCCGGATTGTCCAATCATTGCTTTCCGAAACGTATGACTGGCTGAGGTTTTTAGACAACTGCGGGACAACCACTTTATTGATTTCTTTTGGGTTGTTTTTTTTTTAATTGCCACAAAATATTTATAGCTATACTATGTTAGAACGTTGTTAAGAGGCATGAAAAAAACTTTTTAAGCTACATTGTTTACCAATCTACTGAGTGCAGCTTTAAAATTGACCTCATTTTTAATCATCTAACATGTCTCACTCGGCACACTGATTCTAAGAATGTTATTGAATTCTACCGTTAATGTACTGGATTTGTTTGCAACAAATTGTATTTCTCTATGACGACATAAACTGGTGTCTCTTGAAAATGAGACCTCTTGTCTCACTGAGATTTAGCTGTATGAATAAAGGTTATAGGTGAATGAAAATGTTTATCTCATTTATTTGTACCATGCAGTTTGCAAAAATCCTTTCTGATATATTTTGATACCCAGACATATACCTGAATGCACAATAAACTCAATACAACAGCAGAGGACAACAAAAAGAGCTGATTTTTAGCATTACATCATACACTGCACTTGGCTCTATATTATTCAGAAGAGTGGGAGAGCGCTGCTCTGGCCTCCACAGCAAGACGTGGGAGACCAGTGCTGACTCAGACTCATCGTTCAGCAGCAGAGTCTTCATGAATTTTAATGCTTCCTCCATATGAACCTTCACCTCAACTCATCGAACCAGAAACCAGTGAGAGGTGTTGCAGATATCTCCTCTGGTGTATAAACACTCTGATAGGCTTCACATTTACAATGCAGCACAAAAAGAAAATGCTTTTGCTTTGTGCATAATACAATTTGTGTGTATAGAATACACTTATGAAAATAAAGGCTGCTGGAGACCTTAACACTCCTTCTTTATCTTAATGCTACAGCCTTCATATTCTTTGTTTCTACCTTAAAAGCTTTGTTACCGTTTATATATTTTCACCAATACTTTCCAATAAAAAACAAGACACAGCCTATGCTGAACATATATGTGCATACAGTCAAAGACTCTTCATTTTGAGCTAAATGAACGGACAGCAGAACTCACCGTTGTTGAGGTCCGCCTCCTCATGCCTTCCCCATCTGCTCCTGGTCCTCTCAGGCAGAAGATCCTCTGCATCTGCATTGATGTAACCACACACTTTGGGAGAAACAATTCGGCTTAGATTCTTGATGTCTTCTGATCGATAAACCAGCAACCTGCCATCAACTGGGGAATCCATAAACCTCCACAGGGGCTGGACGGGAGGGAAAGAGACTGTATCAGAGGGATTCTCAAACCCAAGAGAAGAGGATTTAAGAAAAAAACAAAAAACCGTTTAAAAAAAGGATGGGAGCAAAAATGTAAGTCAGGACTGATAAACACTGATAGGTGGGGCAGTGATGCTGTCAGAGCTGGTGAGAGATTAAGATGTATTCTGTGCTTTTAAATACTTTCTATGTGAAAAACAAGTACAGATAAATAACAGTTTTACTCATTAAGCCTGTGCTAATTTTAAAAAAACAGAGTTAATCCATTTGTTGCATGACTCATCCATTACTTTTAAACAATCCCCTACAGATTGCTAGGAACTGGTCATATTTAACTACAATATTTCATAAAGAAAGCCTCAATGACTCAGATAGCGGGGCTGCATGGTGGTGCAGTTGATAGCACTGCTGCCTTGGAGCAAGAAGGAGGTTCAACTCCCAGCTGAGTTCTTTCTGTGTGGAGTCTGCATGTTCTCCCCAGGAATGCATGGGCTTCCTCTGGGTACTCCGGTTTCCTCTCGCGGACCGAAAACATGCATGTTAGGTTAACTGGTGACTCTAAATCATGTCTAGGTGTTTTGTCTCTGTGTGGCCCTGTGATGGACTGGCGACCTGTCCAGGGCCTCTCACCTTGTGACTGCTGAAGAAGATGGGATAGATTTACAGGATATGGTACTAAATATTCAGCCTTTAGGATCTTGAATGGTTTAAATAAAGGATCTCTACTTTTAAACATCTGAGAAATGTGTTTTAAAAAACTGCCTGATTTCAATCGTCTAGCACTAAAACCACTGAGAAATCAATTCTGTGTTATTTTGGGTTCAGCTAGGAGGCTGATGATTACCTCTACATTGTATTCAGCTTCATCTGTCAAAATATGAGCAGAAAACTCATCCCCGTCGATGTGTGCCTGAACCCGTGAGTTCTCCTCCCCTGAAAGCACAAGATAACCATTACCCTGAGAAACACATCATCAAGTTTAAACCAAAAAAAATTCTAATAACTCACCAACAACATGTCCCGTGAAATAGTTCTGAAGCTGAACGTCGTATTTCTCCTCGTTCCCATGTTTATCAACAAACACAGTTCTGAAGCTGTCAGTGAAGAGGTCTGTGTTTGTGGTCAGGTAAAGCTTGAAATTTCTAAATTTGGAAGACAAAAATCACATCTGTTTTACTAAAACATAAAAAAATATTTGACATTTTTCATAAGGCACTCTGAATATAGAACCATAATAAAATGACTGACAAAATATTTTTGTTATAACAAAGTTTGTCTTTTTTTATATAGAAATACCCACACTGCTGCTCTTCTGTTGGAAATGTCATTGGTCTCTATAATTTATATATACTTAATATATTGCACTTTTTCTTCTCATGAAGGAATCTCGTTCTGAGGTCACTCTAAAGCTGAGGTTATGCACATGATGTCGTCTGACTCCATGAGGTTATGTCTCACCAAAAGACAAAAATGACCCCTGACTGAATGATCGCAGACTGTGTGAGCAACTTAAAACAGAAAACAGAACCAAAATGAGGAAGAACTGTTGTGCAATCAATTGAACAATTAGATTCAGCAGAAACATTGAGGCTTGCTTTCTATAAACTCTCAAAAAGTAAAGAGAACGAAGCCAAGAGGATTGCTGCAGTTCTGAAAGTTAACTGGAATCCAGGACTAGAAAAGTATTAAATAAACCCACAGTGCTTGTTTTATTAGTTTTTAGGGTAAACACTGTAATTTCAGTGTTAATGTGTTATTGAAAATGAATTACTAGATAGGTTATTTGGTCATTTATAACCCATGTGATTGCAGTGCTTCTTATAGCATTTGATTGGAAGAAGCTCATTTTCTTTTAGTTAAACCTGTGCATGGCATACACTGTAGATTATGTAATCAGTCATGCATAAATATCTACAGAGAGCGTCTGTGTGAACTTCCATTCACAACCAGAAAAGTTCTCTATGCAGACAAATCCCACTTTGAGTCCAACCAGGCATTGGAGTTTTTAAATCAAGCCTTTCTAGTGGAAAGCTTTAAAAATAAATGTTCATACCCGGCAGGTCTGATCTCAGTTCTACGTGTAAATAAACACACAGCCCCCTCACACTGTCAGCTGAGCAACATTCAGCAGCAGGTCAGCTGGTTGTTTCCATAAAAATACAAATACATTCATTCACCTGAACCATTTCATTAATCTCACGTTAACATATCTCACATATCTCTGAGTAGCACTTCTCTAATGTTAATTATAAATATCTTTATAAGGTTAATTATGTAACCTAACCTACCTTAATCTCTAAAAAATAAAAAGAAACAGCTGCTGACTCCAAAAATATTCTTGTCCACTACTGCAAAATCATAAATGAGTGCAAATGAGAACAGTAAAAAAAAACAGAAGTGGCTGATTGCAAGAATGACTAGCAGAATCTCATGGCTGAATCTGAATGTTTTTTTTTTTTTCATGTTACTTCCTTTGGGAAATGAAAATAATGTATCCTAGCATTTTTAACCCATGTGCACAAAGTCACGAAAGCATTTTTATCTTACAGTGATACAGGCAGCGTGTATTGATGTCTATGAGGTTTAAGAACTCTGACAATAAACAGCACTATTCATGGTTCTGACACAACTGCAGCACTGTCTTACATAATGTAGCATTGTTTTGCTCATATGCCTAAAATGAATATACACTGCTGTGTGCAAGTTAGCGAACAAAAGGGCCAGTCTACAATAAAGTTGTGAATCTTTGCTGGCCTCGTGACTAAACTGTGATCCACTTGTTGAAAAGTCTATGGATCCAAGCAGACATTCTAGTGTGAGTCAATGAGTTCCACCTAATTAAAACCTGAATCTTTTCAGGACCAGAGACTGAAAACCCCATTTCTGTACATATGTGTCAACTAAATAAGGCTGGGTATTGAGTCAGTAAAGATTTTATGGTGGTTTCAGTCTGCTAGACTTTTGTGTTTGAGACAAAATCTTGAAAAAAGAACACTTATCTTGTAGCCTTTTCTCAATTTGATAGAAACATTAAGAGCTAGAGGACAGACTGGGGCTTGTGTACCTCTGCAGGGCTCTGAAGCTCACCAGCCGCTCCAGGTGGGATTGGGTGTGGATGTCCCTCTTCCTTACAGAATGCAACTGGAAGCCTGACTGAGGCAGCACTTCATAATCTGACAGGATGGAGCTCAGAGTATCTGGAAAGCAAGAGTCTGCTGTCATTATACGATCAAGAGTCCGCTCGTTTAACAGCTGTTTCACGACAGATCTGAGACAAATATCAGTGTTCGTCATCGATCACATCGTTTAATAATAGCGACCCACAACATCCCGAAGACTGTTCGCGGCTAGATTCAAGCTAACATTAGCTGAGGTTAAAAAATATATATAGTTACCGAACTCCGGTTTGTCTTCGTGATTGTCTCCTGTAGTAACTCTTGATTTAATAGCACCGTTTACCCAACAAGGAGCAAGAAAGACAAATAGCAATATCTTCATCGTGTCCCAGCGTCTCTCTGCCACCGTTACTTATAATAAAAATATGCTTCGGTTTGTTTCAGCGGCTGCTAGCAGCGCAACCCGGAAGTACATCGAGTGGAAAACATCCGCTTCAGCCAGCCACGATCCCATTTCAAAGATGATTAATCATTAACCCTCCATCAGCGTTTAACACTACTCCGTTTTCTAGGCTGATGAATAAATATTCGTGTTTTATTGACAGCTAAAGAAACCCAACGAAAAAAAAGACAAAAAAATAGACTTATAACCTACTTATTTGAGGCACCTTGACATATTTTCACAGTAGAGCAACAGAGAGTAGAGAACAGCCAAGACAGGAAGTGCAGTGATTTTTAGAGGTATTGTCCAAATATACAACTATTAATACTGTGGTTCCCAAAATTTTCAGCTTTGGACACAAAATATTAGTCAAAAAAACTTTCATATATTTTTTCATCATTTTATAAAAAAAAATGTTAACATTCAAAGCCAAATACATCATAGGGAATTATTTTAAAAGTGAATTTGGTTTCTGCAGATTTTCTCAAGACCCTCTCCTTGGGTTCACATCCCACAGCAGGGTCTCAATCCCAACTTTACATTACGTCCAACGAGAGTAAAAATAGAGACATAAAACGTTGACTTGGTTTATAAAATGGTTTATTTATGTTAACATAGGGGATGCACCATGATTCAAAAGATCCACAAGGTTTTTGGGGACTACAACTGAATCAATTACAAAACAATAGTGGTCGAAATATCTAGTGACAATCACTGAACAGACTAGAAAATCAAACTCTTGTAAAGTGTGTACAAAACTGCATTGTTCCCATTCCAGTGTAATATCTGAAGAGAAGTGCAGGACAAATACGCCTTCTCTCCAATAAAAAGGTCCAAGCATTTGATCAGATAAGACCCATCAATTTCCCCCAGACAGGTTTCATTGAAGAGTGGAGTCATAACAATCAGCACTACTTTACTGAGCTAAAATAGTCGGCAAGTTAAGTACACGAGGTTTCCCTGCAGTGTGAAATTGCATTTGTTTGAACTTTAACCCTTAGCAAATGTAACAGTACCACACAATTATGTAGAGACATACTACAAAAAGATGTGAGGGGGAAAACTATTTTATACATATTTAATGAGATTTAGGCTTACAACTTCTTTGACTCTAGATTAAACTGGGAAATCATCTCCGGGTGTCAAATAGTTTCCATAAAGATGAATTGCACAAATGGGAATACTGAAAGGAAAACTAAAGGATCAGAGAATCTTTTCACCAATTGTCCAAATCTGATTTATTCAATTAATATTTTGATTCTTCACTATAATTTTCATCAATGGAATGAAATGGTGGAATGTTTCAGTGGAGCATTAATAAGAAATAAAGAATATGAGAAAAGTTTATTTTTCTTTTTTTTTTTTCTTGTCGTTTAGAGATATTATTCCAACAGTAAGGACATGAGTGCTCTAGTTCTCAGTCTCGCCTCCCTCTCCTTCTCCACCCTCACCCTCCTCAGGAGCGTTGTCTGATGTCCATAACTGTGGAGACAAACACACAAAATTAAAAAAGAACAGTACAGCTCAAAACACAAGAAAATACCCTGACTCCACTTGTAAATATAGCATTTTACTGATTTTTTTACTAGCTTTGGAACACCTGTATACAGCACGGATATTTAAAATGTTTGTTAATATGGTTACAAATAATCTTCACATATATAAAACAAAAAAAAGGACTGAAGACTACAGCAGCTGAGCAAACTTTAGAATAATTGCTGTATTTTATAAACTAAATAAAAAACAGTGAATATAGGAGTGCTTTAGTTTGCTTTGATGAAATGTAAAAAGCCCTTAAATTAAAACAGAAAACACTATTTCTGTACATTTCTTTAACAAATTATGACCAAGTGATGACTATACAGCTCCAACAGTTTAGCTGTAACCAAATTTAAATGTGCAAACCTTTAAAGTATTTCTATTGGCATCTGTGATGTTATCGTTTAGTGGAAGTAACTGAACAACCTTTGGTTTGGTTACAGTTCAACACCACAAAAGGTTTCACCTTCAGTGTTGCGCTACAGCAAAACTTCATTTCTGTGGTTGTTTTTTAGCTACCATTGCTGCACTACAGTTTGTTTCCGTGTCACGTGAGAAAAGAGCACTTACTGTCAGGTTGTCTCTGAGGAGCTGCATGATAAGGGTGCTGTCTTTGTAGGACTCCTCATGTAGCTGGTCGAGCTCTGCAATGGCATCGTCAAATGCCTGTAAACAAGAAGACAAATCCTGTGAACACAGCCTGTACTCTAAAATCCATGGACAAGTAGTTGTCAGTGTTTACAAAGTTCGGAAACCTTTTTAGCCAACTCGCAGGCTTTATCTGGGGAGTTGAGGATCTCGTAGTAGAAGACAGAAAAGTTAAGTGCCAAACCCAGACGAATGGGGTGTGTGGGGTCCATCTCAGTCGTGCTGATGTCAAAAGCTGACTGGTATGCTTGTTGCGAGTTTTCAATAGTCTCTAAAAAGAAACAAAAAGAATAAAGAAATCAAATCACATTCTTTTTAAGTTTACCACTGTTTGAAAATTGTTTTCATAAGATCACTAGAATTTGAGAACCCAAGTGGTACGCTAAAATTTACATTTTGCTACTAATTTTGCATCACCAAATAATTCAAATTAAAGTTATTTTTTCTAAGCACAGCAGCATGATTAAAATAACCGATCCATTTAGGATTATTTCTAAAGACACAAAGCGCAGATAGTGAGAACATATTTACCAGTAAACATTATCCAGCTGAGAAAGCAGGAAGTGCTCTCAGTTAGGTTACGAGTGAGTAGACAGAACAACAACACCTATTCAATTTTATTTAGGGTTACACATACAAATTAGCAACTTGACACATGAAAATCAACTCTCCAGGAAGAAACAGTAACTTTTAATGTAAATCGTTGTCATTGTTTTGCTTTATTATTAATTTTTTTAAAAGTAGGACTGGTGTATTCTTACTTGTCTTGTTTTCTCCAGAGGCAACTTCAGCGAGGTACCTATAGTAATCTCCCTTCATCTTTAGGTAGAAGACTTTGCTCTCTGAGGCCGTGGAGTTCTTGATTAAATGGTTATCCAACAGTTTCTGTAAAAAATCAAACCAGATACATTTTTGATGGAAGATATGAATATTAAACAGTTAGTCCAAGAGCACACAGAAATATGTTAAACCTACAAAAACATTAAAGGGTAACAATCTACGACTTTATTATAAAACATGTACTCTCTCTTTGAGAGGCATTTCTTTAAAGCTACTTAAAAAGCTTAAAGGTTTTAAAGGTCATAATGTTCACGTTTTAATAAAATATTTTTAAAATGACAATAAAAGAAAAAAGCTAAATAACCAGAATGTCACAAAATACATTTGTAGAAAGTCACATCCTGTAGGGCAGGCCAGGAAGATTACAAAGAATAATCTGTCACTGAAACCACAACTTGTGCATAAGTTAACCGACTTAAATGAGAGGTTGGGTCTTTTTTAAAGAATAAAATGCTTATATATATATACCTCCTGCAAACAACATTTTCTTGATGGGAATGAGAATTAATGTGAGAAATAATTTCCTATTCATCTTTGTCATACAGAAATTAAACAAATTACTGTGCAAACTAAATTTTCTAAATTTTTCCAAGATTGAATTACCACAGAATATTAATTTACAAGAAAACTGGCACACAAGTTCAATCTATTTTTAGCCCTCCTCCCCCCCTTTTTTGAAGGATGGATACGTGGGGGATGCTGCCAGTAAAAACTGAGAAGATGCTTTTTTTAAATGGACATGTTTTAAAGGGATAATTATGTGGAGTAGGCATAAAAATCTCAGTGGTGGGGAATGTCACCAGTCTGAATCTGTCCAGCCAACTGTGTGGAAACCAGCCCAAGCATCTTGTGTTCTTCTGTCTCCCACACTGTGATACATAATCATCTGGTTTCATCATGCAAGACATCAAAAGAAGACAGGAACACAGGCAGCTAACTTGTATATTACAGATTTTTCTCTGAGCAAGAGGGCTAACCTTACTTGTCAGGCTTTTGAAGACATGCTAAGGCTTGAGGATCGACACACCCTTTCCTCACAAACCCACAATCAGCACACGCTGGCGCTGATACTGTAAGCTGAGTCACAGCACATTCTCAGGTACACACATGAAAGCTGCAGGACCATTAATGGTCTAAACGGCTTTTCAATGCATTTTAAAAAACAGTGGCCCAGGGAAATTATTTTCCATCTTGCAAACTAGTTTCCATTGACTTGTTCAAATCAATTTATGGAGCAGAGTGACAAAAAGGAGTGCCAGTCTGCGATGTTGAAATAACCTAAGCAAGAAGTGAAAGCATATCACCCATTGTTCCATGAAAGCTAAGCCTTGAAATGTAGCAAATAATGCCTGAGAATGCATTTAAATCCACAGGTTTCATTAATCTGCTCTGTAGGAGGGTGTTACTTTAGTGAACTGTATAAAACCGGGCTTTAGGAAGCATGAGTCATTTATACATGTGAATTCTTGCACCAAGGCGACCACATTAAGCTTCTGTCTGCCAGATGGGACTGAGTGAAGTGAGTGTGTGCTGAGTTAACCCTCATTCATCCAGACACACCTTGTTGGTTTGGCACCGTGACCTCTTGTCAGTTCTCAAAAGGTCTCATTCCCATTGTTCTAAATCCAGATTCCCAAAAGGCAGGAACAGTCGGAAGACTACATAATACTTCCTTGTCCTGTCTCGCTTCAGAGGTTTTATTTATAAAACGGAGGACAGCTCACAGGAAACAGATGCCATTTAACATGTATGAATGAATGAAAAATAGTCAGTATAAACCAAACATTTTTACATACGTGCTTATTGTATAAATAAGCCACAGTGAGGCTATAATGGGGGGGATCATAACAACTACACTTCAGTTTTAGCCATTTGAAACTGAAGTTGGTAGTTAAGGTGGTCTTTATAATAACCATGACCTGATCAACTCTTACCAAAACACATTTGCAAATCTCCTCCAGCTCCTTCTCCACTTTCTCGCGATATTCCTGAACCATCTGCTGCTTCTTCTCGCATCCTTCAGTCTTCATCCCGATGCTGGACATCACCCTCCACGCAGACCGCCTCGCCCCAACCACGTTTTTGTAAGCGACAGAGAGCAGGTTCCTCTCCTCGTTTGACAGCTCGCCTCCCATCTCTGTAACCTCCTTCATACTTTCTGCCATGTCTTCGTAGCGCTCAGCCTGCTCCGCCAGCTTGGCCTTCTGGATAAGATCCGTTCTATCCATAGTTTATATATGCAACGAGATTGAAAAGTAAGAAATCCGAGAGGAAATGGTCGGGCCAAGGGTTAAGTTCACAGATGGGTGTAGCACGGAATCAGCGGGTCTATCTGTTTCCGCGAGCTGTAAAAGAAAAATTATAATAGTATAGGTTAGTGACCCGATAATCCTTTAAATGTAAAACACACGCACACATGCTACCCGGGTAGATCAGATTAAAACTGATTTAAACGGGTAATATTTATAAACACACCACTTAAGATACAAATGTCCTTACTCTGACCCCAACGACCAGTCTCTTTAACAATTTGCTAAATTAATTAAACTACCCGAGGCTCGTCTTAAGAGGTAAACCGCGAGCATCATATGTATAGATCTTCTCCTCGCCAGTTCGTGCTGCAAGGCAAAGCGCCAACAAGCTAACGTTAGCTACACCAGCCACTCCTTTCTGACATGTTGGCGTGTTTTCACACAAATGATTAAATAAGCCAACATCATTTCGTTTTTATGTAAAGCGTTCCGTAATTAATACAAAATAAGATAACCGTGATTTCTGACCTAATAATGTCCAAATTTGCTCCCGAAATCGATCCAAGTTGAGCGAAAACGACAAGAGCAGCAGTAGAAGAAAAAAATCTAACTGAATGTGTGCTAAAATAGGAGGGGGGTCATCTAGATGTAGGCCCTCCTATCATAAGCACGGATTTCTTTGAATGGCAGGACCAGTTCAAGGTTTCAACCAGTAGTTCTTAAGCGCGGGGGAAGGAGGCGGGTCTTACATTGTAGCAGAGACTGCAGAGACTGAGGGGCCACGGGGTTTCCTCCAATTAGAGCAAGGGATGAAGACGTCACCACGTTGCCATAGTGATTTTCTATCCAATCGGCTATTAAGACTCAAATTTTTAGGAGGGTGCGGCTTTAGCCCCTTTCGGACGTTTGTGTTTGCGGCGATATTTCCGTCATCTTTATATTTTATTTGTTTAGCGCTTCTAAAACAACCTTTATTAACCAAAGCACATTACGGTGTGTGCTTTAAAAAAGACCAGTTTTAAATGTAAAAGCAATACAGATGACGTATTGAATGTTTAATAAAACACAAAGTGCCCCCAAAACCACAAAAATACAACATTTAAACAAAAAGAGAAAAAAGTATAATAAAAGTTACATTAAATTAAATGTAGGCCTACAGTTTTAAAAAATCAAGTCCTGCTAAACCAGAGTTAAAAGTCACCAAAAGGAACTGGAGCATTGGAGAAATACTCTCTGGAGGGGCACAGGAACTTCTGGAACCATTATTTTTTCATTATTTATTTAAAGAAAATAATATATTTATGAGCTGGAAGTAGATCACATCAGACATAAATTGAATTTGCATCAAACAAAAATTAGAACTTCAGCTCATTCAGTATGGCATTTGAGGCAGTGTAGCTCACAGAATTTTAAAAGGACCCGGTTTTAAAATCCATTTAAAGTTCACACTTTGCTTTTTTCAGAGCTTTGTTCTATTAGCAAAGTGTAACCAGCTAATACCATGATGTAATGTGAAACATGCCCTGGGTGTAGTCACTTTCAACTAAGACCTGTCTCACGTGCTGCTGACAGCTCTTTGTCAAGTTCTTGACACTTTGCAGATAGATGTTATATGAAAGCATGCAAGTTATGTCCATCCTGTATTTGCCTATTTGCCTGCAGCACTTCAGCTAAGTTGTAGTATGTACATTTCACTGCCACTACAAATAGTATCCCAAATTATGGATATAGGCTATTCCTCATCATTTGCAGGCAACAGTCTTGAAGAAATGCCTCCCATTACATATAAGACTGTTGATTTTTGGAAATAATAATAATAATAAAATATGACAATTAGTTTTCATGTGATCCAAGAGTTTGCAATGAAGAGAGTTTTTGTTCTAAAAGGTGATCAAACAGATCATTTGATGCACAGACATAGTGCTTAAAAAGACAATCTTTATTCAAAAATAGAGATTTGAGGAACTGTAAACAATATCTAATGCCTCCATTAAGAAATTTAACACTGTAAAGCAGTGGTTCAAAAACATTTAGGCTTCTGACCTATGAAATAATTGTGTCAGAGACTCATGACCCCAGCCATCACTAGCAAAATGATACAAACACAGCAAAAAACTAATCAAGGACATAATGACAACACAAACATCTACAACTATTATACCATGTTTATTCAACAGTTTGTAACAGTTGGGGCAAAATGATTTTAAATTCACTTTCAGTTCTGTAGAAGATGACATCCCAGGACCCCTACTTGTTGTTTCAGGACCCATAGTGGGGTCCCAATCCCAACTTTGAGAACTGCTGTAAAACATCTTGCAGTGGTTAAGACATATATTTGTATTATACTTTGTAACAAAATGCATAATAACACAAAAATTCAGAAAACAGTAGAAGATCTTTAGTTCACCAGGAATCCAAAAGGGAGTGTTGATTGGTCAAAAGGTTTGCTGACTTCCAGAATAGGCCCTGTCCCTTGTAGACAAGCCTCTCACCTCCCTAAAGATCACAGATCGTTTTACCACACAGGTCAGGCCTGCCTGTATGGCAAGCTGTCTGAGCATTTATTTCAAATTAATTAATGAATCATTAGACAGCTGATTGTTGCCAAAGTCACATGGGGAAAACACATGTGTGACTTGTACATCTGTGACTCATGTCAGCAGATTTTTGTAGTTGTCTTTACTGACTCTACTGACTCTAAAAAACAACAAATGAAGGTGTGTGTGGGAAGAATGTGATACAAGAATTACTGGAACAAATTTACTGGAAATATGGTGGCTAAAATGTTAGAGTGAAAAGTTTATATGTGATTTATATGAACTTAGTTGTGACTTGTAGAAAAGGATTTGTGACTTGTAGGACTAGTTTTTGTGACTTGTAGAAGAGGATTTGTGATTTGTAGGAAATGACTTGTGGGAATAGATTTGTATATGCAATGAAGAATTAGTGAAGGTTTAACTGCTTTATCATGTTTGTGAGTGAGAAAAAAATTGCAATTCTATTCTTTATTATACAGGTGTGTGTGTGTGTGTGTGTGTGTGTGTGTGTGTGTGTGTGTGTGTGTGTGTGTGTGTGTGTGTGTGTGTGTGTGTGTGTGTGTGTGTGTGTGTGTGTGGTTTTTTTTTTTTGTTTTTGCTACATATTATTAGGAGCACTTTCTAGATTTGTGATTCAAATACCAAAATCTGTTATCTTGTATTTACAAATTGTTGTGTATTTGTCAAAGAGGAAAAAAGTATAAAACGTCCAAAGATGTTTTCTGTACAAGTTTCATGATACAAGTAGGCCTATGTAAATCTTGTTGCACCAAAAGAACTCTGTCAGGTGAGGCAGGAGGAGGCAGACAAACTCAAAAACAACAAAGTCAAAAATCCAGATGAACAAAAACTCACTTAAAGGGCCGAGGAGGAAACTGAAGGTACAGGCAGGAACACAGGACCAGGATAAGAGACAAACCAACAAGGAGTGACAAGGAACAGGTAATACAGGTGATCAGGAGAACACAAGGAGCAGGTGGTGTAATCAGGAACACCTGTAGAGACTCAACTAGGGAGACAGAGGAACACACACACACACACACACACACACACACACACACACACACACACACACACACACACACACACACACACACACACACACACACACACACACACACACACACACACACACACACACACACACACTGGAGGAGTGAACCAGGAAGCACAGAGGAACAAACCTAAAACAACAAAGATCAGGATAATTAAATAACTAAATCACATAGAACAAAAATATGGTAACATGAACAGGGACAATTTAACAAAAACACAAGAGATCCCAGAGACATGAACCAAGGCAAAACTAGACACACAGGGCATGATTACACTCCTTCTGTTACTACTGCTTTGATAGAAATAATTATGTTTAAAAAATTATCATGATTGTAATTAAAACAATGTGTTTTTAGAGAAATAGAGTTTTTAAAAACACCTACAGTAGGCTATAGAATAATAAATTCATATTTAACAGTTTATATTTTATTGCTATTATCAGTTTAAAACTTACAATTATATAAATCAGACTTTAATAAGACTGTAGTATTTTGGGTAGGGCTGGGCGATAAATAAAAAATAATCAAATATCTAATTTTATAACTCTAATCGATGTCATTTTGCACATAATCATATGTTCAATATTTTAAAAAATGAAAAGAAGCGAGTAGGTTCTGGATGTCTGTGTCGCTTTAAGAAGCTGTGACATGACTCAACAACTTCTAGTCACGTGACTCCTCCTCCTATACTTTGCGTTTGCAGGAAATTTTAGTCTATGGAGCAATTATGCTGCTACAGTTTTTGAGCATACAGTTAGTTATCGTCCATTAATCGTTATCGAGGTTAACTCCTCAATAAATCGTGATACTGATTTGAGGTAATATCGCCCAGCCCTAATTTTCATGTTTGTATTTGCCAAAACTTTGATTAAATTTCTAAGGCGTGTCTTTAATCTGAGCAGATGTCCGTTCGTTTTAATCCTTGTTGATGAAAATCCTTAGGATTCTGAGACTGAGAGGATGATGTCACATTTCAATAGTTTATTGTCTCAAATGTAAGAAAATACCATTTATAGACAAATTATGGGCTTTGTTAAGTGACATCAGAGGAAAAAAGTGATCAAATGAGTTAGAAGCTGGGTGATTTTTTTCAATCAAAATAATAAAAGGCCCCTTTTTATAACCATGATTTTTTTTTTAAGTCTTTCAAGTGAGAATAATGAGAATATCTCAGTTCCTGAGCAGAACCGAGGTATAATTTTCTTATATTTAGTAGGGTTTTTTTCTCATAAATTGTGAAAATGGGTTTTTCCTTTATTTTTTCCATTGAATTTCCAGAATAATCTTTCAAATCCTTCAAAGGTGTTTAGAGCCACCATGTGGGCAAACCGTTTACTGCAGTTGTAAATCTGAATGAACTTATTGGTAATTACAAATGAGACGATAAAGAAAAGAGAAATAATGTTTAAATATTATTTAATACAGGTGGAAATGTGTCTCATGTTACATAAGTGCACCTGAAACTACACAAAATAATGTGGGCAATATTTCAAAGATATTTTCTTTCAAATAATAACAATGAAAATTCACTTCCAGTATTTAGCCACTTACATTCAATTTTAAACAAGTTTTTAGGTGCAAAAAAATGTTGATGATTCAATATGAGATCAGCATAAACAAAAACAAAAGGATTCCTGTAATTATACACCATCAAACGAAGAAAACATTAAAATCTCTAAAACTATTACAGCAAACCAGAGAACAATCAAACAAAACATAAAATAAGCAATAAAACAAGACATTACACACACACACACACACACACACACACACACACACTGAATTTTTCTGCTGAGGGGCAGCAAAGATCATTCTTCTTCTTTCAGCTGCAGATGTTGTAGTCATTGTTTGACCTCACACAGTTTTATTGCTGATGACAAACACTTTTCAATTTAAAGTCCTCTTAGCTAAAATAACTCTTTTCTGAAGAAGCTCAGATCTTTGATGTGTGCAATAAGATGCCACAGGTCTTCCATCAGTCCGCGGTGGCAGGAACCATCTGCTGAGCTGCTGGTTACTGGAGGAGCTGAATCAGTGCCAGAGGACTCAATAAACTCATTAAGACTGGAAAAGTCATTGGAGAGAACTTGGAGGCTTTAAAGTCAGTGAGGGAATGACAGTCAGTGATCAAACTGCTCTCCATCGTGGAGAATAACCTCACTTCCATCATGCATTAGTGGTTGTGGCTGTACACTTCTAATAAAGTGGCTTCATATTTTGGTCCAGTTTCTTCTATTATACATTTTGCACATCATTTTTGACTTCTGCCTATTTTGCAGTTATTTTGTCTGCTGTGACAAAACAATTTTCTCTCAAACCTCTTATAAAGGATTGATTCATCTACTTGTCCATTTTCCCTTGAGGTCATTCTTTACCTATGAGAGCAGGTTGAGGTGTTTTTATTACCTTTCACCTTCCAGCAAGCTGACTGATTTCGCCATTCTTCTCTTTGTCTAACCTGCTCATCTAGTGTACTATTCACATTTTATTCTTTCTGTATTTTTGTTTAAACACACAAAATAATTTGTGGTTTCGGACTAAATAAAAATGTGACAGTAATTTCTGTTTTATTGTCTGATTTTAATGCACAATTTGATTTTGTGATTTGAGGGGAAGTTGATGCAAGAAATCATCTCACATCTGATGTTCATGCTTTCTCAAGAGAGTCAATAATTATTCTGACTTTTTGCACAAACGTCTCCCTTGAACACTCCCTAGACTGCAGCTGTGACTCCACAGCAGGAGGTGTTTCAGCCTGTGCTGATCTTGTGTAGAAACAAAGAGTCTCTAAATTATTTTGTTCAAAATGCACTGAAGCATTTTTTTTCTTTCTGTAAATTGTCCATTTTTAATTTGATTTAATGTACAGTTTTCACATCGTAATGAGAAAAGACATCAGACACTAAATTTTCCCTTAAAGGAAATGTGTTGGATGAGCCTTGGTTGATTTTTATCACCTTCAGTGAAATTTACCAGACAGAAAACACACCTTCCATTATTTTTATATCTCTATAGGAAGGCTGTTAAACCTTTTGCATTTTCATTTTCACCACAGATGTTTGACTCACAGGATGTGGAGGTAGGAGTGTAATTTCTGAACAATATACAGTATAATAATGCACATTTCCTTAGAGCTGACAGCAGATATATAATATGACATTTTGTAAGTGCTAACATTTATATATTTCTATGATCATATCTCATATCCAGAGGGCAGAATTGTCTTCTAAAAATGTGTCTGTTGAAATATCACACAAATCATTAAGAAAACTTTTGAAAACAGGTGCATCAGGTCATTTTTGCCAAAAATAAAGTCCTATGAAAAGGTTTTGCAGAATGAAATTACTTGAGGAGCTGTGATGAATTAAACACTCCTGAAGATACAAACATCACTAATGGTTTTCTCTTCACTTCTTCAGTATGTCGTCTTTGTGATTACATAAAGGCCATTTTCAAAAGGTTTATTTCTAAGGATGATCATCTTGCCATACAAACAACTGATTAATACGTAATGAAAGAGGATCAAACTAGCTGTCATTTTAATTGTTTTTCATTTTTCTAGTAATTCTCTTGCTTATTTTTCAGCTTCCACAAATGTAATAATAGCCTGAATAGGAAAAGTGCACGTGAAGCTGTTAGTTCTTCTCTTTTCAAGAAACGCACTCCTGGATCCCACAGAGCTAAAGCAGCATCACGCCTTTCAGTCATTTGTAGAAATCTATAAATCTGCAGTTAATCAAACACCTTCTGGAAGCGTTGTGCTGCTGCATCACAAGATTCATTCTTTATTATTTTCTTCCTCTAAAAGAGCGCTTGCAGCAAAATCAATAAAAACCTGGAAAGATGACACTCTGTGATTAACTCACCCTTCACCCTTCTCCTCCTCAAATTTCCTCTTACTCAGATCGCAGCACTTGATGTGATGATGTGCTCCACAGGTGACCACTGCTAATCAGGACAAACTAATGTTCTTTTACCTTGAAATGTGAATGCTTTGGGGCATGTGGATCCTCAACATGTGGGAATGTGTTGTGAGAAGTCAAATTTTGCTTAAAACTGCCAAATGAAAATTTTATTTTTTCTTCTTATGTGACATAAAAGTTCTGTTTACCTTTAATCGTCAGGACAGCATGTCAGTTCCTAAAAGTAAAAGATAAAGCTGTTAAATAAATAAACCCTTTCGTATCATATCCATATATAGTTAGAGATCCATTTGTACTCAAAAATACAAAAAATAACAAGTAGTTCTTATGTTCACACTGCAGCTTGTTACAGCTTGACAGCTCTCAGATTTTATGGGACATGGATGCTTCACAAATGAGGTCAAAAAAGCAGAGAAACGGCAGCTTTTCTTACTCATAAGGAAACTTGTTCTGTTGCTTGTTACGAGAACAAAAAAGAGAAATCAGTTGAGAGGCTCTAAGCCCCTGGTGCTTCGGTTCACACTCAGTCGATACGTGTTGTGACTCAGCAGCACTTTGGACAAAATATTTCACAACAACAACACCGGATTGAAACATATAAGTACAAATAAAAAGAGGTATTAGCAAAGCGTTTTAATTTCACCCTAAAATGTTTGTTTTTTATATAATGTTATTTAAATGCACACAATCATTTCCACTGAGGCTGCAAACTTTCTCTCTGGTTTCTTCAGTTCTTGATATTTTTTGATAAATTAGCTTCTCTTGCCATTTCAGAATTTGTATTTGAACATTGGACTGGTTTTGCACACAGACTGTGAACAGAAAATGCCTCAAATGCAGCTGAAAATGTGAAAGACGTTCACGGTTTCAGTAATCAGTCTACTAAAGTCACATACGGTGTCCATTTATAAAGAGACATAAAAAGAAAATGCTTCTTAAATTGATCATTTGAGTGGAACTGAACAACATCTATAATTAATTCAATATATTATCTGAAGCAAAAATAAAATAAAATCATTAACATGATATTAAATTTGCACTGAAAACTGTAAATGTATCAAAACATCACATTCTGACATTAACAGGTTTCATCAGTGGTTAACACACTATTAAACATACATTAATGGGAAATATTTACATCAAAACAGCCACAAAATTCAGTTGAAGCTGGAGTTCACTTGTGCTGTTTGAAACCGTGACCTGTTGCATCCCAAACAGGAGAATATTTACAGTACAACACATTTCTGATCCACATGGAAACAGCTCAGGTGTAGCTCTCCTGTGGCACAGCATCATTTAGAACTACTCCTGGTAAATCCGCTACGATGGTGGACGTGTGGAGGCGGAGCAGTCTGTGAGACGCAGTCAGCATGCTTGACCCCTGACCTATGTCCTTCCCTCTTCGTCTCTTCCGGGACAGAGGGTGGAGACACAGATAGGACAAGAATTTATTGTGCAACGAGGCGTAAATGAAGGGGTTGTAGCAGGCGGAGCTCATTGCCAGCAGGTGAGCGGATACCTGAATGACGTTTACGTAATTCTTTCCCAGGATGGAGAAGTCTGTGTCCAGGTCCCGGATCAGGTTCACCACCTGGAGAGTAAACTTTGTTATTTAAAGTAAACATTTCATATTTTGATTTACAAGAGCAGAGAAAACACATATTAAAAAATGATGCAACAACTGCACCTGTGGCTTTGCATGTGAATGCATCAGCCAGCTCTAAGAGCTTCCTATACTGTACAGCAGGTGATATCTTACACCTAATATCAAAGTGGCTGCAGTGTGCTGATGAATAGTTAAAACTCTACAAAGCACTGAAAATGCAAAGTAACAAAATAAAATTAGAGGCTGGGGAAATCAATGACCTGATAACCTTGCTTACAGATTTTCAATCAGCTCCCTCAGTTTGGCAAATCTGTGCTCATGCTGACAAACATCAGTCTGTTAGTTCTCCTTCAGATTCAGTGAAGTTAGAAAGCCCTCCCTCCCAGGATCAATAACTTTAAAACGTCTTTTACTCCGTTTAATAAAAGAAAGGTAGAAGATTTGCTACAGCAAATAATACATTGCCTTTTCATTTGTATTTTTGCACTGCACCCTGACTTAATGTAGTCACACCTAGAGAGTTGAAGAGTTTTAAATGTTCTTACTTTCAGTTAAGTTAAATGTAATGAGTGGAGTTGTTCTGTTCGGTTTGCAAATTCTACATAATTTGACTCCAATGAATGAAATCACAGATTGTTCATGTGCACCTGTAAGGGGAGCCAGGAGAAAGCGAAACAGAGGACAGACACCAGCAGCAGACGGAAGGTCTTCCTCCTCCGTTTGCTCCAGGCGGCCCGTGCACATCTCAGCTCTGGACATGCAGTCAAACCAGACGTGGTCCTCTGCTTCAGGTGGTAGGATATGGCGCAGTGGGAGATGGAGACAGCCGCCAGTGGGACGAAGTAGGAGAAGAAGAGGATGAAACAGGAGTAAATAAGGCGTCCCCGCTCCTGGCCATCCCAGAATTCCTCACACACCGCCATCTCCAGACCTGTTGCATCCAGATCCAGGTAGACGGTGTGTAGTGCTATAGGAGTGGATAATCCCAGGGAGGACAGCCAGATCAGGAGCACCAGACACCAGCAGAAATGGCATCCCACTCTTTTGCAAATGGGATAAGCTACAACTACATAACGATCCACTGCAATAGCCATGAGGGATAGAACCGCTGCGTACACAGCTGTAGATTGCATGACTGTGACAAAATAACACATGTGGGATCCAAACACCCATCCACGCCTTTCGAAGGCGTAGGACGCTGTCAGAGGGACGCAGAAGATGCACATCACCAGGTCAACGAGTGCCAAGTTACTAATGAGAAAGTTTGTGGTGCTGTGTCTCTTTTTGTTGTGCCAGATGAGGAAGAGGAGGAGGAGGTTCCCGGTGCACGCGATCATGACCACCACGGAGTAGAGGGGGATAAAGAGCAGCTTCAGACTGAACAACAGGTCAAAACCAGTGAAGGAGGGCACTGAAAACAGCGAGGGCGAGAAGAGGTGATGAGAGGAATTGCAGCAGGATGAAGGGAAAGAGGGCGAGGGGTCAGAGGTCAGAGCAGAGGAGTTCATCCTGGAGAGATTTGCTGCCTTTTCCCAATCCATCGCTGCAGAACAGAGGATGAAAAACAAGCTTTTCATTATCTGATCAGGCCAATGTTCCTAAATGTTCATAAAGAAATGTGATATTTACTAGTGCACAAGTTATAAGAACAACTTTATGAAAAGATTTTACTTGAAGATTAACAGGATGATTCATGTTTACACAGAATAGTCAATCACCTCTTCAGAAATCTCTTTCAGTCTCAATAAAAGGCTTTTCTGTCCCTTTTAACAATACTAACACGTCTGGGTATTTTTTTTTCCATCCCTGCCTCTTGAAATCTTATCAGGGTTTTCTTTGCTTCTTTGAATTTAATAAAAAACCCAGAAGGACAAAAGTAATGTGTCCAATTCCTGTGAAACCTCTTTGTCTTTCTCTTTTAAATCAAACTTAACACTCATAAATCATAATCCTGAACACATGGTGAAGCATTTTGACATAAAATGTCAAATGAAACCTGTGCAGAGCAACAAGAAATACTCATCAATCAACAGATATGATGCATGAAAAGGGTCATAAATGACAGATTGATTTGCATTTTGTGGCTTCCCAGGAATTTAAAGACTTTTTTAAAAACAAAAAAGAAGAGCAAGCAAGAAAAATCCCTAAATAGCTTTTGTAATTACATCTGCAAGATTAAATGAGGATGATATAAATGGCATCAGTGTTCACACAGAGGCTGAATGATGTCACTTTGACATCAGAACAGTGTGATCTTTTCTCAGTTTCTCGCTTTTTATTAATAGAATAAGTATCAAACACTTGATAGCTAAACAATCCAGTCAAACGAGCTGAACTATACGGCTAATCTGATAGTAGAGCAGACATTTGTGCACATTATTGACCCGATCAGGCTCAGCACATCCCTCTGACATACAGCCGCAAGTCTGCTACAAAACTACCAGCATGTTCTCATAAAAATTCCCAATCAGGAAATTTGTATTCCTGCCAAACTTCCTTCTATATTCAGAGATAAGAATCAACACATAAAGATATTGTAAACTTCTAATAAAGCAATTAATAATCTGTTGATTTAAATAGTTTTTAAAAAATCACATTTCTCAGCATATAAAGTCAATATTAATATAAAAGTACCTTTATAAGGGCGTCAGCTCAGCACCTGTTTGCCTCCTGTTTCTTGAAGGGAGTCCTGCTTCGCTGCAGACCGCTCGGCTTTAGAATAAAGAAGTGTGCTGTTCCTCTCCCAGTGTGTGTCTCACACACACCGCACAGTATGTGTTTGTGTGAATGACTCACCTCCCGTAGGGTAGCAAAGAAAAACAATTCTTTTTATTCCATAAATACAGCTTAACAAAACATTACTAATACTTTAATTCATTCAAATAGATTTTGTTTGAGACATTTGTGAGATTTTAGATAGTAAAATGTTGCCATATACCTTCAATAATGTCAACTAGAGCCACATCTTATTTAAGTAGTAGAGGTGTTTTGGGGGTAAAACTGTCCTTTGAATCGTTCTCAGTTCTCAGTAACCACTTTTCACTGCAGTCTAATAATTTGGCAACTGAGTCCAACTTAAAATATTAAAAGAAAAACCACGTTCTTTCTCAGCATTAAATGATAAATATTCATTTTTTAAGGATTTTGTGTCTAATGTTCAGAACCGGTGTGTGTGACGGGTCAAGTGAGAACCATGAACTCATCATGTGGAGCTAATGAATGACTTGTTGTGAAAACTATAAGAATTAGAACAAAACACCAAAATTGAGATTTTTGGTTTCCACACTGGAGTGTGATTTTTATTGGTGACCCATCAACGTGTTTTATTGTCCTGCAGAGACCTCGTCCTCACTCCAGGTGCTTTAAACGCTGATGGGTTGGGACCGAGTCATCTCAGTGGAATTACACTGCTGAGCTGTGAGATCCTTCAGCCAGGCCAAGTGCCCTGTTCTCGCCTTTGTCTGATGAGTTCCTTGTGCAGAGTGAAACTTTTTATTGCTGCAATATCCACAGAGTAATAAAAGTGTGTGTGCTGCAGCGCCAAGCTCGCACGGTTAGTGTTATAGTACGAAAAGCTGCTTTGGTAAATTAGCACCTTTCATGCAAACTTGCATTTAAATTTGCACATTTTGTGTACTTTGAGTGTGTGAAGTTGTTCTGGCTTTTACAATAAATTTCACAACTTATCGAATTGCATTCAGGTATTTTCCTATAGAGGGATTACTGAGTCATATCCTGGAGTGCGAGCTAAGGCTGCCCACTCCTGATGCCCTTTCATCACAAAAACCTGCACAGAAAATGAATCTCAGAAACATGAGAAAGACTCACCGAAGAGCCTATTGATGTTTCTGCTTCTTTTTGAGTTTTTTTTTTTTTTTTTTCCACTTTATGAGTTCTTGTTTACCTGAATTTTATTTACACAAGAGCAGGTCAAGCAGGTTGTTTTTGCTGGAGTTTCTCAGAGCTGTTCTGATAAAAACGACTCTAATCTAAATTATGTTTTGGGTCAGGAGATTTGTAGTGTGCAAGCCCCCTAGTGGCTTCTGAAGGGCATTCTGGGTGAAGGAGGAAAATATCAGAGTAGAATGAAATCAAGAATTTAATTATTGGCTCCACAACATCAAAGTTAGAAGTCAAAGTCACTGTCCAGCAGTCATTACTGTCGTTTTATAACAAGAGTCTAGTCTAGTTCGTAAATTTCCAAACATTTAAAATAGATACCGCCTTTTCAAATGCTTAAAGTTATTAGACAGAAAGATGACGTTGTGGTTCATTATTTCAGTGGACATCACAGATGGCTTTCTTTAAGGATGCCTTACAGGGATGGGTGATGCATTTTAATCAAGAGCTGAGTGACAATCAAATTCTAATTTCCTGCCATTTGAGATTCTGCATTAATACCTAATTTTAACACACTGAATGCCTCCATAGAAGGTCAAATATTCATCATGATTAATGATTAAGTCCACTGTTTTGGAATAAAAATAGACATTAAAAAATGACAGATTTCAGCAGATTTTACATTTTATTTCATCCTTTGGGTCCTTGAAAACAGGCTGATAAAGGGAAACCCCCAGTGTTTTGTGTCCAGTACCACAACAGAACTGAGTCATTTTAGAGAATAACAACTTGGCTGCTGTTTTTGTTTTAATTAACACAATTTGCCAAGATTTTCCCAAGCTGAATTACATTTGTTGAACTCTGATGGTTGTTTATGAATTATGATATTTTTGACTGTTTTTCCACTTTTCTGTTTTGTAACATCATGAAAGAAGCATTGTGTTATTCTGTAGTGCCAATCAGCTCATTAGCTTGCAAGTGAAAGTTCATAACACTGAGGAAAGTTTTTAACTTTTTCCAGTTTTTCCTCTTTTAGAAAGCTTTCTGCACCCAGGTCTCAAAATAAAACAAATGCAAGTCAATTAGCTAGGTTGATTTGGAGCACAGATGTCCTGTTTTGTCTTGACATCTTTTAAAATTGTAATCAAAAAAGTCTAGTTTTTTTATTCCAAGTTCTTTCCAAACTTGTATTTCCCTCAATCCTAACAAGTGCTGCAGTCCTCCTCACAGATAAACACCTGCAGAGTTATTAGGTTTTCGTTAAATGAGGTGATGTCAGCTTAATTTCCTCCACATACTAAACAACAAAATATAAATGCTCATTTTGAATTTCAGAACCGGAAGTTGAATTTTTCAGTGCAGCAAGAGACTGAACACCAGAGATGTTTAGTGTTGTTTTAAAGCGAGCATGCTGTTATTGCCTGAGTTTCTACTCTTTGAATGCAAATTTGCTTCAATATCAAACTGATGTTTCTAAGAGTATCAAGCAGTTCATTGAACTGTTCCCTCTCCAGCCTGAAACTTGGTGTTGTGATAATTTTTTCAGTTAGGTTGTGTTTAGAATTTTGATAGGAGCAGGATTAACCGAGTCTCTCTGTGGACCGCTGTGATTAATGACTCAGGGCCTCTGGTGAAATATAAGGGCCACATCTGACTGTTAATTAAACGAGTGTTTACGACACACTGCGACGTATGAGGGATGAAATTTGCATCTTTTTTCCAATACCTAAGGGGACTTCTGTGCACAGACGCTGATCACTTCCCAATAAATAAACTAAATGATGCAAACAGGTTCCATGAACTGATTTCAGATCAGCTAAACAACGTTAAACCATAAATTCAATGAAGTTCAAAAGCATTGGGAAAGTGTTTCAGATTTCAAGTACTTTTAACATCAATTCAGCATCTGACAGTTATTTGACTTAAAAATATGAACCTGAATGACTGCTGAAGACTTTGGCTCTTTAAATAGAGAACAAGTTACACTTAGCTCTGTGCTGCCATCTTGAAATGCAGATCACAGAGGATGAAGCAGCTCCTTTTAGGGAATTCCCTGGCTATAGAGGATATTTAATCCCTCCAGGGAGTTCTGGGGTCTCCATTTCTGTGGAACTTCCCTGAAAACCTCCAGAGGAAGTCAACCAGGAGGCATCCTATCAGATGCCTGACTCCTTCAATGTGGAGGAGCAGTGGCTTTACTCAGTGCTGTCCTTGAATAAAGGGTCTCTTGAGTCTGAGCCTGGCCACCCTACATTGGGAGCTCGTCCAGGATCTCGTTCTTTCAGTCACATTCAAATCCTGTGACTACAGGTGAGTTTGGAATGTAGATGGACTAAATAACCTATTGGCTCAGCTTCTCCTTCACTACAAAAACAGGAGCTACGTCCTCATTTCTGCAGACAAAGCCCTGATCAGTCACTCCACCTCTTGGTTCCTCCTAAAAAACACCAGGATACTTAAAACTCCTCTGCTTCAGGCAGAGCTTCACTGCCAACCTGCAGAGAGCATTTCATCTTTCAACCTTCACCTTCAGCTGACCCTTTCTTTACACGACTACAGATGAACATAACACTACTTTTATGTCATGAGGACATTCTTTAAATTTAAACTCAAACAAAAATGTCAACACAAACCAATAAAAGCAAATCATTTATGTTATCAGTTCTTTTAATGATACAACAGCCTGCATATACATGTTTTATTAACACTTTATTATACAGTATGACTCGTTTGCATTGCATTGTGTTGCCTCAATATCTGCATATTTAGTTGAAGTTAAGAAGCATACAGACACTTGATGCTAATTCTAAGATTTTCAGGATGTGACGAAGCTGATGAGGAAAAAACACGACTGAACACCTAGAAAACAGAGGACAGAGTCATTAACCATTTTTAAAAAAGGAAAATATATTTACAACTGCATTTGTCTGATAAATGCTTGGCAGAAAAAAACTGTTGAGCTCCAAATAAGCACAAGGAAATCATGAATCACTTTTACAGAATATTTTACAAACTATAACTTCTTTAAACTCTTATTTCTCTGGGTTATGAGCGTCTTCGTCCTCAGTGCTGTGTGGCTCTCTAGTTGTTTCCTCTCCATTTTGTATCTGATTTGATCCAGATGGTTCTTCACTCTGAGATGGCCTCAGGAGATACTCCAGCTCTTCTGCACTGATGGCCACCTTCTCTGGGATCAGCCACCTCTTGAAGTGTTCCAGAGCACTGGAACAGTTCATATACAAAAGGTTAGTATTGTTAAGACGATAGAAGGTCTAACAACAGGGGAATCTTCTCACACGTTATCACTGAGCATCAACATTTGAGCAAAAAGCTTGAGATGAAAATAGCACATGGATTGGTGAATTCAGAGGAAAATGCACTGGTTAAAAATGTGAATTACATTCCTGCATTCATGTTTTACCTCTCATCCATGTCACCACCTTGGAAGAGCTCCGAGGTCTGGGCATCATGCAGGAATCGATCCCAGCATTCTTTCTTTGCTTGAGACAATGAGCGCAAGATGTCTCTGGAGGTGACATCACTGGACTGGCCCTTTAACTTCTTCAGACGGTTCTCTGCACGATGGTGACGATGACAAAGAACCATGTAGTGAAATATATTAATCGCAGTACATGTATTAGTGATCTATTAGAGTTTAAGTGGTTGATTGAATGACTGACACGTTTAGAGAATAGAATGATTTAAGGTCATTTTTATGGAACTTTTACATTTTCTATCTTCCATCATTTAAAAATGTGGGTATTGAGCTATGGATTAACCTAAAACTTTAAACTTATTAATGGATTAATAGAGAGCTATTAATTAATTAAGAAAATGACTCTTCGTTCCAAGTTTTACATTTGTAAATTTTCAGAAAATGTATAGTAATAATAACAATAGTCTGTCTCAATCTTCTAAAGAATGTGGAAAAGTTAAGATTCTGTATTAATAGATGTGTATTAATGAACTTTACATTGTAATAAATACCTAAACTGGCTATATAAACTTCAGAGTCCTCCATTGGTTCCCATTTAGCACTGGATGAACTAGTACTGGTCCCATTTACATGTCCATTGGCCTGCACTCCATCTGGCGTTGCTGGATGAAAAGAATCTGTGAACTCGGTGCTGTTCTCTGGAGCTGCCTCTGACCGGACCTCCGGCAGGCTGGAGCAGATCTCGGACCAGAGCTCACCACTGGACCGAACCTCCTGATTCTCGAAGTCATCGATCATTTTCATCGGGAGCTAAACAGATGTCAGATATCAGTCCTCAAGTAATGTTATCCTCTTTTAAATTACGTCACTCAACGACAATCAAATGAATGTGTACGTGAGATATTTTAAATAAAAATGAAGCTGCCACGCTGGTGAAAATCAACAGTTTGATTTACACAGACATGAGCTAAACTGGTGTTTAACCAACTTTATAGACGCATGCTATTTATTTAAAAAGCTCCTCAAACAATGTACGGTCTTCTTATATTGGCACTGACATATGTTTCTTACCTGTGTGATAATATCGATAGGTTTTTTGTTTTTTTCTTGTATTGACAGCAGGAGACTGAAGTTTAGCTCAGTAGCTATGTTTGATATCGACGTCTCGCTTCCCTCCCTTTGGGGGTATGTGATTGGACATTACAGCCGCTAATCAGACTTGTTTACCATGTGATTGGACAAATGCGACCCGCTGTGAAGAAAATTGGATATTATTGGTCAATACTATTCTGTAGAGGCGGGAACTAGGAAGTGTTTCTCGTCTTAAAGTGACGGTGGCCAACTTTCAAGGTAAACAACTGTTAACGACCAATTTTAGATTGTTTTGGTGAAACCATAAACTACATTAACCAAATAGCGGCAATATATTTAAAAAAATAACGTTTAGTTATTTGACTTAGCTCTCTGGCTAATTGTCTTTTGTAAATTCAGAGTTACTTGCAGACTTCGCAGCCTGGATTTACAAGCTTCTTTCGGTAGCATAAGGTTTGCAGTCGTTGTTGAACTGCAGGAAGGTCCAGTGTAGGAGATGCGAGCGGCGCTGCGCCTGGCTGTAGTTGCAGTCCCTATGGGTGTGCTGCTGTCCCGGACCATGGCGTGGATGTCCAGCGGCAAAACAAATCCAGAGCTGATCAGCAGACTGAGAGGTAATGTCGGACTTGGTACTCATTTTGTAGTTCAGAACGTGTGTATTATCAGCATGTTTTGGTTTGGAAACGTGACAAAAAAAGAAAAGTATATCCTCCCCGTCGGGGAATCGAACCCCGGTCTCCCGCGTGACAGGCGGGGATACTCACCACTATACTAACGAGGAGATGGATCCTGGAAGTCAACGCTGCGGGCAAAATTCTGCCCGGAAACAAAGCAGGGATATTAGCAGCACATCGACTTTTGGTCACACAAGCCAGAGTCACAAATGGTCTGAAAGGCATTTTCCTTCATTTCAAAATAAAGAGCAGTCATCATATTCTCACTTGTTGTGTTTTCACTTTTTTTTTCTTCAGATCATGGAGTAATCCGCAATGACAGAGTGTTTGAAGCCATGCTGACCACTGACAGAGGGCTTTACTCTAGAGATTATCCTTACTCAGATGCTCCACAGACCATAGGTGATCAGTTCGGTCTCACTTTCCAAACATGCACTCTGATCAACAACAACATTAAAACACGTTAGGTGCTGGGACAAAATGAAGAAAGACAAACAGAGGACCTTTTCTCTATGCTTTGCCTTAAGCTCTAAAATGACTAAATCCACGTGTGTAGGTGTTATGTGTTAAACACTCATGGATTATAAAGTCCTGGTTCTTTAGCAGAATATCGCATTTTGACAAGCTGATCAATTATACTGATTTGAGGTTTTAGTATTGTGATTGATCAGATTAAATCTGTCAATATGACAGCATCTGGAATAATCAATTTTAAGATGTTTATTTATTGCAGGCTACAGGGCAACCATCAGTGCACCACACATGGTGAGTAACAAACACTAAACTGGACTGTGAGAACTAGGATAGAAGAACACGAACAAGTGAATCTTTTACTTGTGAAGTTTTACACAATTCAACGACGTTTTCTTGTTGGTTGAACCTGACAGCATGCACACGCTTTGGAACTGTTGAGCGACAAACTGATTGAAGGAGCATCTGCATTGGATGTGGGTTCGGGAAGTGGATATCTCACAGCCTGCTTTGCAAGAATGGTAACTTTCCTGGATTCTTTGAAAATCTTGGACCTGACTTAATATTTTTGTCAGAGTTAGTATAAAATATGTAACATGACCATAATTTTCTATAATGTGTAGACAGGAGCTAGTGGTAGAGTGGTTGGCATTGAGCACATTGATGAATTGGTGCAAATGTCAGTAAAAAATGTGCAAGCCGACGACCCAGAACTGCTGTCTTCTGGACGCATAAGGTTCATAGGTGAGTAGGAAGACTTTAAAGAGATGTCCCTTTATTTCAAACTTTGCATTTTGAATGCATTGTTACTTTTTATACTCTAATGTTTTTACAGTGGGAGATGGAAGGCTTGGCTTTCTGGATGGAGCACCATATGACGCCATTCATGTCGGTGCAGCTGCAGCTACTGTTCCCAAGGCTGTAAGGAAAAAAGTGGTGTCTACTTTTGAGAAAATAGAATGGTTCTATTCAATTTAAGCTAGTTAAGACTGAAACTATCTGGATAAAAAAAAAAGGTTTATACAGTAGGAAAAAATATTTGACACCAGTGAAGGTTCTGATAAAGTTTAAAGCTGCAGAAGCAATTTTGACATCCACTCTGAGTTGAATACTGTTTGCTGATGTAGATTTGACACTTTTATGTTGTTTTTTATTTGTTTTGTTTTTTTCCAAAAGCTCTTGGAGCAGCTGAAGCCTGGAGGACGGTTGGTTCTTCCAGTGGGCCCTGAAGGTGGCAGTCAGGTGCTAGAACAGTACGATCGTCAAAGTGACGGGACATTCCTTAAGAAAGCTTTGATGGGAGTGGTTTACGTTCCCCTGACTGACAAGAGGCATCAGTGGCAAGGGTGAGAAAACACTTTCATCCATAAATGCCTAAACAGAGAATGAATGATTCACCTCAATTGCAATTATTCCTTGTTTCCTCAGAGGTGAGCTCTGATTGCAGTGTGGTTGCCCCTGCAGGAGGTGGCGCTGGTGCTGCATCTCTGAGGTTCTGTAATTCTAACCGAGCACATTTTCTTATAACTCTGCTCCACTGGGCTGACACCTAGCAACACATGAGAATGATCTTGCTTCTGAGCAGATTGTCTTGCTAAAGAGCTGAAACAATAAGTGACTGAATAAGTGACCTTTGGATTACAGATTAACCTGTTCCCACAATCCTCAGAGTAAACCAAACAGTGATGCAGATGAGAAAGAAGAGATGTGCAGAGTATTGTTTCAGAAGAAACCTGTGAAGCAACAAACTATTATGAAAAGCAATTGTTGTTTAAAATGCTTGTAGTGTTTAAATAAATTAACTGTATTTTTGTGCAATCTCAAGGGAATGCTTTGATTGCAAATGCACTGTAACACATTTGGACAAGCCACAAAAAACATAATAAAATGGCAAAGTAAACATATATATTTTGCAGAAACATGTAGAATATGTCCAGTTTGATAGAAGAATGATGTGCCAAAAAACTGAAGTATGTTTAACCAACACAAAAATAGTAATTATATGCAAAAATATTAAAGCATACTAAATGAAAAGTTATGGGTTGCTGTAATTTCTTTATTGAAAACTAACACTGTGTTTAGCACTCCTTACATTTTACTAAGTAGTTGTAGCTGGGTTGCAGATAAAAAAAAATTAAATTGAGTAAATATTCAAATGTTTAACAAAAATAATAACAATATCACCTTCAAAATAAAAAATACTAAATAATAATAAATAATACATGTTATTTGTGGGCACCTTTCCAAACCCAAGGTCACCTTACAACAGAGAAAATAAACATGGCAAGGAATTATAAGCAATATGAAGGATAGAGTGCTGTCGAGGATGACATGCAGGCTCTTCACATGGGGGGATGGAGGAATTATCAATGTCAGTGAATAAACTGGGGGATTTGTTTAAAGTGTAGGGTTTCCCTACAAGGAGAAATTCAGTCTTGTCACTGATGAGTTTCAGGAAGTTTGATGAAAACCAGGATTTGAGAGACAGCTAGGCTGGAGGAAAGATTGAGTTAGGTTCAGAGGAGATATAGATCTGGGTGTCATCCGCGTAGCAGTGGATGTTGACGTGTTTGCGAAAGATTTGTCCAAGTGGAAGCATGTTTGTAGATGATAAATGGGAGGGGCCCCAGGACAGAGCCCTGGGGAACACCGGCAGAGACAGGAAAAGAACGGGAAGAAAATGTTTTTAATTGAATAAACTGGGAGTGGCCAGAGAGATAGGAGGAGAACCAGGTGAGTGGAGTGTGAGTGATACCCAGTGAAGCTAATCTGTTCAGGAGGGTTTAGAAATGGTGTCGAAGGCAGCACTCAGATCAAGGAGGATGAATAGAGAAAGAAAACCAGTCAGCTGCCATGAGAAGGTCATTGGTTATGATGAGAGCAGTTTCTGTGCTATGTAGGTAGGGGGTGGAAACCAGATTGAAACTGTGCAAAGAGGTTGTGACTGACGTGGGAGAGAAACTGAGAGGCGACAACTTTTTCAAGGATATTAATAAATGTATTACCGGTAATATGAGCAATATTGCGTAACTTATACATTTATATTTTTGTAGCACAAAATTACACTATAAAAATACATTATAAACGGTTAGCAAATAGTGTTTGGAGAAGTGTTTTTAAATTAGATAATAAACACGACTAAGGGAGTTGGAAAAAAAACTACACAGCTTATTTAAAAAAGCACAGCTTATAAGTCTCTCTCCCCTTGACTACAGACAGAATTGACAAAGCTACTCGGATGAGCAGCGAAACGTCTTCAAAGAACCAATTAAGTCCAGTTGCCTTTATTTAAAACCCTTTTTTGGATTATCATGAGCTGGCTGACTGAGAACCTTCACCAGCATACACACAGCGAACTACATAGTGTCGTCATCATTGTGCGCTCGTTCCGACAAAAGGCCCCTTCGTTCATCCACAAAGCGATGCACGTGAGCATATTAGGTGAAACTTCACTGCTTTTGTTCCCAAAACAAACTCCCATTAGAACGCACGTAGCTCGCATTATTTCGTCGTGTAACTTTAATAAATTGTTAGGTCGTTGTTTTGCTTATCTGCCGTTTGAACAAAATAACTTGGCGATGGAGCAGGCGGGTAAAAACATGGAAGCTCCGTCGGATGTAAACAACGCGGAGCCAGCGGGAGAAAAGGCTTCGCAGGATGGGAAACGCAAACACGACGAGCTGGATCTACCGGAGACAAGTGGCAGGGGTAAGAGGCGGAGAGGAGCGGGAGGAAAGAAGCAACGTCCGGGCGAGAGGTACATCCCACCGCCGCAGAAACGCAACCCGGGTGTCAGCTTCAACCAGGAGCACTTCGACGAGACGTCCTACTACTTCGAGGGCGGGCTGCGAAAGGTGCACCCATATTTCTTTGAGTTTAAAACCTACTGCAAAGGTCGGTGGGTCGGAAAGAGCCTCCTGGACGTGTTTAAGAGCGAGTTCAGAGCTGAATCCATAGAGTATTACCAGGAGGCAGCTAAAGAAGGTCGCATCCGGCTCAACCAGACCGCCGTGGAGGACCTGTCCGTGGTGCTCAGGGTCAGTGTTCTGATTTTAGATGTTGTGTTCAAAAATTACATTTAAAAGCTGTCAGATCATCATCACCTTATATTGTACATTCAAGAGCCTGTCACCATGAGTCATTTAATTATTCAGTCTTAAATTAATTTAAGTGTTAAAAAATGGATAATTATAGGACTCTGCATTAACCTGACTATCTGCTTTGTATTGATTGACTTGGGTTTCATTTTTCCCTAATTGTTCTTAGAATAACGATCACATGAGGAACACTGTGCACCGCCACGAGCCCCCTGTGGTCGGCACACCCCTGGAGATTCTGGTGGATGATGGAGAAGTTCTTGTGATCGACAAGCCCGCTTCCATCCCAGTCCACCCCTGCGGTCGTTTTCGTCACAACACAGTGATTTTCATTCTGGGTAAAGACCATGGTATCTCTGAGCTTCATACGGTTCACAGGCTGGACCGGCTGACATCTGGAGTCCTGCTGTTCGCCAGGACGCTCGAGACTTCAAAGAAACTGGACCAGATGGTGAGAGACAGACAGGTGGGTTCAAGATAGTTTGGAATTGTAGTTCTCATTTAACCAAAGTACACGTCTGTTCTCTAGGGATTTACATGTTTTTGCTTTTTATTTTTAGCTTGAGAAGGAGTACGTGTGTCGAGTAGAGGGGAAGTTTCCTGAGGGTGAGCTGATCTGTGAGGAGCCCATTCTGGTTGTTTCCTTTAAAATTGGCCTCTGCCGAGTCGACCCAAAGGGTAAGGAGTGCCGAACCGTTTTCCAGAGGCTGAGCTTCAATGGGAAAACAAGTGTGGTCCGCTGTTTACCCCTTACTGGACGCACCCACCAGATCAGGGTCCACCTTCAGTACTTGGGCTTTCCTATCCTCAATGATCCCATCTATGGGTCCTCAGCTTGGGGCCCTAACAGGGGCAAAGGGGGGCTTGTGGAGAAGAGCAACGAAGAGCTGCTGCAGGCTTTGGTAGAAGAACACCGCTCTCAGGAAAACTTACTCCTGCTAGATATGATGGATGACTGCATCAGGGTAGCAAAAGTTTCAGAGAAGTTTGAGAAAACTGACACATTAGACGGTTGCTTTAAACCTGTGGAGGGTGGAGAAAGTCATCTGGCACAAGTGGATGACTGTGTTGGTGAGAACAAGGTGGACAGCTCTGAAATGGCTAGTTGTAACTCTAACAACACTTCAGTCAAAAAAACCCTGAATCTTTTACCATCTGAATCAAATGAAGATCCAATTGAAGCGGACAACTTTACGCAGAAACCTTCAGGAACTCAAGACCACCTGTGTAGTGAATGTAAGCTGGTGCGCCCAGACCCCAGTGAGAAGGAACTCATCATGTATCTTCATGCTTTACGCTACAAAGGTCCTGACTTTGAATACTCAACACAGTTACCGGACTGGGCCAAAGAGGACTGGGTGGAAACCAATACGAGTCCATTTGAAAAAAACGACTGATTACTTTCCATTTTCACCCATCTTTGAACAGAATTATTTTATAATGCTTTTGTTTAAAGGCTTTCTAGTGTCGTTTCGATGTTTGTCTCATCAGTTCTCTGCCTTGGAGTTTAAAAATATTTCAGTTTTCTTTTGAGGACTGTTATAATTCAGTGTCGGAGACTTTAGCAAAGATTTGAATAAACACTGGTTTGCAGGAAAATAAATGTTTAATTTCATTTTGTGACATTTTAATTACACACATTTGTATGTAACTGTGGTGTTTACATTGGCTTTTTGTGATAGTTTTGTCTGTAAGGCAGGTTATTCTGCTTTAGTGATTAAAAACAGGCTCCTTTGATTATTCATGTCTACATTTTCGGATGAGAAAATATTTTGAAAAACTGCTCATAGACACATTTTATCTTTTCTCCTCATAATCTCCATGCTAAACCACAATCACTGCCACTGTTTTTATACTTGTATATCATATGCAGAACCATAAATACATATTATTTTACACAAAACACACTTTCAGCCTGAAAACAACTTGGTGAAAAACATTTGGCACATTTTAGAAAACATGCAACTCTTTCATAAAATGACTAGGAATTGTCAACACTGCAATGTGGATAAACAGAACCCCAAAAAACCCATTTTGCCCTTAATTAGCACCCAAAGCAATGAAACAAGACATATTTTGGCACTGAATACACAGACTTCTGACTTGACAGTAAACACAAACAGCACACTGATGCTAGCTGTAAGGTTTTGATTTTCTAAGTCGTCACAACAAACATTCTGCACACAAAACAGATGAGCACCAAACAAACTAATAAGAGACTTTTTAAGACATGATAGTCATTGATTCATTCATTTTCACTTAACTCTGCTTCACACAAAATCTAACTTTCGATAAGACTGATCATATGTCCACAATGTGGTAAATTCACACCAAACTTCATGGAAACAAACTGTAAAAATGCGCTCATTATTGCTTTAAAACTTCTGAAGTTGGCCCATGTGAGTTAAATATCCCAAATAAATGCCAGCTCTAATTATCCAATCTAACACCAATCATTGTGCATCAATTCCCCAAGAACTTGATGTTGAAGGTCAGATGAAATTTGATTGGATGCATAATTAGTACACATGGCCATGTAATGAATAACATTAGCTTTCTAGGAATTTACAAACTCCAAAATACAATTTAGAATGTCTAAATACAGATTTTGTCACACAAAACACAGATGCAAGGTATTATGTGAAATACAATATTTGCATTATCAGAAAGCCATATGTAAATAAATACAGCATATGAATTTCTATCAGCAATGCATTGGATCGCATTAAATGTCTGAGGTGACCTTTGAGGTATTGATTATATCTGTGATTTAACATGAAATGAAATAATAGTGAATAAAGTGCAAACAATACATATAAATAAGTTAATTTAGATAAATCTGGAATAAATATATATATTTAAATTGTTTAAATAAATCTAAAAGTGTATTTAGCTCAGAAGTTACAGTTCTAAACATTTATTTCTATGTAGAACCAAATGTAACTTGGATATAAAATACCTTTATCAATATTGCATGAAAGTAAAATTTGTATGCAAAAAATAAAAATCTAAACAACTTTGGATCATTTCAAAAATATATATTTGAGAAAAAAGCATCAGAATTTTGAAAGTTACCAAAACTACTTAGATTTGATTTTAAGAGAATCAAAACAAGAACTGGGAGGTTAATAGACATGAAATGACCCAAGGCTTATAGCTCTAAATGGCTCATTAGGAGAAATTCCAGCATGAAGCACAGAGTTCACTCTATTAGTAAAAATAAACCAGTCTGTGCAGAGAGGTCAGGTTCAAAAGTCCCAGGCACAAAGGAAAGTCCGCAGGCAAAGTTTGCAGTTTGTTATGGGGTTTTTGTGTGTGTGTGTTTAAAAACTCTGGTTTCCAGTGATGCAAATATGTGACTGAAGATAAATTTCATCATTGGGTGCAAAGTGATGCAGCTTTCAAAAACGCTCATGCTCTGGACGCTGAGAAAACCCAAACGGCTACATTAAACCTGACATGCTTCCACACATTAAATCTGCAACTGGCTTAATTCCTTTGAAGTGTTTTGCAAATCTAACAGTATGTTTTCTATTTCTTTGAACAAGTAAAGGATTTGTGAATGCACAATATTTGCTCAGCATGCATCCTCGCGCTGTCTGTCTCTCTTTATCCAAACATCTGGTAAGTCTGGTTTACTGTTGGGTAAAATGACCACCTCCTCGCTCCGACTGACGCGGTCCTTTCCACAGGTTTCATAAACCGTTTCTTTCAGCGAGAGCCTCAGTGTATCCCTCTTGCTGTTGAGGTGTCCTGGTTGTGGCTCTTCCTCGTGTCGCAGAGGGTTAGAAGGCCCTGCTTCAATGTCACTCAGACATGTTTCACAGGAGTCCTCCAGACCCTCGCAAGAGCTCTGAGACCGAGAGGAGAGCAACCCTTTATGGTGACACAGACTCTCCTTTGTGGTGTTTTCATCTTTGCAGAGGGAAGGCTGATCAGTGGTCTCCGTTGTGTGGCTGATGATGGTCTCCTCTATGCTTGATGATGAGGAGTAGGAGGTATTGCTCCATTGCTTTACTCCAACCGACTGACCCCTGCAGGTTTTACACAGCAGCTTTCCTGCAGCTACATCCTCTTGCAGCAGGCCTGCAGGGTGGAGGGTGTTTTCTTTGTAGGGAGAAGAAGTCTGAACGACTGGTAGTTGGTGATCAATCTGATGACTGCAAATCTCTTCATCTGTGCCATTCTTCTTCACATCTCCTCCACAATACTCAATTTCATCTGAGACCACAGAGGGCTGGTTGGACAGCTTACTGGTGCACGTGCTGTTCTCAAAGCTGTCACTCAGGCGATAAGCCAATGGCTGCAGCTCGTACTGCTCCGCCCCTCCTCCTACAGTCTGTTTCTGTCTGAGCTGACGCTGGTGGTTAGGGTAAAGGTAACCACCTGCCTCTTTGTCACAACTCCTCCTCCCTCTTGATCTGCCAAAAGCCCCGTTAGCAGCCGACGCCGACGAAGGGTCAGAATAAGAGGTCGGCACGCTGTCCGTATGCACTGAAAAACACGGCAGACTGATCCTTCCGCAGTTTTTTCTGGGTCCAAAAAAGCAGCACAGGGACTGGAAAAAAAAGGTTGCAAATCCACACGCTACACATTTCACCAAAAAGAGGAAAATTCCAAATTTTCTCAAATGTAAAGCTGTGGCAGGTAACATGACAATCCCCATGAAGAAAAACGCACCGGATACTATTGCTACAGGACATCCCATTCTTTTAGTGGAGTGTGCAACCTTTCCAATTTTATCTGAATGAGGAGCTAGACTGTACGATATGCAGTAATCAGCTACAAAGTCAACAGATAAGCCTGCAGCGGAGGATATAAACAAAGCCTCGATGCCACTCAGCTGCCATTCAAGAAGGACAAGTAGACCAATGGTGACAAACACGCTCCCTCCTACTGCGAGAGTAGCGTATATACTAAGTGGAATGTTCCAGGTTGTCAGAAGAAGAAATATGAACGTGAGAGCTACAGAGAAGCCAGCCACCACTAGAGTCTCTGAGCCGAGGGACTGCTGTAAATCAAAAAGAGAAAGCTGACTGATGAACCAGCCTTTCTCCAGCCCTTTTGGTGCTCCTGATATTTCTTTGTTAAACCAAGTCAGGATTTCGCTGTAAAACACATTGGTCCTGCTGAAGTTGAAGCTGTATAGGTATGTGGTTTTGAATGCCAACACCAGAGCAGCAACCCTGCCATCTGGCTGGAAGTACAGACCTCCACTGTGTGCTGGATGGCCCTCAGCATACCTCTCCGCTAGCATCACACTAAGGCAGCTCTCAAAAACACTGGGGGGGTAAGGGAAAGAGACGTCATTACAGCGATGAAGAGCGTCATCGCTTTCTGAGCGCTGTCTTACAGAAATCCAGTGCACCAGCTGCTCCACAAGACAAACATTATCCACCATTACGTCCTTACTATCTGGTGATGCAGAGGAATAAAAGCTTTGGTTCTGAACTCGTGCACATAGATCCCTTAACCAAACCTGAGCTTCAGGTCGGCTCATGTTAAAGTCAGGATCAAAAACTAAAGAGCCGTTGCTGTTTGGGTTGAAGTGGTCCCTGTAATCGGTGGGGTTGATTCCCCAAACAAGCGTTAATGTAATGGGTGCATCCTCTCCGCTTCTCTGCCTCTCAAACATGAACATGTGGCGATACTCCGCATCGTATCTCTCAAACGGGTGGCTGGAGCGGAAAAGCTGAGACACCCAGCTGTCGAGAGTGGGCAGCTTCATGCCCGGGTCGACGCAGGACATGTACGTGCCCCCGGCCCCGAGCACCGCAAACCAGCACACCCAGATGTACCGAAACTTTACAACCCCACAGGGCAGGATTTTCAGGAATATCAAATTGGACGTGTCTGTGAACGCCTGTTTTATCTCTCTCAGTTTCTGTAGGACACTGAAGATGCATTTCTTGCGTGAACTCGTGTCCCAGAATCCACTTGCGTTTTTGGAGCAGCAAGGTTTCCATGTTTGCGCTGTCACATGTGCAGATGGTGTCTTTCTGTAGCGCTCGCGCAGGATGAAACAGCACGGCAACCACACTAACGCTAAGATCGAGCTGATGAAGGAGGAAGTTCCAAGATAAAGAGAGAAGCATCTGATTGCTGTGATGCTGCTGAGATAGCCAGAGAAGAAAGCTACACTGGAGGTCAGCCCTGATGCTACAATCAAATAGCCCATTTCCTGTAAAGCTCTGTTTACTCTCTTCTCAAGGGAGGCTGATGGGTTCTGTGCTAGCTGTAGGTTCCAGAAGTCAGAGAAGATAAAAACCTGACTGGAGCAACTCCCTAGGAGGATCAGAGCTGCTGAGAGGTTGACCATGGGGAAGAAAGTCAGGCGAAATGCTACTTTGTAGAAGAAATATGAGGCTAGAAGTGAACCGGTGATTGCTAAGACAGATATTGCTACTATAAAGAAAGAGTGGAGATATAGAGCCATGGTGAACAGAAGAGATAAAACAGCTAGGACTGGGTATACAGAATCTCTCACCAGGTAATATTTGAACAAGGTCTTCTTGATACCAAAGTCGATGCCAGTGATTGTCGTATTATTGTACGTCAGATCCCTGCCTTCCAGACTGTTCATGTATATCTCCATCATGTGCTCCCCTTTGTCAACAGGCAGAAATAAAAGGCTGTACTTCAGCGTTGGTATTTGGTATTCGACAGTCTGCGGTCCGAGGAAATCTTTGTCAACTAGGAAGTGCAGGATTTGGAACACCACTCTGGATTGTTTACAGCGGGAAGGAACGGAGGAGCAGCTGCCATGTTTGGGTTTCTCAACACAGGCCTCCACAAGATCTCCTCTGTGATAGTACGGAGCACATTTCCGGAGAAGGTTTAAAGACTCCGAAACCTGGTGAGAAAGAAAGATAATGGACATTAGACACACAGTAGAGTTTAGTTAAGATTCAGTGTTTATATGAATGTTTTTGTGATCCTTGCTATTTATTAGTGGAGAAGATTAATTGCGAAGGTCAATTAAACTTCAAAATCTATATGACAGTTTCCCACTTTAAAGGAGAGAAATGGCCTACCACATAATTTCCACAAGTCTTAAACTGGCAGAAAATAATTTTAAAAATATAATAACTAAAAAGGGCTGCTTGGTGGCTGCAGTGGGTAGAACTGCTGCCTCACAGCAGGAGGTCGTGGATTTGCGGTCCGGCCCTGCAGTTTCTCTGAGTAATGCGCGCATGTTCTCCTCATGCATGTGTGGGTTTTCTCTGGGTTCTCCAGCAAAGACCAAAAACATGCATGTTAGGTTGATTAGTGTCTCTAAATTGTTCCTAGGTGTGACTGGTTGTTGGTCACTGTGATGGACTGACGACTTGTCCAGGGTGTCCCCCACCTCTCACCCCCTGATGCTGGAGTTGGGCATCAGTTCTCACCCTCAGTGGAGGATGAATCGCTTATAGAAAATGGAAGGATGGATAATAAATAAAAAGCTACCCTGTCATCCTCTGAGGTACCCCAACATACAGGCAGAGAGTCTTGGGGCTAACGTGCAGCTTTGGTTTCTAATTTTAAATCTAAACAAGTAGTTTTGGTTTCGTGAACCTAAAGAAGGGATTTGGGTTCCCAAAACTAAACAAGTAGTTTTTGATTTTGATACCTAAAAAAAATAGTTTTGGTTTTCCAAACCTGAACTGGTAGTTTTGGTTTCCTGTACTTAAGCTAGTGGTTTTGGTTTTCTAAACCTAAACAGATTATTGTAATTTAACTCAAAGAAAGCAGCAAAGAAATGAAAACAATGAAGAGCAAAAAGCATTTGTCCCCCCCCCCCCCCGAAAAAAAAAGACATTTGTTGGGTTCAAGTATCTTACAGACAGCTCATGTTTAATGACTATAAAAACTAGTAGTTGCTACAATTTTTGTACCTTAGGTGTGTTGATAGGCCTTAAGTTTCAACACATCTTTCTTCTTCAAAGGACATGAAGTTTTGAGCTATAAGAATCTGTCATTTTGTACAAACATATGTTGGTTTTATTAGTTTTGGCAATATCCATCCATCCATCCATCTTCTGTAGCCGCTTATTCCTCCACAGAGGGTCGCGGGGGGAGCTGGTGCCTATCTCCAGCGGTCAAGGGGCGAGAGGCGGGGGACACCCTGGACAGGTCAGTTTTGGCAATATTTGACAGCAAATGCATCCTCACTATGATAATTTACAGTAAAATTTAAAAAGTATAACTGGATTGTGTTGTATGAAGTCACATGGCTATTAATTTGGAGACATGTAAATCTCTAAGTTTTAGCCAGTAAACTTGATTTATTCTCACCTTATCTTTGGTTTAATTAAAAGACTTTGGCTTGAAAATATCCTTTAAGCAACGTTAGTCTTTTTTTTTGGGGGGGGGGGAGGGGGGGGTCTCTTCACAACACCTTAAATAATAGAAAGCCAGGGGAACTTTGCATTAGGTCATTAGGAGATAAAATTATAGTGTCTGACATCAATTAAAATTCACTTCAGACATTTTGAATCCTGACTAAATTATCATTTTTCTATGATAACTATTGAAATTAATTTGCTCATGGCTAATTTTGAAAGTAAGAACTATACAGTGCCTGCTGGGAGGTGAGGCTGAGGCAGCAGGAGGCATTTGAGAGAACCGCCAAGTAATTCCCCAGAGACCAGCTGGGACAGCAGCCGCTCCTCGGCGTTCCCTCGCCTTCCACACTCTCATGCTGCTGGCACAGGTCCTGGAACTTGGCCTGGGAGCGGATCTGATTCACACAGAGGGAAAAGGTTTTTTGAACTAGAGCCCAGTGTATAAACTAATCTTCAAAAAAGGCAATTAATTTCACACAAGATAATGTAGAAGTTTGTTCTAGAAAAACAAAGTCATCAAGAAACAAAAAGACTAAAGATTGAAGATTTAAAAAGACGCTAGAGAGTGGATCAGTGCCAACCCTGGATTGCTCCATCTCACACATGGCGTGGATTGACTTCAGACTCCAGAGACTGGCTGAGTTTTCGGATCGGAACACCAGCTGGGCTAAACCATCGCCTGCAACAAAGACGCCAGATGAATTCTGAATCCAAAGAACAAGATGACCAGCAGTGAATCATGGGATTGTGGGGTGGCTAAATGTTTAAAGTGGTTCAAAGTCTTGTAAAAAGTTCTGAAGTAAAATGGAATAAATTTTAAAGAAGGCAGCTGACATCATTTGTGTGTTTAATGAGTGCTGAATATAAATTTGACTTCCGCAATAAAACACAAACTTTTAGGCTTTAGGTGCATATAAATCTGTTGATGGAGGTTTGTGTTTTTCATTAAAAGTAAAAAAAAAACTTTGACTTGCTGGAAAAAAATGTGCTCATGAATAAAAAATGTCAAATTTGGCTGAATTGTCAGACTTGTTCTTTTATTTAAATTGAAAATTTGATTTTGTCTACAAACAACAGGGACTCACCTGGAGCATCACAGAGGAAGGTATGCTGAGATAAATCTGCAGCCAGCATCCTTTTACTACGACCTCTGGAGGTGACTTGGCTGATGTTACTGCCTCTGCTGACAGCAGACCTAACGAGGGTAAAAGGACAAACAAGAAACTGCATGCAGCTATAGCGCTCCTTTAAGCTGATTATTTTTGTCCACTTTGAAACAACACAACAACCTGTTTACTGCAATAATGTAGATCATTTTGCAAACATTAGCTCCTGAAACCATTCATTCCATTTGGCTCTGCTTTATGAGATCAAAATTATTAACTAGTTTAGCTAATTGTTCACTCTGACATACTGTTATATAACACTTCATTTTGAAATTTATTGCATCCTATGTAGGACAAATTTTTCCCTTAAAACTTAGATGACTGATCCTCTGCATTCCTCCTTAAATCAGCCTCCACTGTTTGTTCAGCATCTGTTTGCACAGCTCAGTGCACCTCAAGCTTCACTGTGCAGAAACTCTCTGCTGACCTTCTGCGGAGCTGCTGTGGTAAAAGAGACAGAGTTTTCCCCGGGCCAGCGTTCTCCTGCAGCCTGGACAAACTCGACAGCCGAACCCCAATGTATGTTCCCCTCGGCTCAAATCCCTGAGGAACAGAGAACACACAGATTCACACGCATAGAGTCAATCGGCATCATGAACACAAATAATGTGTGAAATTTAAAAAGACACCCACTCCATTAAAGCAGAGATCTCCATTAGCATATTCTTTTTCTATATGCAAATCTCCATGTTTTTAATCATGCATCATTATTTTCATGTTGCATATTTCTGAATAATTATTGTTTCTGCACTGATCTCAGAGGTGTGTTTATTTACTGACAGGGGGTGAGATCTAATTCAGTCTGACTCACTGAAGGAAATGAGTGACGCTCATGAGTTATTAGAGAAACTCTAATCACGACTCATCCTAATGGAGTGAAAAACATTTTTATCATTGATCTGACAGAAGAGAAACAGCCACTAATTAGTGTGTTTGTTTCTCACCAGCAGTGGATCAGAGAAGTCTGGCAGAGGGCCGATGAAGAGCCCAGCCAGGGAGCATCCGAGCAGCAGCACGGCACATCCCAGGAGGACTGCTAACGGATACTCCACCAACACCTGGGAATATCTGCAAGAAGGAGGAAAACAAACACAAGGAAAAGTCAGTGACATCTAAAAATCATACATTTAAATTATTGTAATGAAATAAAAACTAAAAGGAAGTATTTACTTTTTGACGATGCGGTAAAGTCCACCGTCCCTGTTGACAATAAAAAACATATTTAGCTCCATTTGGCTCCATTGTGCCAAAGAATATTCAGAAGATCTGGAATCTTTCTTGAGTTTTCACTTTTATGTGACTCTGCATCACAAATCATAAGATTGCCTTAAATGAGCACACACAAGTCTTTGTTTTGTTGAGATGAAGAAAGCTTCTGATCGTGTTTCCTGAGGTGTCCTGTAGGACTATGGGTTTTGGAAGCTCAGTTTTTGGGGGCCTTCAGATTGCATCCCTGCTTTTTGTGGGTGACATTGTCCTTAGCGAGCAGACAGGGACCTCCAGCAGGCGCTGGAATGGTTTGCAGCTGATTGTGAAGAAGCTGGGAGGAGGATCAGCACCTCCATGTCTGAGATGATGGACTACTGGACTCACCCCCATTGGCAGGGTGAGGCGCTCAGAGAGTCGCTGCTCCCCCACATCAAAAGGAACCAGTTGAGGTGGTTCAGGCATCCAGTGAGGACGCCTTCTGGATGCTTTCTGTGGGAGGCGTTTCAGACATGTCCAACTCAGGACTTGCTGGAGAAATTATATCTCACTGCTGGTCTGGGAGCAGCTTGGATTTCTTCCAAATGAGCTTGAGGCGCTCTGCTTAAACCTCTGAAAACTGGTTCTGGATAAGTGGCAAAAGATGGATGGATGGCAGCGCTAAAGTCCACTAAATTACACCAAAATCTCACCTCAGGAAATACATATACATATATGAACGAAGTACACTCATAAGGCTGTTTCTTTTCTGATCCAGCTCTAAAACACACCTTACTGTCACCACATGTCTCTGCTTTGGTTTCTGAGCTCTGCCCTCATTTGACCCATGCAGCCAGTGACACTTCACTGGCCCGTGACAGGACGCCTGATGGGCAGAACCACAGCTGTGTCCCGGTTTCACAGCTAAACCTCCTTCAGCACAAGGACCGGCTGGGTTTGAATGACAGCCGTGGCATCCGCACGGTTTGACCGGACCACAGCGGCTGCAGTGGGGACATTTTCTGATCTGAGGCGAGTCACATTCTCCAGTCTGAAGACGTTGGGGGACCTGAAGAAGAAATAAAATCAGAAGAATTTGGTTTTTTAAGCAATAAAATAACAATATGCAGCAAATATTTAACTGGATGCTTCCCGAGGGCTAGTGCAGACGTACTTGGTGATAAAGCTGGAAGGAGGAAGAGGGTCTGCCAAGGCTGCTGCAGCTGTCACAGAGCTCCCCTTCAGACTGGATGATTGTTAACTGTGCCTCAGGAGAGCTGTCAGGGGGGCACAGAGAAACCACCGGGATCTCACTGGGGAGAGAAGAGAAACACTGAAAACAGATATACAACAGGAGGAGGGGAACTGTGAGACAACACGCAACAAAAAGCAAAAATAAATTAAATCTAACTGATGACTAACATCTGAGTTTCTGCTCTTGGCGTTGTCTTATATTCAGGGGGAAAGTGCACAGCCCAGCAGAAGTAATGAGGTAAGAAATGGATTTCTGTGTAACACACACAGTGTGTCTCCTGGATGTAAAAGGGGCCAATTAAAGCCAACAGGAGGAGGTGGGAGGAGGAGAGGCAGAGTGGCAGTGGGAGATTTGGGGACTATTTTCACGCCACAACACCATGCCATTAAGTTATAGAGCAGTAAGGCTGCCCAGGACACTGAGTAACTGCTATCAGGAGAATGCTGGGGGTGTTTCTCTCTTTTTTAAACTAAACAATAGAAACTTCCTCATGAACTTGGTAAATATTGACTTTTTTTTTTGCTCTACAGTAGTGATTATGAGTATCTTGATCCACTGACTGCTGATTCTGTCATTTCTTTCTTTTTGCATGATATCAATCTCTATAGTGTGTTTTAAACTAAGACTTTAAGCTCATTAAACTGTATTTGATCCTAACAGAAGAGCATAATGTGAAAACAACATTAAAAACATCTCCTTTAGCTGTATTTTGCATTGGCAAACAAAAGCATATATTCACACAGTAAACTAAAACTGTAAATGAGAGAAACCTAAAAAATCAGCAACGTGTGCTGCTTCAGAATGAAGCTGAACATCAGTAGCACTCTGCTAAAACATCTGATATTCCTTCAGGGTTTCAGAAATCCAGAATTTTAATTTTACACTTCCTTGCCAAATTGTGGAAAGCTGCAGCCATCTCCTGACATTTCACCAGAAGCAGGGGAAAGGCTGAAGGTCCATCAAAGAGCGGACACAGAGGGAGAAAACAAAGATGTCAGCGTCACAAACTGTCTAAACATCTCTGGAGCATCTGGAGAAAAACCCAGCTGGAAAAAAAAGTGAAATCAAGGAAAGTTTTTCCTGGATTGTGAGAATGCTGACTGCTGCATACTTCACCATTCTACTCATTTTTGCTTATTTTTCACTTTTTGTTCTAATTATTTTTGGAAGCAGGTTTCTTTTCATGGTGATAAAACTCTTGTTTTTAAATGTCATCCCTTTATTTTGTTGTTAAAACTCTTGTCCATGTGAAACATGCTGCTGAGACACTTTTACATCTAAAGCTTGGTTAATAATAAACGGATGACTATGAAGAGGTCTGTGTTGTCTATGTGCTTTTCCACAGAGTAGTCTGGATGAGACTGCTCCTCTTGTCTTGTCGCCATAGCAACAGAGAAAGTCAACAAAGTCACCTATCTGACCTTTCACAGTTTTATTTGCATGTTGTACTGCAGAGAATTTTAATCCCATAACTTCAGGCCTCTTTGTGTTCAGTTTCTCAACAAAAAGAACTCATGAATGAAGAGTGACTTATAGGGCTCATTAAACGTTTCAGTGGGAGAATACAAAAATACTTCCAGGAAGGTGTCAGCAGCAGGCTGCTCCTGTCACTCGGAGTGGGAACAGATCACAGAGCGCTCTGATGTCAGCAGGGCTGTGCTCCTACAGCGCTGCCAGGGCTCTGATAGGAGACAGGCGTCAACACAGCTCTTCTGCACAAGTGTTTTTTGGACAAATGTACCTGAGGTTATACCAGCTGCAGCTTGGTGCACCGAGTGCAAAAAGAAACGGAAATTCTGTGAATTTATATCAGAGTTTAGCAAACGGAGTATTTTTGGCTTTAAGACAAATCTCAGGTATGACCAATTTAAATTAAAAACATGGATGCTAGGTAAGGGTGTCAGAATTGGGTATAATAGGAACTAAAAGCTAAGTATGAGCTTCATCCATTCGATTTGCACCAAGAGCTACTCACAGAGTGAGATGATGAACAATGAGATCAACAACACTCCAGTATTAGCTCATTCTTGTTTTCTTAGTGTCATTCTGCTGCAGAAAGTCAGAAAAAAACTGCCAAAATCACAGTTTTTATTGTTAATTTGAATGAAGTCATTTTTCGTTAATGTTACAAGGAGCAATTTAAGAAGAACCCAAGAGCTGCATGTGGCTCCTGCAGGATGCAGACCCCTGGACTATTTGTTTCTCAACGGGGGTGATGCCACACCTCATTCAGAGTGATCAATTCTGCTTTGTAACAACATAAAGTATATGGTTTGTTGACTGCAGATCAGATCTAGGTGGATCATGAGGAGGAGAGTCAGACGATAGATGCAATCAGCTTATGGCAAGAAGCAACTTTATTTTTGTGAAACTGCAACAAAGTTCTCAAACAATTAAAGACTACAACTCTCAAACAAACATTTAGTTATTGCTTCTACATGCTCCTGATTTAGTGTGTAAAATCTAAGATTATACAGTTTTAAACAGTTTAGAACATCTTACTACTGGTGATTGTTTGCAGTCAACATTCAAAACACTCCTAAAAGACAGAGGCTGTTTGCATCAGCAGTCTGAAGGTCAGTCATGTCATTTAACTTGTGCAGGTGGCCACCTGCTGACTTCTTTAATATAAACAGCAGTGGGACTTTAAAGAAAGTCTACTTTTTAAACACATGAAGGATCTAAAACTGGATTCTCATCAGAGAGGTGAGAATGTGTCCTGTTGCTGTGCTCCCATCCAGCTTCCAACTCCAGAAAAAAGAGTGAAGGAGGTCATCTGTAGACATCCAGCTGAACCAAAGCAGGTGAAAAACACTGAACAGAACTCAGACATCTGAGCTGACTGCTACATTCAGTCCACCACACAGGAAGAGACACAAGAGCTCAAAGTGCTGCACAAAAAACCACTGGATCAATTTGTGATCCAGGCAGCAATCGATGCGATAAGAAAAAATAATATATGACATTATCTAATTTAATAATATGAATATGGATTGCATGTTTCAAAGCTGATTGGTTGATGTTCCTATCAGACAGGATGATAAAACATCTGTGTTTCTAAATAAAATTCCTTTTTTTTTTTTTCCAATTGGGTCAAATGGTGGATTTATTATAAATTTACACTGAAGAAACAACAACCCACCTTTGACAAGCCAGCTGAATCCCCCTCTCATCAACAGGAGACTCGTCCACCACTATCGCGTCTGTGCTTTCTCCAGTTCTAGAACTAGAATCCATCTTCCGTCCAGTCCCTTTGATCTAGACTCGATTAGATTTAGTCTTTTTTTTCAGTCGGTTTCACCAAACAGCTAATCTGAGTCCATGAGGATCAGGGGCTTGTTTCTGGGCTGCTGCTACTACAGAACAGCAGCGGGGCTGGTTGTGCCTCGAGCTGCGCTCTGATTGGCCGAGCCGCCGTGATGCTGAGGGCGCTGCTTGGACGCTGTCCAATCAGCGGCGGTGCTGGAGGTCCAGGCTGATGCTCGGTTATCGTTAAGGCGCTCTGACAGAGATGCTGAGTTCAGTTTAAACTACTAACTGTGACCTCCTGCTGCTGTAACTCATGTTAAAACCTGACCAGCTCAAATCAGGTGACGTAGTCTTTATTTGAAGAAAGGAAAGTGAAACGCTAGACAATTTATTTGACTGAACAGAAGAAGACGTTTTTTTTTCCAAAAGAATAAAAATATCAAAATAAAGTTATACAATTATTTTCGAGTTAGATTTAAAAAATAGTCATTTTAATGTTCCTACCAAGATATGGACACTATATATATTTTATAAGGAACAAAAAGGGTGAGTTTATTGAGCATTTACTCAATAAATCTATAAAAGGCATCATTTGAGCTATTCAAATAATTTTAAATCCCTAAATGGTATTTACATTTTATTTATAAAAGATTGAAAAAAATTGAAATGTTTAAATCAGGGGTGTCCAAACTTTTCAACACGAGGGCCAAAATCATAGCGTAAAGTCCTCGAGGGCCACAAAAGTTAGAATATATCTTGAAAGAAAAAAGCAAAACATGATTTTATTTATTTGTTCTGCTCACAAACAGATTAGAAATGCAACTTTTTAATGAGCAAAATCGACACGTACAGGGAACTCGTATCTTTGACTCAATAATAAAAAGCACCAAATTCACTGTATCTGACTGGTCGACTGGTTTTAGGTTTCCAGAAACTAAATTTCCCTCCATTCTCAGCAACAAGACCATGATCTGGGTCTTTCTTGAGTCATGTTGCTGGATTTATTCACGTTTTATGAACAGAGCTCACAAGTCTGCTTTTAATTAAACCTCAGTGAGGGATCATGGTTCTTTTTACAAGGAAATTAAATTATCCCAGTATCTCTTACATTGTTTGAATGAAAATCGAATACTCTGATTGGATAGAAAATTTTGTATTTAAAAAAAAATATATATATATATATGTATTTTTTGTCTGTTCGGTCTCATGTTAGTAAAAATCTAAACATAAAAATGTGAGAAAGCATATCTCTGCATCAAATCCTGCAGGAGGACTAAATTATATTATTCTTAAAGTGCAGCTGAGGGCCACACCAAATCACTCTGAGGGCCACATGTGGCCCCAGGGTCGCACTTTGGACATGCCTGGTTTAAATGCTGACTGTCCCACAATTATAATGACAACACAGGCAAAACAAAATAACACAATAAAAAGTATTAAACAAGAATCTTCAAACATGGCCTCTTAGTGCTCCATTAAGTACAAAGTATAAGAAAACAGACTATTTAGATAAATGAGAACATTTTCTACCTGAAACATAACTCAATATAAGCCTAAAATACTCTGTGATTATTATTGTTAACATTAGGATCTGAATGGTTTACCAAATGTATTTCAATAAATGGGACTTCTCTGTAACATTAAAAAAAAATAAGATGAATAGTCATATTTATAGAAGCTTTTTATTTTAATCATATTATTCTCTCAAAAATGATAAATGGTGCAAAATTATATTTTGCAGAAATGTGTTCAGTTTCTGAGATTTACTCCTCAGTTGAAGAAGTTTAATAAAAAGACAAAAGAAGACAAGATGCAGGGATCACATGTGACTTCCTGTTAATGAGGGGACTGCTGCTCTGGTTCCTGTTATTAATATGAATCATGGCTCCTTGTCTCTGATTAGTCACCTCTGAGGGAGTGAAAGGAAGAGATGGACTGGAGGAGAGGCAGAGATCAAGAAGGGTGTGAGAACATTCTTGAGATCAAAGTCGGGTTTTGTGGTTTTAAATCAGAAGCAGAGACAGAAAGAGGTCGTGACCCTGCGTGTTTTTCTGATTAATGTATGATGATGTTCAGTAAAACATCTGAGTGGACTGCTTCAAAGCTTCAGATGACAGCAAACCACCCAGAGCCCATTGATGAAGTCTTTGGAGTGTTTGTGTGAAAATTAAACCTCAAACCCAACAAAAGCTGCCATGTTTGTGGTTGACACAGAGATTGTGTGCCAGCCGACAAAACTAATGCCTTATTTGACTTCAAACACAGCTTTACTGAAAATGCTTAGCAGCTCAGCCTGCATAGAAAGCACACAAACCACACAAACACACACATCCAGAGTCAGAGCAACAGGAACCACACACACACACACACACAAATAAGAGGCTGAAGAGGGGGTTTGGCTTGTGGTCGGTTCTGATGTGACAGCCATGGTAATTTCCTGTGGCAGATTTTCAGCCTGTGAATGGTGACGCGAAGGAAAACGCTTCATTAGAGCTGCTTCATTCCAGACATGTGGCAAAGAAACAGCCAGATGCACAAAAAGGAAAACTGTGGAGAATAAAGATATCTCTGTTCGTGATCTGAACGGTAGAATATGATGAGTTTACAGAAGTGAACAAAAACAGCAGACAATGTAAACACAACTAACACAAAAATACTTTTATTTTTAAAACACAGACATTAGGACACATTTATAAAAGTTGTTGGATGTTTTTGTCCAAATTGGTGCTTTGATTTATGGTTTGCAAAATGTATTTAATCTTAAAGTTAAAATGTTCACCTTTCTTCTTTTTTTTTGTAACATTCTTTTTTCACCCTTATTGACATGTTTTTCTTTTTATCCATTTTGTGTTTTCTGAATAGCATTTGTGTTTTAAGTCACTGTTATCTATCTATCTATCTATCTATCTATCTATCTATCTATCTATCTATCTATCTATCTATCTATCTATCTATCTATCTATCTATCTATCTATCTATCTATCTATCTATCATCTATCAACAAATATAACATTGTATTTTGCTGCCATCTAGTGGACAAATTGTAGAAGTGACGCCAGCTGAACCTAGTTATTATAAATCCTTTCACTAAAAGAAGAAGTGTTTTAGATTGGTTGTAAATTTTAATTTGAATAAATCTGTGTTATTATTACAGACATGTTCTCTAAACACATAGCTGGAAGCCTCCTTCTTTGTGTAAAACTTTAGGGCTGCTCTTGTAAACCGAGCTGTGTGGAGCAGAGTGACGACATGAGGTCGAGCTCTCCTGCGGAGTTGTCCGCTGGGTGTAAAGTTACGGGGGACTGGACACACCTCCAGGGGGAGTTCCCGGGGAGGAGGCGACCGGGAGCCGAGCGCCTCTCCGGTAGAAAGTCCTTCCACTCGGAGCGGGGCGGTCGGCTCTGCCCGCGGCTCCGACTACTTCCAGCAGCAGTGGCCGTGCCGAGGAGAGGAGAGGCGAGCGCCCGGGATGGGCAACTCTTTACGCGCGGCCGCCCTCCTGGCCGTCGTGGTGCTCTCTGTCCTGGTGTCACTTCTGATCACCAGCGTGCAGCAGTTTGGAGCGACGGGATTCACCAATGCAACCACTTCTGATGGAGAGCAGGAGGAGCTGGAGGCGCTCCGCCGGGCTTTGGTTTACCAACTCAACGAGAGGAGGAAAGAAATGATCCCGCTGCTGTTACCTGACGGTGATAAAAACGGAAAGCATTCCTCCTCCCAGCGCGATCCAGACCCGGTTTTGGGTTTCAGCCTGTGGAATGAGGTCACCCTTGGCTCCGGGGATCAGATGGGATGCGAGTCCCTGGTGGACATGCGGGCTGTGGAGGTTCTCGGATCGGGATACACCAAGCTGGTTGTGAGGGCGAGCCTGGCCGGGGGTCAGCCTGTGGCGCTGAAACTCGTCAATGAGCAAGGCATCGACATGAGCAAGTGTCTGGAGGACTTCAGAGACCCCCGAGCCTGTCGCGAGCTGGTTTCCTACAAACTGAAGAAGGAGATGATTTTATTGGAAAGGCTGCGACACCCAAACGTCATCAAGGTGATTTAAACCATGAAGTCCTGATCCAGGACACGGTGCGGAACTCGTGAAAACTCTGAAAGTGACCTACTTCTGTTTTAAGACTTTCCATGATTCGTGTTCCAGCGCTCACATTTTCCTTTGTCTCACTCAGTAAACTGCCTCAGTCTGCAGGGCCTTGTCTTGTAATTAAATTAAATCCACTGACCCTAAAGTGACCTTTGTGTCCAGTTTGGCAGGAGCTGCACAATGTGCCTCTGTCCTTCCTGGTTTCATCTCAAACCCCAGGCAGGCGCTTATTCACTCAAACCATTACAGCCCCACTTAGAACCCAACTGAAGCGTTTTGTGCCTAAAAATCACTTCACAGCTGCACAGTCCCGTGTCTCAAATCAGCAGCAGATCTGGGCTTCTCCCCTACAAGTTGTACATCTCTTAACCTGCACCTTTCTCTGATTTACTCGATTGGAAGGCCCAAGCACGCACAGTCTTTCTGTAATTTCCTCAAACTAACCGGTTTCTTTCCCCTCTGCAGCTCAAGGGTCACTGTGCAGGAGTGCAGGGAGGAGGAGGAGGAGTGGAGGGAGGAAGAGTGGCAGTCATTCTGGAGCAGGGGGACCCTCTCCAGATGATCCAGCTGCTCCAGAGCCCCTGGGAGGACCGATTCAGGGTGAGCTCCTCCACATGGAGAGGATGGAGAGTGAATGGTAGAGGAGATTTAGAATGAAAGACTGGGAGGAGGAGGGGGGGGGGGGTATCTGAAACTCCTGGAGGTCTGGCATCTGCCCCTCAATTGTATTTGATCGGACCCTGGAGTTAATCCACTGGCTGAGAATTTCATCTCATCCCAAACACACACACACACACACACACACACACACACACACACACACACACACGAGGTTCAGTTGCAGGTGAAGTGACAGTCAACAGAAGCTGCTTTTACGTAATATGTGTGCTCTTCTTTGGATTAGTTTTCAATGAAATAATAGGTGTAAAGTCAGTCCCCTCCTCTCAGCCAGGGGACTTTTTTTTGTTTTGCTGCATCACCCAAACAGACGTTCATGATAGCCCTCTAAAGCTGCTCGGGCCCCTTCAGCTACATTACTCCTGAGCAGGCTGGTGTTTGGTTTCACCCAACACTCTGATCCCAACAAGACAAGTCCAAGAGACTGGCTGCATTATCTAACGCTCCTATGACATTTCATATTTTACTCTATAATTTAAATTTTAAAAATACAATAAAATCAGGTCTGAAAATGGTTTTTTAAACAATATTAGTGAGGATTTGTTTAATTAGTGTTCTGTTGTTCTACATGTTATAATTTTATGTGAATATAAGATATTGGGGATTTTTGCCAGACAAACCAGAATAAACTATGAGTAGTTTTTACTTTCAGCTACACTTAATTTGTTATGAGGATCAAGAAAATGTTGTTTCAGGATTCACAAAAAATAACCTTTTTGCCTTTTGTGTACAAAACCATACTTCTATAAATCAGTTTGAACATGCCAGCTGATGTGTTTGCAAACTGTGATAGTTTATTTTTTTATTATTTAAAAAAAATATAAAAATGCTGACATATCTGAAATAGAAAAATCTCACAGTATTTACTGTATAGACACTGATTAGTGTCCGTTTTAGGGCCATTTCTGTAAACCTTTAGCTGATCAGGTTTTGACATGTCCAACCTCCAGGTGTGTCTGGACCTGGTCAGGCTGCTCCACTTCCTCTCCCGGTCTCCTCTGGGCTCCGTGGGTCTGCTGGACTTCCAGCCTCGGCAGTTCGTCACCGTGTCCGGGCAGCTGAAGCTCACGGACCTGGACGACGCCAGCGCCGAGGAGACGGCGTGTCTGACGGACGCAGACTGCACCCTCCAGTTCCCTCACAGGAACTTCACCCTGCCCTGCTCGGCTCAGGGTGTGTGCGAGGGCCTGAACGAGAAGAGGAACATTTACAACGCCTACAGGTGAAAAAAGTGACAGCTTTACTGCTTGATAGATGTGCGATGGATGGATGGATGGGACTAAAACACAGGTTAAGGCGGCAGCTTAAATGATGATAAAGATAAAGACCTGCAGCTGGAAAGGTTCAGGCTGATGTGGGTTCTGAGGAGGGGGGGGGGGGAAATGGCGTAGTTCACCTTTAAAGGGACCCAGCTTTTTGACAGCTTTACGAACCGTTTGTTCTAACAACCCAGTGAGAAAAGTCATGCTCTGTGGGAACGATGTGACGGGGCTCGTCTTGTTTTCTCCTCCTCGGCTGCAGGTTTTTTTTCACCTACCTGCTGCCTCACCAAGCCCCGCCCAGCATGACACACCTGGTCGACCACATCATGAACAGCACAGGTGAGGACGGCGCTCATCCTGATTAACCAGCGAAGATCAGAGAAGGAATTGTTCCATTACAGCAGTCGTGTAACAACACGCTAAATATTTTTATTTAATGAGCTCGACAGGATATTTCTTGACGCCGTAATAAAAACACGTTATCCGCTGAGGTTAAGTGATCTGCTTTAGCTCTGTAGTTCTTTGATCAGACTGAGTGCATTATGTGTGTCCAGGGGAGCTGAAAGCAGACATCAATCAGACGCTGGAGGCCTTTGAACACATCCTCCTCCTGTACAAGTCAGGCCTCCACCTGGACAGCCTGCCCCCATCCATAATCAGAGGTAACAACTCATAAAACGCAGGCTAACAGCACATTTCTTTGTTTATTGCAGAGATTTTAGCTCGTTTTTAGAGCTAGACACACCTCTGTTTTAATGTCGTATCTCTGGGGTGGAGTGAAGGGGGTGTTTCTCATGTTCAGGCGGTTTTTGACAGGTTTATTAGGCAGAGAGGACCAGCCCAACACAGTGGGATTAATCCTGCACTTCTCTGCCTCGGGAAGTGTTTCTCTTTTAAGGAACTTTTTCACAACTTCTTTAAACAAGATATATATATATTTTAAAAACTTTGCACATTTTTTTTCCATATAAGCAGAGAAGTCCCTCCACTTTTCCCTCTGTCTCTCTCCAGCTCTCACCCTGTCGCCGCTCCACTCAGCCATATGAAATATTAATAACAGAACGACTGGCTGCGTTCCTGTGGGGATCTTTTTTTCCACGTCCCCCCCCCCCCCCAGATGCTGGACTGTTTATATAGCAGTGCTTTGTGAATTTAATCACAGGTTCGGGGTGAAGAGGCCTGCCTACCCAGGCGGCCGATGGGGAGGGAACGTTTCAGTCTAACGAGGAGGTGCCAGGAGTCGACTGCTGCCGCCGAGTCCCTGCGATAAGATTCAAAAAAATGTGTCTGTTTATTATTTCGACATATTGCACGGTTAGCTGGAACAGAGGAATTTTCAGGGGGGCGAGGGGGAGGCTGGAGGACAAGCTTGGTTTGTTTTAGTTTAATTGCAGCTTGTTAGTTTAGGTCAGACAAGCTTTTTTTCCTCTGATTTTCTCTGAGATGTGCTAACATTTTGTTTAAATTCCTTTATTTGGATATTTTTTTTAAAATATAAACACCTAAAAACCAGAAGTCTAATGTAGTAAAACAAAAAAAAAAAGTTTTTAAAATAGCAAAACGTAATTTTTAGGGTCTCGGTCAGACGTGTGAGCTGTGGTTAGGTTAAGCTTAGCTTTGAATTTGTTTTGGTTTAGCTTAGTGGAATGTCCAAATAGAGCATGTGTGTGTGTGTGTGTGTGTGTGTGTGTGTGTGTGTGTGTGTGTGTGTGTGTGTGTGTGTGAGAGAGAGAGAGGAAAAGAAAGATACTCATCAGACCTCCAGTCTTAATTTCAAATTGCTGACAGATGGAGAGTCTTCAGGGATGTGAATGTATTTTTTTCCACAGCTGAGATCATCTGTGATGAGATGGAGGCCAGAATGTAACAAATAGGGAACTTCCTATAAATACACCAATAAAAAGAAACAATTGCCTATTTTAGCACTTATTTAAAAATATATTTATTTTTCTTTATAATAATTTATAAAGGATAAAGGTCAATTTTTTGGTAAGAGGGATCCTCCTAACAATACCCCACTTCTCTCTCTCTCTCTCTCTCTCTCACACACACACACACACACTCTGACATTGACATAGGTTAACAGTTTGTAACCGTTTGCCTCCTCCATACAGACTCACAGTCGAAGCTTTTGTCCGTTTCTGGACCACGTTAGCGTGCAGACGTATCTGTGCATATTTCTCTCTCATGGCTCCGGCTAATGTGGAGCAGATGATTTAAAACCAGGTCCACAAGACGTCTGACTGAAAGGGTTAGAATGATGAATGTAACGCAAATGTTTGGGAGGAGGGAGGTGAAGCAGACTGAGTTTTTCTCCTACAGCAGTTTGAGACATTTGAATGATGTTGGCCTAACATTTCTAACTATAAGATTGCTGGAAATTGTCCTTTCTTAATTATTTAAAGCACAAGCAATGGTAAAACTGTAGCCATTTTTTGATTTTGGCCTATTTTGACCAAATTACTTTAAAAAATGTGAAATAATTTGCTAGATTGATTAAAAATGATCCCAAATTGTGAGTTAATTGATCACCAAAACAAAAATAAATCGTATAGCTTGTAAACAGGTCGGATAACCTGAGAACATTTTAAAGATTTAAGACTTGTTTTTACATGACGTGAAAAGTTTTTTATTTAATTTGGATTCCTACAAAGTCTGGAAAAGTTTGAATAAAAAAAACTGAATTAAAAAAGCTCATGTTTATCAGTTGTCTGAAATAAGATGCTAAACCTTGTAGCTCGTGTTTATTTGGGTGTTCTGATCCTGGTGAATGCGTGACAGGGTTTTAATGTCACGGTTAATGGATTTATTTAGAGGAGTGGTTTTAAATCTCGGGTCAGGACCTGCAAACACGACGTTTGAGATCTTAAGATAAAATTCTGGTTTATTTCCCCTATAATAATTCAATTGTCTGGATAGCACAGTTTAAACGTTCTAATAAATGCTTTTTCTAAACTTCATTTTGAAGTCGGAACATATTTAAGGTCTATATTGATCTTCATAAACCTGTATCTGTGACCTATACTTGAGGTTCTGGAAGAGACATTTATCAAATCCATTTAAATAAGTTGTATTTTTACATGAGGACCTATTTTTTTTCATTTCCTCTTCATGCTGAGTTGTATTTGTTTTCCCCACAGGGATCATTAAACTTTCGCCTCATCCTCAGAGTCCTTTAAAATCTCTAGACCATCCGTGTGTATTGAAGTGTCTCCTCCTCCTCTGTGGTTAGATTACACTGTGATGCGAGGCATGGGGACCTCTGGGAACGTGGAGTACCGCTGCTGGCCGTCCTACAGCCAGCAGGGCTGCGTCCTGTCCGTCCACGGCGCCAGAGAGGCAGCGTACATCTGTAACTCCCACTCCCAGTGCAGCAGCTTCACTCTGACAGGGCAGAAGACATGGACGGGTTTGTAAAACCATTAAAAAGCTTTTGGTCTGAATATAAACCCACATTTTGCTGGTGTGACTGAAACTCATTAGATTGGTATTTGAGCTCAAATGCTGAACAATAAGTTGTATAATCACAGCTGCAGCATGACTAAATAAACACACTTGCTGTCTTTTAATCTGTCATAAGACTTTTTCGAGCTGAAGTGCACACGCATCATGTGGGAACATGTTACTGTAGCATGTTTTCTGTGCCTCGCAGGCCGCCTCCTAGCCTCTTTCAAGAGCAGCTTCAGTCACCTGGTGCCTGATGGGACGTCAGAGGTGTACGTGAAAAAACCCAAAGTTCCTGAAACCCCCATCCTGTGACGCGCTGGAGGAACAGAGCGATCCCAGTCGAGCTGGCGTTACTGTGAAGCGTTAGCCTGATGATCAGGAGTGAAGCCGAACTACTGCGTTTAAGTAGAGAACTGGAGTCTGTCTGTGGACGTGCCGACCGCAGCTCGGCTGTAGAGATGAGGAGCAGCGTGTTTGAAGTGAGCAAGTGAATGTGTTGTATTTATAAGACTTCTGCTCAGCGACTGTTTGATCTGCCTGCCAGCTCCCTGCCTCTGCCAGCTACTATTTAAAGGGATTTCCCTTCAGGTACAATTAAGGAGGGAGAGCCTTGTGCCCTAAACTTTTTTCCCCCTTCCTAATTTGCCTTTTTTTGCCATGTGCGTTGGCTTTCATTGTGAGACCTAGTCCCTTTACTCGTCTGAGCGGTAATGAGAGTGGCTGCTGCAGCTCGGCGTTTGAAGCTCGTGGACGAGAAATGAAAACAAGCTCTTATACAAATACACTTTGATTAAACACACCGAGGTTGGGACTGGTTTTTTTTGTTTTTTTTCATGGCTGTCTGGCTTCGCTGCATTGAGGTGTGAAGCAGCAGCAACAACCGTGTAAGGATTTGCACATCAGCAATGGGCAAAGCAGATTCAAACCATTCCAGAGCTGTCAGTTTTTTGTCAACTTAGCAATGCCATTGTGTTCAGAAAAACTATTTATACGATCAAAATGAAATGTGATTTTTTTTTTCTTACATGTTTCTGCATTATTATGTGCACCTTGTGGGTGAAACTTTTATTTTTCAATGAAAAATGATTCACTTTACCGTTTTTCTTTTATCCTTCACTTGTATCTGTGTAATTTGTTATATAAATGTAAAGTTTCTACTTTTTACAGTTGTGGTTTTTTTACATTTCAAATTGTTTTAAGTGTAACTGCAACTAACAGCCTGATAATTTCTCATTAGCACCGTTTTGTGTGTTTTAATGGGGGGAAGGGGGATTTGCGTGGGTGTGCTGTGTGTTTGTGTGTGCTTTAGGCCTTTATCTACTCTCATGCCCTCCTCACACATCTACAATCTGCAGCCCATCTGAATGGCTCGAAACCTGCAGAGTTTGCACAATGCAGGAGGAATGCATTCAAAAGCCACATCATGCTGAGCTCATCATGAGCCTTAATTAATACATGTAAATGAGCTTACTTACCAGGGCTTTCTCGTGATGGGGTGGAGGGTGAGATGTAAGACAAAAGAAGAGATCTGGACAATCGGAGGTTTGCACACGAATGACCTTCCATCTGTGCCTGCAGGAGGAAGCTGGTGAGGCTGAGGAGAGCCGGTCTGCAGGATGACAGCGTTAGGATCAAAACCAACACATGAAAAATGAAGGTGGAGAAAATCACTAAAAGCTATTAAGATTTATTAAAACATGAACATACAATTCTCAAAGAAAAAACACATTTCCTATCACACAGACAACAATAGATCCCAAATTGGGGAACCCTTCACCATCTGGCCGTTCTGCTTTCTGACTTTTTTCAGTTTTCACGTTTCTGTCTAAAAATGAGCTTCATGGCTGAGGCAACATGAGGCCTCGGGGTCCTCTTCGCGTTGGCCTCATGTCATCGGGACAAAGAGCCTGATTAGACTCTTGATGACACAGATAAGAAGTCTAGATAGAACCAGCTCACTGGATCAACTGTCTGGAGCTATAACAGAATGCTTTGACACCTAAAAAAAGATTCAAATGCCATAAAAAGCTGCTGAAAGAAGAGCCAGGCAAAGCTATGGGTTAGCCTCTGTTCTAACAGAAGCTTTGCAAAGGTTTGGTTAATTATCTAATTGTTGAAAGCAGGTGTGTTTTTAGTTGAGTCAGATTAGATTGACACCACTACCAGCTGTTATATTAGATATATGTGGCTGCATACTGATGTTAGCTTGCTAACAGAGAGCACTGCTGATGTCTTCAAAATTCATCAAAAAATAAACTTGCAAATTAATCTTTTGATGGCTTATAAACCCTCATAGAAGTACTGGAATAAAGGGTTAGTCTAGTTAAATAGCTAGGATCATGCTAAGTTTAGCGTAGCTGTATTTCTCTTAGTTAAGCTAGCAGGCTAGCTAGTGTTTTAATTTGAATCCATAAATCCTGCTAATAATCTGAAAGATTTATACATTTTTAGAATTGAACAGTTCTTCACATATGCATTATAAAAGCAGGTCCAAATTTCTTGTAGCTACTGATAAGCGTTGCTGATTTTTACATTTCATCCTTCATATCTTTTTTTGAGGACAAATGTTCTGGCCTGTGACTGGGTTAGTCTTGGCAGGCTTTTTGGCAGAACTAATGAATGTTTTGGCTTCGCATGAAGCTCCATATGTTTTCTTAAAGCTCAAATGTTTTAAAATAATTAATAAATGCTGAGCAGATGACGGATTGCGGCTTGCATGTCTTCTCCAAATAGTTTAGACTCTGTGCAAAAGTTAAAGAGTTCATCTGAACTTTATATTTACTTATAGCTGAAGATATTGAGACAGAGAAGTCTGCAACATTTCAAAATGGACATGGTGCATCAGCTCATCTTTTAGCAGCACTTTGGAAATGTTTACAAATTTAGAAGACAAATTGCTACAATGACATGTTTCTTAATTTTGTCTTTTTGTAAGTTTTAGTTCCAGGTTTTTTGCCTTGATTTGTCTTTCAGAATCTGCAGAATATTTTCATTGGGTGACAGATCTGCAGAGTAGACAGTATGCAGCACAGTCTTGTTTAAATTAACACTTAAAAAAAAGATGCCATCTGGATTGCAGCATGTTGCTTTAAAACATAGTTCATGGTGGGTTATGAGGAATCTGAGCATTGCTTTCATGCATTTTCTTTTTTGTGGTGAAATGAAAGACTTTATTATTGAACCAAGTTTCTTAGGATTGTTTTCCAAATCTTTGTAAATTGACATAAATACACTTTAATCCTGAGTATTTACTCAGTCTTTAATAAACTCTTTCCAGTCTTTTTTTAAAGTGCTTTAACACATCACACAATTATTTTTCATTTTTTTCACCTATTCGTTTTTTGGCCTTTTCTACAGTGGGAAATTAAATATTTTTAAAATAAAATTTTAAGTTTGGATGTTATGATTGAATATTTAAATTAAATGTGTGTGAAATAGTATCAAATCAATTAATTATCTTTTTGATTAAATGTCAGTTTTTTGTAACCACGTTGAAGAGGTTTTAGTGTGTCTATTGTGGACAATGAGGCATTCTTTATTCTCAGGTTTGTTGTGTCTCCTGGGGTTTGTGAATCAGCGCCCTGCTCTGTGGTTGGTCCCAACATGTTTTTTTATGTTCTCTGTCGAGTCTGAAAGTATCACTTTCTATCCCAGTTTTTTTTTCCTAACTTCGTGTGGAGCCTTAAACGTGGGACTGTGATTTTTTTTCTGTCTGAAAGTCATTTCTTATGTTTGTTTGAAGATGTTTGTGACATTTGGAGCGTGGTGATGGACGTAAAACACAGTCATGTCCTTGTGTTCATGTGTGGTACACTGTTCCTTTGTGTTTTAAGCGTGTAATTGACAAGCTGGTCGTTTTTTATTTTTTTGAAAGGCTCAGGGAATGAGCGGGGGAGGAGAATGATTGTTTTTCTTTTTTTTAAACTCAGCTCCGTACCCCTCCATTTCTGTTTTTTCAAGTTTCTAGTTTCACCCAACTTGTTTCCGTCAGGTTTTATTCATGACCTCCATCTGGAAATAATATAAGCTCATGAAAACAAGCCATCAGCAATTTTAGGGAAGAGTTGTGTGTGCTTGTGTGTGTGTGCACATGCACTAAGGGGGGGCATTAAGGCTTCCTCTGTGGGATTCAGGCTCCAATACGTTAGCACACTCGAAACGACACGTATGACTAAAAACCAAAACCTCCGTCATCCTCTCCTAAAATCCTGGTGAAATGCATTTTGTGGTCTGGATGAAGTCTTTGATTCAAATGTAAAGTTAGTCATCAAACATTGGAAACTTCAGCTGCTGGGAGAAATTACGTGTCAAGCAGGTCTTTGGCAAAACGTTTGACCTTGGCTCAGACTAAAAATATGCATTAACTCAGTGAAAGCCTGCATAGTTCTACAGGAAAGAAGATCTGGCTTGTGTTAGAGCTGCTCACAGGAGCGTACGCAGCCTGCAATGGGGGGGGGATAGAGCAGATATTCACTCCACTCCAGGCTCGCTGAAACACCTCTGTTATGGAAAACCTTTTGGCTTTCCATAGGCTGTTTCTGTCTGCTGCCTTGGCTGCAGGACACAGGAGACAGGCTGGTCACACCTGAGAGCCTCTGAAGAGCAGCCAAGCATTTAGCGGGCCCGTCCCAAGCACAGAGGCGTCTTAGTCTGCAGGCCTGTCCAACTGTCGAAGTGGGTATTTGACTGTCTGCCTGGAGCTGATACGATCTCTTTTAGAGCCATAATGGCTTTAGCAGCCCCTGAAGGAAAGAGCAAGTAGGTGTGTGTGAAGAGAGGTTTCATTTCTTGCTGTCTGCATCAGGAGGTGCGGCTGGATCATGTTTTTAAAAGCCTTGAAGTTAACCCCCAGTCAAAAGGTTTATGCATACCACTAAAGCCACAATGCCATCTAGTAGGTGTAATAGCTCCGTGTTTTGTCCAGTAACTAGAGTATTCAAGTCAACCTCATTCCACATTTTTCCTAAACAAAACTCTGAAGCATACTTTACTGTTTCCTCATCTCTCAGCTCCTGCTTTAGTGAAGAGAAGTCTGGAGGTATTTTTTGGTTATGAGATCCCCACATGTTCCTTTGCCCTGCAGAATCCCCCCCTGAACACACACCACTACATCACAGCAGCAGTCTGGGTCATTTTTCTTTTGAAGCCGACCCCTCGCCCCCCCTCCCCTCTTCCTCACCAGTCCATCCATCATACAGGGTCTGTGTTCACCCCGCCCGCCCTCCCTCTCTGTTCAGAATGCTCCTTCAGGCCAAAACCTCCGTAGCTTTGCTGTTAATTCAAACCTCAGCTGCGCTGTTGCTACATTGTTCTACTTCATACATAACTTCAACCCTCCTGCCACTCTTCTTCTCTCCAGCCAACAACTGCTGCAGAGCATCTGGAGTTTCCCCCAGCCGACTGAGACCTGAGGGCAGTGGCTGCTGAGCATCAGGAATAGGGGTTTGTGTGTGTGTGTGTGTGTGTGTGTGTGTGTGTGTGTGTGTGTGTGTGTGTGTGTGTGTGTGTGTGTGTGTGTGTGTGTGTGTGTGTGTGTGTGTGTTTCTGACTACCACTGCTGTTCATATCAAAGTGTCTGCCTTTTGTCTGCATGCTCTGGAATCCCCTCCGTCACACCTCGGCTGTTTCTCAGTGGGGGGACTTCAGCCCCCAGCTAGAGGAGGACTTCCTCCTCTACGTTAATCCTCTACAAGTACACCACAAACAGAATCACCCTAATGTAATTAAGTCAAGCTTAATTTGATGAATTCTTGATCTCTTTAGAGGCACAACAGTATGCCTTTTAAAAGAAAACTGAGCTACATGACCAGGAAGTTAATGCTGCTTTGTTTGTTTCTTTGAGCTTTTCAGTACAGTCTTAATTCAAAATCTAGCTAATTACCTGTAAATAAATTATTTGTGTTCGTCATCTTTGGTGCAGATTTAGCCTCCGTCTGCTGGTAAACCTGTAAAAAGCTGTGAACTGCAGCTCTTTGCCACAAGTCCTCAATTAGGGCTTTTCCCACAGAGCCATAAAACAGTTAGTGGAATCATTCAGAGGCTGTTAGATTCAACACTATTAGGAGTTCATTAGTACCTGCAGACACGGCTACTGTTGCAATTGGAGGATGATTAACAGAGGCCATTAAAGCCTTTTCATTCATTCCCTTTGGCAGTTGAGCTAATAGTCAACAAAAAGAACCCTTTAAAAAACACAAACACTGACATTTTCATGTAGTCCTGCACATGTTCTCAGAAAACAACGACCGAACCAAGTTAATGTAACTTGTAAGATGTAGAGAAACAGTTCACAGAGTAGGACTTTGGAGAAAGCGAAGTAGCTGACAAAGTAATTGAGCCCTAAACTTAATAACTGGTTGTAACAGTCCTGGTGGCACTGCAGTCAGGTGTTTGTGAGAACTGGTAACGAGTCTCTCTCGTCACTGTGGGGGAACTTTGTTCTACTCTCCTTTACAGAGTTGTTTTAATTCAGCCACATTGGAGGGTTTTCCAGAATAAATGTCCTGCATAAGGTCAAAGGTCAGACATTCATCCTCAGGATTTTCTGGTAAACAGCAGAGTTCCAGCAAGTGGTCCAGGTCCTGAAGCAGCCCCAGACCATCACCCCACCCCACCACGTCTGATGTTTCTCTGGAATAGAGTTAGTTTGACACCAGATGGAACGGGACAATCACCTTCCAAAAAGGTACACTTTTGTCTCAATATTTTTCCTCAAATTTTTGGAAAACTCCAAGATGTTTTTTTGTCAAATGTGAGCTTTTGTATTCATTGAATCGTGACCTCTGACCCTATAACCAAACCAGGCCTGCTGTGCATTAGATGTTGTTCTGGGTCCTTTGGTTCTTGATTTTTTTTATTATGAGGCATGCTGTGTTGCTTTTTGAGATCTTACTTCATGATGTCAGACCGGTTCTGTTGAAGTGATTCTTAATTCTACAGGTCTGGCAGTGATCAGGTCTGGGTGTGGATCAGAACCCAGTTTTCCAAATAATGTGATCACAAGTAATTCACAATTTAAGAAGGCAATTACTTTTTCCCATAGGGCCATGTTTGTTTGGATATGTTTGTTTCTGGTTAGTAAAAATGACATTTTGTATTTATTCTGGTTATCTGTGTCTGATATTGACATTTATTTGCCGATCTGAAACATTTAAGTCCGACATAATTGAAGATAATGCCACAACGCACCTAAAAACTAGTATCCAGCTGAGTCACAGTGTAATTAAAACAAAACCTATGGACCATTCTGGATTTTACAGACTGCTCTGCTTGTCCTAAACTTAACGCACTTGATCAAAGAGCACAAATCAGTAATGGTAACTGGGTTTGCTGGAGCTCTAGGGGTCAAGAGGTCCTCATAGGGTGAAGGTTTAGGTTGTGTTTGCAAAAGGGCCTTCGAGCTCTTCTCCAAACAAGAGCTGGAGATCAAACATCCAAACCAGACCTGGTGTGAAAGCTAGAGTGCTGCAGGCTGGGAGGGTGGAGGGGTTACTGACAGGTCTGCAGGAAAGATAACAGAGCAGGAAGCCCTCCAACATCTGACCCCCCATGTTCTTTCAAAAAAATCCCAAGATAACCCTGCTCCCCTGCCACTAAATCCTAACCTCCCTGACACTGGTTTTACTGGACAAGTCTAGCATCTGACCCCACTTAGTCACAAGCTGAACCTTTCCCTCGTGATAATCCTCCCTGCCAACTGACAAAGGGTCAGCTGATTGAGAAGGAATTCGGGACAAGCATGTAGAAAGTTTGGGGTGAGCTTAATCAAAGCTGCATAACGTTAAGTATGCTCAGGGGGACTTCTGTTCGCTCAAGTGGACGAGTGATCTGCACAGCATTATCTATCTCCTCACCAGAGCTTTCCTTCATCTCCTTATTTATAAAGCAGATTTAGATCTAGAGAGCTTCCTCTGCTTTCACTCATTTATAGTTCTGCTTTCTGCAACACGATGCATCAAATCACAAGCATGTGCTCTGACTTATTCACAAGAAACACACTTAGAATAGCATTGATTGGTCAGAATTGCAATTTTGAAAGTAAAGTCACTTGACTCTGGAATCTATTTGGTATCCAGGTCTGTGGAGTGGAGCTGAGGACAACAGGAGGCTCCTGGTGAAGTGATTTGAGCTAAAGCTCAGTGAGACTCTACAGCCCCCAACAGGAGAGATGAGGTACTGCAGTCAGACACTCTGGGCTGAGCAGGTTTGGACCAACCAGTTTCTCAAGAAAGGAGAAATGTAGTGGAACTGTGTTTATTGCTACTCCCTGAAGGGATAAGATGAAAGTCATACAAGTGAAAAAGTCCTGATCTGTAGGCTGTAAAGTTGAGGTTTCAACAAGAACGCTTGGATTTCTTGTTTTATTGTAGGTTATGAAGAAAATAGATTAACAGTTTTGGTATTTTATTTTGAAGCTGAGGTGTTTATTAACACAAAAAGACCCTGAAATCATATCCACAAGGGCCTGTCGTGTCTAAAGGAAACAGTACTCTAAGGGAGGGCTGTTAGTTATAAATTTAGCATCCAATAGCGCAGTGTGATGTTTGACTGACATGACGCCTGGCCACTGGTCAGATCCTTGAGAGAGTGGAGAGGACAATCAGACAGAAAGTAAAGTAAGAACGCTACACAGAGAGACTAAGTCCAACAGCAAGGACTCAGCAGCAGAAAGGACTTCAGTAAAAACTGAATCTGAGGTCTGGACTCTCAGCTTGTGCTCCTGTTAGCAGCCATGTCCGACTGTGAGGGACTACCCATGGGTAAGAATGACTCCTCCATGAAAACCAACTCATGATTAATATAACATCAACACATTCATGTCTGAGATTGGTTTAGATGTGTGTATCTGCCTCTTTTCTATGTGTTTTGGTGAAGAAATGGATTTTGTCTGTTGGCCCATCCTGTTTTAGTCTCCTTTGGGAAAACTCACCCTGCAAGTATTCAGCAGCAGCAGCAGCGAGGAGTTGGTTCAGTTTGAGGCCTTTTATGGAAGCGAGTTACTTCTGATTTCACAAAAAAAGAAGCACAATGACTCAGGTTTTATTTAGAGATACAAGAAATGGAGGAGGGAAAAATATTAGGAAGTTTTTAAAAAGTTTCCTGCTGTAGAGTAGCAGTACTGCATGAGAAATCTGGACATGAAGATATGTCTGGTGGGTGTGCAGGTGCAGCCTGTGAATGCATGTGCCTGAATGGGTGTGTGTGTGTGTGTTGGTAAGGCATTAAATGATGGGTCATTTCCCACAAGTGCAACCGAGCTGATAGAAGACATTAAGCCTTTCTCCTGCCTGGCTGCCTCCCAGAAACAATCAGTTATAAATAGAAACCTTCCCTTTCTCTGAATCTTTCACTCACTCACGAACGTTTCCTTCCCTCTTAATCTACCTCGTCTTTTTGTTGCCTGCTTCCTTTCTGTTGGGGTGTAATCCATCCATGAATCCCTCCCTGGTATAATTAAACACGACTCAGCAGGATGAGAATCCTCTGAAGAGCGCTGTAATTGTGTCTAGTGAACAACCTGCTGTCATCTGATCATCTCCTCTTATCATATAACACCATCCTTCTGATGCAGTTGCCAGGAAATGAAACCAAATCTGTTCTTTTTTCTTTATTCTCGTCTGTTGATTCCCTGAGTTTATGAATTTCCACAGCAGCTATGATTTGCATGTTCTCTTTTTAAGTCTGCGTAACTCATAACTAATAAATCTGTTGTTCCACATCCAGAGTTTAGCGCTGCTGTTGCACAAACAGTTCTGTGTTAGAATAAACTGGACTTCATCTGCCTCAGTGTGTTTCTCAGCCAAATTTAAAACAACAACAGGTATCGATGATCACATAATAATCTGTTTAGTTTTTAAAGCAGTTTCACTGTATTTTCAAAGATGTTTTTATGAAGTTTTAAATGTTAAGATGGTAGCACAAACCTTGTATAGGTTGGAAGACGTTTCCTAAGTCTGTGGACCCAAGAAGTAAAGATGTGATCTGTGGGAGGAAGTGTTTAAAGGTGACAAGCATTTCAAACATAAACAGTTTAGAATAGCTCAGCAGCCTTAAATACAGAGAGGATTAGGAGGATAAACATGTGCTCTGAAGAAAATTGTGACAAGAATTTATGTTCCAGTTACTTCAGGAGTTGGTGACCTGAGAGTACAAATAAAACAGCAACAATGTTTGAAACTATGAGCTCATATTTGTTATTATGGCAACATTTTAAAACAGTCTCACGTCTAACATGTTTTAACTTCCTTTCTTTACATTTTCTGTTTCGATTGAGGTTTTAAAAATGATCCATTCAGATTTCATTTTCACACCCAGTGCAAGAAAAATGCAAACTCTTCCAAACCCTACAAATATATTAGTGACATAAAAAACATAAACATTTTGTCTGGATAGGAACTACAGCAAATGAAATGAACATTTAGACATAGTCAGAGGAAAGGAGGCGTTTTCTCCAGACTGGTAGACCTTAGGCTTTCTAGATGTCATTTTTTCAGCTAATCTAATGAGAGACTGTGCAGGTACAGTCAGAATTCTGGATGCATGTTTATTTTTTTAAAGTATTACTGGGTTTATTGTTTAGTATCTGAAGCAGCAGGAGTTTACTGTCTGCTCATACATTCCAAATAGACAGAAAACAACTGTAACACATGAAAAGTTGTAATACAACAACTGTCCTGCAGATGGCAGTGCTATCACATTTTGAGAACAATAGCAGGGCTCATGGAGTGAGAGAGGAGAAGGAAGAGAAAATTTGATTGAAAGAAATGGGAAATGGATTGGGGTCACAAATGGAAATGATATGGGGAAAGAGAAGAATGTATAGAGTGACAAATAGAGAAATGGGTGAAAGGAAATGGAAATGGGTGGAGAGCTGGGAGAGGTGAAGGTGGAGGGGTGAGGTGCTTCTGAGATCTGTGCGAAATGAGAAGCAGCTCTGGATCTTATGGCCGACACTTATAGAGGCTTTAGTGGGAGCTTATGGGTCTTTATGTGGCAGAAAATCACAAGCATTCATTTCTGCCTCAGAACCAACTCATGTGAGTGTGTGTGTGTGTGTGTGTGTGTGTGTGTGTGTGTGTGTGTGTGTGTGTGTGTGTGTGTGTGTGTGTGTGTGTGTGTGTGTGTGTGTGTGTGTGTGTGTGTGTGTGTGTGTGATGCCATTTACAAGAATGAGTTTTACATCACAGCATTATGTATAGACTGTGGAGCTGCAGTCGTCTAATGTTAGTTGAATGAGATGCTCTGATTTAAAACATCAGCAGAAGAAAAACGTATTAAAAACTCAAAATTCAACATTAAAAAGATATAAAAATAAAGAATAACCATTAAATCACATTAAATACAAGATTATATTACTCATGTTTACATATATTGGTGTGTGTGTGTGTGTGTGTGTGTGTGTGTGTGTGTGTGTGTGTGTGTGTGTGTGTGTGTGTGTGTGTCCATATGCGCCTTTTTAAATGTGTGTGTGCATGGAAAAGGAGTTCTTGTTTGCTCAGGAAGTGGGGGAGGGGTGCAGCACCAAGTCAGATGTGATTAAAGTTGTCGTTCCCTGAGAGATCCAACACAGCCAGACACAGTGTGGGTCTATATGTTACACACCTTAGCACTCCCGGGTTTCATGCATGTGCTTTTCTTTATATGAGGAGATCATTTTCAGATGATTAGGAGGAGGATGAATGACCTGCACCATGATGTTTCCTAATGGCCTCACACAGCAGTAGTTTGATAAGCTTTCCGCTGAGTTACACACCTCACATGTCACATCTGTGTCCAAGTTAAGCCTCATTAACATATAGATTAGATGTAGAGAGACCTCAGTGGTTTTATAACCCGTCGCTCTACTTCCATGACATCATCACAGTGAAGAGCGACTCACGTAAAACCAGGAGTATCGTTTGTTATGGTGACACTGGATGTTAGTGCAGAATGAAGCAGATGATTCCCATTATGGCTACATTTCTCACTTCTTCTGCTTTATATTTCGTTCCTGTAAGTTTTTCTCAGTCCCCTCTGACCCCAGTGACCTCCATATGTGAACAAAATAATTCTTGTTTTCCTCATTACCTTTTGAAGACATCTCTCCTCCTGATGGAGTTTAAAAGCGTTTAAATGCTTTAAAGAGTCAGAAAATCTGTCTTGTCTTTCTGTGGAGAGACATGAGCCTGTGTTTATGTGAGTCAAGGATTCCTCTTTTCTGAATTTCACATTTGAAACATAAACATTCACTTACAGCCTGTCAAACACATTTAGATTTTACTCAACGTAACCTGCTTTAAGCCGTCAGCGTTAAAACGTCTGGGCTTTGTCCTTCATGGTGCTAGAATCTAAATATGTATTCATGTTTGTAATTACTGTACAGTCTCAGTTCATTTCAGATTTTTTATTCCTCCTCTATAGTCAGAAAGAAAAGAACATTTTAGCTTACGGCAGAGTAAATAAAATCCTAATGGAAACTTAAGTAAAACTTTGAAATATTTAGCAAATATTCTGACTAAAAATAAATTATTGGAAAATTTGACCTGTTTATTGTTGTTAAAAAAAATTATAACAATGTTAAATCAGAAACATCAGATTATCTACTATGATTAAAACACAAATAAAGCTGTGAAATTTAGATTTTATATTCAAAATGATGATAAGAATAAGAAAAGCAAAAAAAAAAAGACAAAGAAAAAGAAAAAATAAAGAAAAAGAAAAGAATAAGAATTAAAATAACTAAAATAACTCCAACTTAGAGGACAGCCTTTACTTCATGGTTTCTATGTGACATTATAAGTGTGATCATAATGCATGTAAATTGTTCATTTGTACTGGGCATTATTTGTATTTTTTGCATATTAAGAAATACCTTTTTATTTTCAATTAAAGATATGGAGCTTTTGGTTAATCAAAAAGTTAATTTTCTTCAAAAATCCCACAAAGAGCAAAAAACTGTGGTGAGTTAAGTTTTGGCTTTTAAACATCAGATTTGCTTTACTGATGCTAACTTTCAAAGCCAACCAGGACAAGGTTTTTACACAGACCCTCATCAGACATGTCCAAACATACAGTATACATGATGCAGTAGTGAGCATCACTGCTGAGGACATGCTCTCTTGCTTACAGCCTCAGGGATAAAGATATTTTAGGTTAAAATTCAAATCTTTTCATGCTCTTTTTTTCTCTTTAGACCCAGCATCCACAGAGAACAGATGTGATATTTTATTTATCTTATTCCTTTCCCAATCAACTTATTTATGTATTTAATTCTCATTATAAAGATCAGAAAAAAAATCACAAGAATGATTCAGTTTCATCACTGACTTGATCTTCTCAGAAGTCCCTCGTAAATCCTTCATGAGTGAATTTGATGTCTCTGGAGATTTCACCGTCTGGTGATGATATCTACATGCATAATGCTGTTAGAGTCCAGGAGCAAAAGAGCGCATTAAACACAAGTGGTGACCCAGTTTTTCTGAGTCGTAACATCATCGCTTGGCATCGCTGCTGCTTGTGTGGCCTCCAACAGCAGTCTGCAGCTGCTGTTTGTTTCACCCTTTTCTTTTTTTCTTTCAGCATCAACATCACAAAAATAGTCCACATTATTATCTCATAGCTTCATGAAGTGATTGATTAAACCTGCCTGGTAAAGTTTTATAGATGTTGCTTTGAATGCAGCTTTTCTCAGACAGACAGAGCTGCTATCAGTCTGCTGGATTCTAACTGAATCTAGGTCAGACTCCCACCATGTAACTCAAGATTGCAACAGTTTTCAGCAATTGCTCGTTGCTCATTTTTCCAGGTTAAACTGAATATTTTGCCTTACACTTCTATCAGAGGCAGTCAGTTTCATATACAGGGAAACATAAATCTTGTCGTAAAGTATTTTGGGGTTTTATCCTGATCAGCATGTATTAGAAATGACAGGTAATTTTTTTCCTCAGTCAGTCAGATTATTTATTCCCTCTTCTCACATTCAGTCTATCATTTTCTGGGTCTTTTTCCTGATTCTGTCCAGGAAGTTATTAAAATGTGTATTAATGTCAGTCAATGACAGATGGATCAGTGTTACAGCTACTTTTAGTAGAAATCACACATCATTTACCTTACAAAGCTAAAGTAAATAACTGGTCTTGAAATGAAGAAAAGTCTTTAATGAATGTATCATTGTTACTCAGCAAAAACAAATCTAAAAGCAGCTCCAGTGTGAGAAAAGCTAAATCCATCCCATGACTCAGCAGCTTGTTAGCAGCACTAACTCCCAGTAATCAGTTTATGTTTGACATCATCAGTTTCTCACGTCGTTATCATGGAATTGTGTCCAATTCTTATTGAATTACTGTGTTTATTCACAGATCTTTGGAGCAGCCCTTATATCAGATTGAGGTCTAAACTTTGAGTTGCATCAGTTTATTTTTCCATGCATTTTCTGTAGATGACATGTGACTATCATCCTTTTGTGTGAGCCATGTTTGATCAGGATGCTGGAGGTGTTCATGTCCAGGTCCTGCTGTAGAACAGGCCCAAATCATCCGCCCTCCACCACCGTGCAGAGAGCTGGTAAGAGGTTCTGTGACCTGGTGTATTAGCAATAAACATTTCCACTTTAGTTAGTCTATTGTTCCAGGAGTGTTTTAGTTTGTTCTGATTCGTTTTTCAAATCTCCGTCGTGCTGCTATGTTCTAATCACTCCATCATGAATCTCCTCTACTCGTTTGTGCTTTCTGCTGTGTCTCTGAGCGTTGTGTGGTCTGACTCCAGCTTAACCCTGTTGAGACGTTCACTTCTGGGAAGACTGATAAATGTCCCTGATGCTCTTTATGATTAGTCTTTATCTCTGTGGAATGATGGACTCCAAATAATCTGAAAACAGCCTTTTAACTCATCCTATGATGGACAGAAACATTTGCATCTCTTAGATCACTGCTGATTTTCCTCCTAAGTAACGTTTGCTACTTGTGTCCGCAAATTTAAATGAAGTCTTTTCAGACTAAAGTAAACGATCTCAGTGTGGTTGTTTGCATTTATTTGTTTATCTGTGCGAAATGAGCTTTAAAACAGTCATCAATACGATGTCCAGCTAAATGTGAACATCTTCACTATTTAAAGAAATCATTCAGATTCCATTTTTTGATGGTGTAAAGCACAAAGCAGCTGAATAACCAGGACAGACACACAGATGGAGGCTGGATCATACAGAGGATTGACCCTGTTTCCTCCTCAGCTCTGGATTTGATTGTTTATAATCCTGGTCCACTGACAGACTGACTGATCATCTGCTGATAAAACAAATGTCAGCAGTTTCTTTATTCTGTTGAAAAAAAGGACAGCCTGCTAAATGCTGAATGTGACCTTCAGAAGCCACCAGGAACGAGAGCTGGAACAGCAGCGTCAGCAGGGCAGATGGAGAGATACAGGCCTAAAACAAGGCTGTGCTTCTGAGCAAAACACTGAAACTTTATGCTATCTCATGGTAAAGTTGCTGTCCAAGTTTCAGGATATGCATAAAGATGATTTTGGATATTTTCCTAAATCTCCAACCAAGATGCTTTAAATTGACAAAAAATAACAAAAAGTAAACATGCAATTATATTGGAAAGTCCAAAAATAGCTTTAATTTAGTTAATAATGTAGGAGCAGCAGCCACCACCTCCCCCCCGCTGGGCTGTAGGTGGAGTTTAGGCCCCCCCCTCCCTGTGAGTGGGTGGTGGGATGGAGCAGGTTGGGGGTCTTTTGGGGGGATTTGATGGGAGGTTTAAGCTGCTTCCTCTCATGTGAGAAAGACACACACAATACCAAATCTGTCCCTAATCTAGACTCCAAATCAGTCCCTCAATGAGATTTACAATAATCTAAACCTCAGACAAAACACCACAGGGCTCCAAAACTTCAGACCCAAACACAAAGAATGTTTATTTGGCATTGTGCTTGTGCACGGAGCAGGACGGTGCATGAAATTCCTGTTTGCATCTGAATCAAAACATTGGATTTTGTGGGATTTTGGAATCTCAACATCGGATGGTGCATGCACGCCTAACTTTGGTGTGTTTTTCTGCAAATGAAAATGTGAAAAGAACAAATCAGAAAAAGGTCAACACTTGTGTAATATTCTACAGAACAAGTAGTGTGCAAATGCAACACTAGAACACAAAGAGCAGCTTGTTTTCTTGATAATCCTGGCTGCCACCGAGCTTAGCGCGTCTGTTGTTGTGTAATGAGTGAAGCAGAGTGAGGCGTTTTCCTGAGAGACGCCTCTGAGGTCAGTGACGTGAATTGGGGGGGGGGGTGTCTTGAAGCAATCAGCTGTTTAAAATGAGCTTTGCTGCATTTCTTTCATCCAGTTAAAGGTCAAATCAAACCACCTCACCTCTGAGCCTCACTGAAATCATGATTTAGTGACAGATACCGGCACAGAAATAGCTTCATGGCACCAGATACCATCAGTTCAGCTGCCAAAACAGAAAAGAAGTCAAACAAAGCTTTTCATGTCCCTTTGTAGGATTCATCTTGTGATCTGAGGAAAAAGGGGGAAGTGTTTCCAACATGAATATAGGCCACAGATTCTGATTTCCTTGGGCTTTTTATTTTTCCCCTTCAAGCTCATAAATTATGCAAACAGTTCCCTCCTCTTGAGCACATACAAAAGTCTGAGCTTCAGTTTTTTCCTTCAGGGTTTCCCCCATTTCCCCTTATCAAACTCCCTCCTTACTTTTTAATTTGGGTCTTTTTCTCTGCAGCCTCCTCTAGCACCCTCCCCCTCTATCCCTTTTTATCAGTCCCTCTGCTCCTTTCCCTCTCTCCCCCTCTTGTCCTTGTTTTAAGGATCCCTCGGTCTCTGCGCCGTCTGCAGCAGGGCAGATAAAACCGACACACAGGACAGAGTCATAATCGTGTTTAACCACAGCAGAGATCCCCTGGCAGCTAAAATGTTTGGTGTTGGCTTTAGGAGAGATGTGATGTATGTTGGGTCCCCATGTGACAGGAGAGGAGTTACTCTGTATAATCACTGCCTCCGTTTTTATCTGACTAAGTTCAGCTCTCAGTCCTTATAGATTGATTTCATAAATCAACTAGTGCACTTAATATTTATAAATTACTCTAAACACATTGAAGTCATCTGGCTCAACTTTAGGTCCAGATCATTTGACTCTGAAACTCACAGCAGGACCAGTCTGGTATCTTATTCATTTTAGGGTTTAGAAACTTGTATAATCAACAGTTAAAACCTGGATTTGTTATTTGCAAAGTGCTTTGCATCCTTTTATGTGTTTATAGTTTTGATGCTCGTCTAACATCATTGAACATTTTGTGGAAAAACCCTCAGAAAACAACCCATTTTTGTGCAGTAGAACAGTTGATTCATTCAAGTTAGATGGTTTCATTTTTGTCTTTTGTCTGAGAAATTATTTAAAAATCATTAAATCTACTAATAACTGTCCAACTGTACATTCAGCTAAATTAATTGCACAATATTTGCTATTTTTATGACATTCTGTTTGGACTTCTTAGTTCTTTTCTTCCACATCCCTTCATCTCTCGTTTTCTTTTGGTTCCCTTCCTTTTCCTGCTCTTTAAGCGGAGGAGGAGGAGGAGGATGTATCTGCCTGGCCCAGCCCCCTGCGCTCTGACTCGTCCACGCTGCTGTGTGACAGGAGGAAGGCTGGGCTGTCCCAAGCATTATCTAAACACTCACACAGCTTTTGCACACAAACACACACCGCGCACACACAGCCTGCCTGCTGCTGTCAGCCCTCTTAAAGCTGGTTTTTTATTTGACCGGAGATCAGTGAGATCCAAGCTGCCTCCACTGAACAAGGAGGAGAACAGAGGGAGGAGAGAAGAGGAGCATCATCCTCTTCCTGTGGGTCTGTGGTGGTTTATCCAGCTTTGTCTCTGCTGTACTTCAGGGCAGTTTTGGTCAGAGTGGGTGTTCAAGAAAAAGAAGAAGAAGAAGAAGAAGAGTTCATGACATAATCAGATTGAATGGGTTGCCATGGTGACTCACTCAGGGAGCCTGACCCGTGCAGAGTGAATGGAGGAAGCGCCTTGTGAACGATAAACTAAGTGGAGAGGAGTCCCCATAGGAGAGAAGGAGCAGAAGAGGAGTGGAGGACAGCAGGCTGAGAATGGAGGACGGGTTTTCCAGCTACAGCAGCCTGTATGACACCTCATCTCTGCTGCAGTTCTGCAACGGTAAAACTAACTAATCCCTTCTGTCTCCTCCTCCTGCTGTATGTTGTTGACATGTCACCAGCTGACGGGATGAACTTCAGCTAAAGTGTTTTTGTTCCAGGCGGGAGCTCTTAAAGCTGCTCCTCTTACAGTTTTACTAAAAATGGAGTTCAGGATGACTTTGACATTTTCTCTAGGACAGTCAAACACTGTGCAGGAGGCATTTGGGCGCTGAAGCCTGACTTTTACAGCAAGAATCAGAGCCAGAATAACGTCAACAATCTGTCAGGGTGAGCCAGGTCAGGAGGAGGATGAGAAACAGCCTCTTCTTGGTTCTGCTTGATCTTATCACAGGAACGTTTTGAATAAATCTTTCTATTGTTGGTTGATTGCAATCAGTTTGCAAAACCAGACTAAAAACAGTCACAGCAGGAGACCCCTGCTTTCTGTTTTCTGCTCTCTGTCTGATTCATGTCCTGGCAGAAGGATAAACCGTACTCAAGGCAGTTATGGGTGTGAGAGGATGACTCAGGGAAACGGGAAAACAGGATGACACATCAGTATGACATCACTTTTAAGATTTATTCCCTCAAAGCTTTTGCTTTATCTCTCAGCATTTGTTACTGCTCAAATATAGGTCACATGTTAACAATGTTCCTTTAAAAGTTTGCTTTTGAATGTATCTAGTACAGTTGATATTATCAGTGCTGACATGCCTGCAGACTACAGTTAAATTCTGTACACAAAACAAATATAAACCTAAAGTAATGAGCATCATCTCTGATATGCTACAAACAAACCCCCCACCAAACCAGGCAACCCCTTTGTCTAAAAAGCACATTGCTGCCATTGAAGCACAGCTGACATTTTCAGATAATGAAAAAATCAATGGAGTTTATTGCACGGTAAGCACTCGCAGCTGATGATATGAGGGAAACGTCATCATCTATAAAAACAATCAAAGGTGTGGAGGTTTCTCCCTGCTGGTGGTCGACTGGTGTTGTCATGAATAACTGATGAGGTCAAATAAAAGCGTTTGTCCTTCATGGATGTTTGACAGCAGCGTAATGGTTGTGTAAAGTCAGACGTAACCAGCAGGAAGTAACAAATACAGCTTCTTGTAAAGCATTTCTGCATGATGACGAGAACAGAGATGCTTGTTGGTTTGACTGACCTGAAAAACAGGTGTGGCTGTGTGTGTTAAGTTGTAAAGGTTGTAGGAGTTTCCCCGAGGAGACGACTGGCCTTTAACTCTCCTAGAACTCAGAGTTTAATGTCAGGTGCAGATATTCCTCTCTCTCTCTCTCTCTCTCTCTCTCTCTCTCTCTCTCTCTCTCTCTCTCTCTCTCTCTCTCTCTCTCTCTAGCTCTCTGAGTTTTGGTGGCAGGTGACAGAAAATGTTGCGTTGCAGCATTCATGTTCAGTTATGAACACGTTTCTCAGCTTGTGATTCCACACGACTGTCAGGAGTAAAAACAGACGATATGAGGTTGAGATGATTCATGATGTCATGGTTTCTTTTAGGAATAAGGGGATTTTCCACAACTTGAACATTTCTCCAACTTAACTCGAGTGTGTGTGTTTCATATCTGGCTGAGTTGGAGCTGTTATAGTGTGAGTCCGTGCTCACTCATAAAGCTAGTATTAGGTGTGTGTGTTTGTGTCGAGCCCGTAGGCCAAAATGACATCATACGTCCCTGCTGCTGCTGTCCAGATCCACTCAAACTATGATGTCATTCATTCCTCTGCCCCTCTGCTGGCTCGTGTGTGTTGAGGAGCATCCAACCAGACTAATGTTCAGAGACTGGGTCAGCTAAACTGCAGAAACACGAGCAGGCTGCACGCTTTGTCCTCGGGAGGGCAGGCTAAATGAAAACGAGCCCCATAACACCCTCTCACACACACACACACACACACACACACACACACACACACACACACACACACACACACACACACATGCAGAGACATCCCTGCTGATTACAGTTGATACAGGAAGTGATAAATCACATTTAGGTGGTGTTGTTTCTGGAGAAATTCAGCGTTTTGTAATGAACATGAGGGTTTTGAATTGAATACACAGATTCTTGTCCAGTTTAGGGAAAGAAAATTAACTTTTTTAAGAACCATCAAGTAATGCTTCAGTTGTTTTGTCTGTCTGCACATTACAACCTGCTTTTTTAAGGTTAAAAAAAGTTGTGTTGACATAATGTTCAAGAAATGAATAATGAAAGGTTCAATGAATTCTGCCACAATAAGGACTTGGATCTAATCTATTGATGTAGTTATTTTTATTAATATGTTTATGAACGGTTGAGTCAAACTTTTTGATCTTAGGGGATTTACACTAAAATAAATCTAAAGATAATCTTTTTTGTATCCTTCCACTTAAACATAATGACAGAAGAAATTCAAATATCAGGTTGCAGTAAATGTTCATTTGTGTGAAATAACTTGAAAAAACAGCATCTTTTAGCTTTTATGATGCTAAATCAAGTATTTGTGCACACAGGAGCTACAGCTCATCTTTTGATGTTAAACTTCATTATTTAATCATTTTAAGGTCTGCATCAAACATACGTACGACTCTTCCAGCCCTCTCTCCTCTGACTGTGTATCTCCATGTCAGATCCCAGCTCTGAAGGCACGTGGAGCGGGATTAGGACTAAGCTCCTGCTCACGTTCCCATCTTTAAAAGTAGAGGGGAGGTGGAGATGTTTCTGTTGAAATCTGAGTTATTTTGATTTTGATTTAGAAGCTTCTTTGATCTTTCTGTTCAAATGTTATTTAATTTACTTGTGATTTTTGTGTTTCGTTTGTTAAAAAGTTAATTTCTTCTTGAATTCCCCTTTAAATTCTTTATTGTTTTCCATACAGGAATAAACCCCCTGCATTCTGAAGCATATTATCACGCTATATGTTTCTACACAATAACTCCTTTAAGTACATGTTTTGAGTCATTGGTTTAATTTTTTTTAAATCAGCCAGAATGAGATAACTCCTCTGCTCGTCTGGTTCATTTAACGGCTGACACTGATTTCCAATAGCTGTCAGTGAGGACACACCTCTTCCTTGTTTATACTCACTCTGTCTCCTTAAATGTAAAAACCCTTCTTCTCTTTTCCCGTCTTTGATAGTTTTCTCCACCTCAGACTCTCCCATGCTCTTTGTTTGATCCTGTCGTTCTTCTGTTTTTATTTTTTCCTCTCCAGTCAGTCACATATTGAGCTGGGTGATTTCAGCTGCCCTGCCCCTTCCTCCAACTTTTATCTGCTTCAGTTTTCCTTCACTTCTCTACTGATAAGATTTCTGCTCTATCTCTTTAAGCTAGTCTTTAACTGCTAAAAGAAGCAAAGAGAAACACTTTGCTCTCATTAAACGGAGCTCATAAGTGTCAGGATCTGTTTGTTTACTTGGAGAAAATGATGTCATTTATGGAACTAAAAGTTATGAACCATTATCTGTGAAATGAACAATTCTCTTCTTGACTCTTTGCTTGTAAACAATGTTTTGGCAGTAATTTGTTAATTTTACTGATATTAAGGTGCTCAAACGCCTGCAAATTTACAGTTTTCAGTTATTAGAGAGGTTTTAGGACTTTTTAAGTTCCCAGTTTTTTAATAAATCAAATGTTTTGTGCTTTGAAAAAAAAATCGAACTTTTCACTTTTTTACCCTTAAAATTTTTTGGAAAACTTTGGGGTTTTTTACTTCAATAGTTACACTTACTTTTCTTTTCATATTCATACTTTTATCAGCTTTTAAAAGGTTTCAGGTCTGTTTTGTAAATCAACATTTAAATCATAAAGGGAACAAATAGAGTAACCTCACTATAAAGGGTTAATCAGATGTGTTGACATGACTCAGCCTCACAATTTACTTTAGACTCAACATGAAGAAATCACAATAACTCATAACTACACTGGGTCTTGGGCCTGTTGACTTACAGTATACGGTTCACAGCTGAACATAAGAAAATTAATTAAACTGACTGTGAAAGGCAACACAGATAGTTTTCTCAGCAGGTTTAGTGGTGATTTGCCTGTTCTGTCCTGTCATAACTACAAATGACTTCTTTAGGACTCAAAATTCAAAGCTTAGGATCTGGACTTGTCTTGGGCCTTGACTCGAGACATGATTTGCTTGTGACTTGCAAAGCAATGACTTGGAGCATCACATATTAAGATAGTAATGAATGGATATTATTCAGACCATTTTTAGCTTTATAAAACAGAATTAAGTGATGTTACTTTGTTCTTTAACACAGTCACTGTTTTATGTCACATACATTCATTTTACAACATAAAATGCAAATATGCTTCCTTCCATGACCTTTTGTATGAAAAAATTACCATTTCTAGTGTAGTTAAATATTAATAGTGTGGTTATCTTGTGACAGAAGAATCAGTATCAACCTCTTAGTGTATTAAAGGCTCATTTTTTATAATATCAAGTATATTTCTCTCCTCTTTTATCCCTGCATGTCTTTTTCTCCACTGACACACATTCACGCAGCCCTTCTTCCTGACCTACTAAAACAATCAGGCATGTAAAGCAGCAGTGTTTGAATTCCTGTGCTAAATATACACTCTGACTCCATTCAGGGAGCTGAACTAAGGAGCTTATGTGCAGTATGTGCTTGACGATTTGCATAAACGTCTGTATCCATATGTTCAAGTTCACCTTGTGTTTGTGTGCATCACAAGGTGAGGAGAGGAGGCACGCGGGCACCACGAGACCTCGTGTCAAAGATGCTTAAAAATACCACAAAAAGAGCCCGAAACAGAACAGAAAGTAGGATGCTTCCACTCTGCACTGTAACACGAAATGTGTTCAACCAAGCATGGAGTGTTACCTGTGGGGGAAGGCGACCGGTAATAAATCAAACAAGTCAGCACAACCCACAGGAGACGCCATTATTTTTAGTTTCTATTTGATGTTCAGAGACAAAAGACAAGTAGTGAGCAAGTTGTTGAACCATGCAAATATTTAAATTTAAATGCAAATGTTGTCCAGTGCAGAATATCTGTACACATTAGCACTGGATGTTCCTGCAGGTGTCTGCAGCACAAATCTTTTAAAGATCATTTAAAGAGTAATCAAATAAATTACAATAATGATCTTGGTCGGTACATTTCTCCCAGTCTGAAGTCATCAATTTAAAGTCATGGCTTGTTGTGTTGTTAACAAACACGATTAACCTCTTCCTGCCCAAAGTGCAGCTCCCAGAAGCAGCGCTGCTTCCTAATTGACCGACTTCCATCTGCTGCTGATGGTGAAGAAGCATGAGGAAAGCTCCAGATCTCCCCTTTTCATCTGTAACAGATGGGGAGAGTGATGAATCTCGTTAGATATTCCATTAAATATAGATTCATCAAGAGCACAGGTGCAGAGATGAGAAGGAAGAGGATGCATGCAGCAATCTGGTTTGTTTTCCCTCTGATTGACAGTCCGGTTTAGTTGATAGAGGGTAATGAATTTGATCATTTCAATATTTCTGGTTCATGTCAGAAATCTATAAACACCATCACATAATACTTTGATCTAAACTTAAATTATAAAGTAAATTGTACCCGCATAGATTGTGAGGACAACACAGCTTTCTCAGATGATACAGATCTATAGATCTGAAACACTGTGAGTGAAGAAATAGTGAATATGATTCTTAAAAGTTGTTTTTTGTCACTGAATGAATCAAAAGTTATTCTTAATTTAAGTGTAGACCCCCAGTGGAAAACTGTTATATTCAATAAATACACAAAGGACTCAAAAAGATGTTGATAAAATCAGAAAATCATCAAATGAAACATTTCCTTTTTACTCTTTCTATTCCATTTCTTTGATCTCAAACCTTTTTTTTTTTAAACTTTCTAGCTTTAACTTGTTTGGTTATATTTAAATTCAATCATTCCCTGAGTGTGTTTAGTTGTGTTTCCTTTTTGCATTCCTGTGGCAGCTTTTGCATTTGGGTATGTGTTAAAGCTTAATTATGCAAAAGGAAGGAGAAAGATGACACTTCCTGTTTCACTACAAAGAAACAAATAGAAGCTTCATATAAAAGTGAATGAACCAGCAGCTGTTCTCTCAGGTCTTTGTAAAGTTTAGATGTTTTACATCCCATGAAGCTCTTTCTTTTTTTTTTGTCTCAAACTTATTTAGAAAGCCATAGTTTTGCATCAACTCTGGAAGAAGGGAAATAAAGTTTTACATATTCTGAACAGCTCAGTGTTAAAGCTTAAATGAATAATAACACTGCTGTATTTTAGTGAAGTTAATGGTCAATTTAACAACAGGAGATTGCAAAGTTTGATATTTTTGATTTAATAAAAAATAACCGGAAAACGATCTCTTTTACATCTAGTGAAGTAGTTTTAGCTCATAAATCAGCTAAAATATTGAAAACAAAGTTCCACAAACAACACAAACCTTCATTTATCTGGTGAAAGACCTCGACAAAGGAACAATGAGCTGAATATCTTATTTGAGTACAAGAATGTGCTGACTGAATTGGATGTTTCGTACAGTGAGATGTTGAACGTTATTAAAGAAAAGTCGAATGCCTTTTGTAGAAAGTGACGTTTGCACAAAGTAAATATCTAGTGAGGAGACAGTTTAATCATGTGGTCTTGTCAGAGTCTGTAATTATTCCATGTAAACACAGCTCAATGTGACAGAGACGACACCTAGGAACCGGCTGGTTACTTCAATGAAAACCCAGAAAACAGGAGACTTATTCACAATAAAGTTACACAGAAAGCAATGGACACGGCGTTATGTTGTGTAATGTTCTCGTCTGTGTCCAGCTGGTCGGTCCTCTCCCCTCCAGATGGCAGATATACGACTGGCCGGCGTTCAGTATGTGTGTCTGTCGCTGTGGAAATCTGGTTTCCTATAACAACCCTGTTACTGGATGGAACACTGGTGCACAAACAAAGTGTGCACATAGGCTGGATGGAAGAAGTATCTCCCCTCCTGTTCCTGCCTGGTCGCCTGTTATTTGGGGGACAAAGCCCTGTTTTATGTGCATAAAGGTTGAGACTGAGAACGAGGCTGGAGCAGCTGCCAAGCATGACTTAGTATTTCTGTGGTCGGCTTGGTCCCTTAATAAAGAAGATGTCTGCCTCCAGCTGTTTATTACGATTTTGTGGATTTAAATGTAAGCAGGGGTATTATATCAAGTTTAGAAAGTAGTTTTTGTGAGTCATTCAGCAGCAGGTTGTTTTACGACTACCAAAATAAAAGGGTTCAACTTTTGGTCTTTTTCATTATAATTAGAGAGATTTAAAGCACAAACCATGCTGATATATTCTGTTTAGTCAGTGGGAAGGACCAGTACAGCCCCGTTTACCTTTACAAACTTTACAGGATTCATCTTCCTGTTCTCACACTACATACCCGTACAGCTTGTTTCAGTCCTCTTTCAATTTCAGTAGGGGCGGCATTAGCTCAGTTGGTAGAGTGGCCGGTCTGGCAACCGGAGGGTCGCCGGTTCAATCCCCAGCTCCGGCTGGGTTAGATTGTCGTTGTGTCCTTGGGCAAGACACTTCACCCAACTTGCCTACTGGTGGTGGTCAGAGGGTCCTGGAGGGCGCCGGTGCCTGGCAGCCCCCGCCTCTGTCAGAGTGTCCAAGGGCAGCTGAGACTACAACGTAGTTTATCACCACCAGTGTGTGAGTGTGAGTGTGAATGGGTGAGTGACTGTTCGTGTTGTACAGCGCTTTGGGGTGTTCTGCACTGTAGAAAGCGCTCTATAAATACAAGCCATTTACCATTTACCATTTCCTACCTGAATGTCTAGCACACTCTGAACTTACCTACATTAACTACAGTGGCGGATCTGGAGGGGGCCAGGGGGGCCCGTGCCCCCCTGACAACAAGCTCGGCCCCCATGTGGCCCCATGTTAAGTGCTTAGTGTTTTAGAATGTGCCCCTTTAAAATAGCAGTTGGCTCCTGCCTGCCCCCCCCCCCCCCTCTAATTTTTTTCTAGATCCGCCACTGATTAACTACTTTACTGCATTAACCGGGGTGCACACAATTTTTCCATCGAGGTTTATTTGTTTATTATTTGTTTATTAAAAAGGATCCCCATTAGCTGACGGGTAGACGACAGCTAGTCTTCCTGGGGTCCAAGCAATACATACAACACAGTCACATTAAAATCTAAAAACTATTAAAAACTATTGTACACAATCACTATTGGATTAAAAAACAGAACAATAAGACATAAAATTCAGTTGATTTAAGATAAAAAATAAGTAAAATCAAAGCACATATAACAACCACTCGATTAACTGATCCAGATGATGTTTACGATTTTGCGTACAGGTGCAGTCTTAGTTTCTTTTTGAAGCCTAATTTACCCTTATCATCACGAACCTCAGCCGGAAGATTATTCCACAATAAAATTGATCTAAAAAACACAGTTCTCTTCATAAAATCCGTCTTAGGTTTAGGTAAAGTAATCAGTCGGCTCATAGCTCCTCTAGTAAACTGGGAATGCACATTTGAACGGAAAATTATGTTATTGTAGAGCATTGTAGGAGTCTGGGTGTCAATAATTCTTTTAAAAAACAATAGCGTATTAGCAGATAGTCTTTGCTTGACCATCAGCCATGAAAGACGATTATGCATTTCGGTGGTATTAGTTCTTAAGGAACAACCAAGAACCAGTCTTGCAGCCTTGTTTTGAGCTACCTGTAGTTTTTTTAAAAGACAGTTGGACATAGCAGACCACACAGCTGAACAGTAATCTAAATGACATAAAACCAGTGTACAAACAACCCGACTAAGCAGCTGTGAATTAAGAAATGGTACACATTTGCGTGTTATTGCAACAGCTCTGCCCATCTTTGCTACAACAATGTTGATGTGGTCAGACCACGACNCGGGTCATCGCTCTGTCAGACCGGAGAGGTGACTAGTAGAAGGCTTTTCAATATTTAATTGGTTTAAATATGTTTAAAAGTTTTATTTAAGCATCAGAATGACCTCATGAGTTAAAGGTTGTTTGAATTTATTGAGCATTAAGCAGAAAAATGTTGAGCCAACAGCAAATCATCATCTTCAACCCCCCCAATTTGCGGACCAAACCCCAGAGCCAGGTTCTCCCTTGAGGACATGTGATGACAGATTGTGTGCACCCCTAACTATAACACATGTTTTGATCAAAGTTATTATAACTTTGATGTATTTTTAATTCACTTGAATAGTTTGATCCTTGATTGATGGAGTTCAGTGGGTTTCATAACCTGACAAATCAAAAGGATTTATGTTCTAACAGAGCAACAAGCAGACCTATTTTTCATGCATTTGTAATGTTTTATCTTGTAGAAGTAATAAATTCAGAGGTATGTAACGTTAAGGAGTTGTTACATTTATTTTACATTTAATTTGGTTACATTTTTAAGTTATCTGGCCCTTTGAGGACAGCCATTATGCTGATGTGGCCCTCGGTGAAAATGAGTTTGACACCCCTGATCTATGGGTTGAGTTCCACAACATCTGTCATTCTGATGAAGACCCTCCTTCCTCCTAGAGACCCCTTTCCATTATTTCTTGCCGCCGACATTTTTTAGCCAATGAAATTCAAATGTCTGCATTCTCTCAACGTGCACGCGCATCGACCAAACCTGTACCAGTAGGGGGCGCTGTCGTACAGGACGCTCCGTGTGTTTCTCTGTTTACCGTCTCGTTCACCGAGGACTCACGGCTCATTTCTACTAAAAACCTACCCATTCTCCAGCTAAAGATGGGTTTATTTTTATTTTTAAACCTTTCACCTCACAGAATGGCAAGGCTTGACAGGATTACGCGTTTATTTTGGTCAGAAAGTTCATCCAGGGCCGAGTCAAGTTCAGCTTCAGAGTCCAGCAGCAGCTCTCTGCTAACAGAGCTAATATCAGAAGCAGCAGGGACAGAGAGGGCTCATCAGACCCTCGTAGTGTTGTTGGAATAAGATTGTGAACTGTGAGTGATTAAACCCTACACATTGAGCTGTACAGTTTATGCCCGAAGTATATGAGCCGTGTGCACGCGCGCACACGCGACCGGACGCGCGTGTCGAGTTGTTTTGAGGAGGAGCCTTTGGACGCTAGATTCAAAAACTGCTCTCTTGATGAAATAATCCAGAGTGCGGCTTTAAAGACTTTTTATTACCGTTCTGTATAGAGGTGATGTGCACATGTCTGTGTGTTGCCATTTTGACACATACTGTATACAAGAGGCTAAACATTCAACATGGCTCACACAGACAATCGTGATACTTGACGTATAACAAGTGAACATATCTGGTACGTGTAGGACCCTGTTTCTATGTTAAAATCCACAAAGCTTGCAGTTATTTAAAAACCTGCTTGGACTCAAAACTGACAATTTTGGGTGAATTTTGGTCAAAAAACCTCATGTGGACATCGATTGTAAAATTAATGGTTTCATTAAAACATTGTTCTTTCCATGCTTTAAGTTTTTGTGCACAGACTATGTTACACAGTCTAATGTGCAGCCTATGATACACAATGAAAGAATGATTGTGAAGTAAAAATGTTTGAGGTCACTGTTAAGTATTTAAAACAAACATTTAAAGCTACTTTCTGCATGGGTTTCATTTGCAAACAACATTTTATCTTCACCCACTATCAAGACAAAACATTGCAGCCACATGAATTATAAATATGTTAAATAACCGGTTTATAGTTTGCCTCAAAAGCCACAGAGAATTTAGTGCAAATCCAATTTTCTGATTCTGGGTTCAAGGTGGATACAAAACTCCTCTTGCTGGGTCTCAACACCTCATCTGTAACTGGATTCTGGATTTTTTTCAGTGTGCATCGACAACACAACATCAAAAACTATCAGTGTAAGCACAGGTGTTCCCCAGGGCTGTGTTCTCAGCCCTGTGCTGTTTACGCGGCTCACCCACTGCACTGCAAAGCCAGAGTTCAACCTCAATATAAAATGTGGCTGGCTACATGGTGGTTAGTAGCACGAGTGCCTCGCAGCATAAAGGTCGTANGAGGAAGATGCTGTGCTGGGATCCGCCTGCATGAGCCCTTTGCTCTGCTATGTGGGCTGCGCTCCAGGACCCCCCCCCAGCTGTTCTCACCAATTTAGAAGTGAACTGTACCTGCCGTTAGCTCAGCAAATGCTTCGATGAAAGAAGTGAAATCTAGTTTCCTTACTGTGTTGTTCTCTGAGAGGTCTCATTGGTCCCATAGAAGATTTTGATTTGTGAAGCACTTTTGGGCTTACTGAACATTTTCACGGAGCTTTTCACAACTAAAATGTTAGCTAACCTAGATTTCAGTCAGCATAAGTGTCAGTGATGACGTTTATGATCACAATTAAACTGATTGGATCAACAGATTTCCCAGCAGGCTTTGTTCTTTAGTAAATGTTGAAAATAACATGAAATTAATTCATTGTAATTATTTTACCTACAGTAAAAGTACCATTATCATGACTGAAATAAAAAATGCATTAATTGAAGAACAGCAAAGGATTACATGTATTTATTGTGAGCGGGTGAGGGAGGCTGGAGGCACCATGACTGAAAGAGATGGAGCTGGAGATGGCGTTTCAGAGCATTATTGTTTGAAACGTGTAAATAGCTTTGTCCACACTGAGATTTCAGAGTCACACCACACACTCGTCAGACCAAGGTGGGGGCCACAAACTGGTGGTTCATGGGCCGTAAATGGCTTAAGGGCCATGAGTTTGAGATCCCTGCTTTAGGCATTTATTTTGCAATCAAAGGGTTGCAGGGTTGCATCTCACTCTGGTCGGGTCACTTTGTCATTGTGTCCTTGGGCAAGACAGTTAATCCACATTGCCTGCTGGCGGTAGTGGTCAGATGGACTCTGTAGCTGCCATCAGACTGACCTTAACACTAGAACACATTTATGAGCTCTATGTTTCAAAGAATGTTAAGTAAGAGAATTTAAAAAATGGAAGTGAAATAAAGGAGACTTCAGGTTTGTTTTGGTGAACGTTGGTGAGAACCGAGAGCAGGGCAGTAGTGATGCAAATGTTACGGCTCATGGACTCGGCTCCTTGAAGTGACCAATGGGAGCCGGCTCCCTGTCGGAGGAGCCGAGCCAGTGTACCGGTGCATGCGTGCACACACACATTCCTGCAAACATACCAAGACACACAATAGACGCTGTACACCCACTCTCGCTCCCCATGCACACTCTATGTTCAGGACCAGGGACCAGCGCCCTAAGGGTGAAGCCGGCCCTGAGATCAGAAGATGGTCCCTCCCTTACTGAAGTGGGGATAAGCAGACCACCGCGCACCCCGCCGCAGCCGAGCAGCCCCCCACCGCAAACCCCGACCAGACGGCCCGCTCCACTCCAGGCCCCAGGCAGCGAGCAGAGAACAGGGGTGTGTGAAGACCCCAAGTCTCCCCCCGCCTGCTCCAATGTGGTGTTGATGCGTGTTGTAGTAAGAAGCTTTTAAAAAGAGTGGGGGGCGGCCCGCCATGCCCCGCCCTGGATCCTAAGTGTCTAAATGCGTGGAGATGGGTAATGACACCGGAGGAGAGGTTAGCCGGCTAGACGACCCCCCCCCCCCCGGGTATTACTGGGTGTAATTTCTCCAAAGACCCTAGATGCATAATGTAAGAATGTCTGGGGTGGAAGTGTTTAAACTGTGCAATAAAATTGGGCCACAGGACTGCAGAGATGGTGTTCCACACCATGACGTACCCGTGACCCAAAGCCCTGTGTGTGTGGTGACGTGACGGAGCAGAGGGAGGGAAAAATCCGGGGATGGGGAGGCAAGACTGGGGGGACAAGCCCTCCCAGGGGGCCAGCTCCCCCGCTGGCCCCAGTAAGCACCCCCGTTCCCCAAGACCACCCAGGGCAGGGAGA
>SSNR01000028.1:2275554-2309673 GCA_006937965.1 Callopanchax toddi | reverse complement strand
AGGTCCTAGACAGCTTCCTTGGGGGACACCACATTGCAGGGGCTTTCTGGAAGATAATGCGCCATTAAAATACACCCTTTGGAACCTCTCCGACAAGTAGCTTGTAAACCACTTGATAGCAGAGGAGGTAAAGCCATAGCTGTTTAGTTTAGAGATTAAAATTTCATGGTCGATCACATCAAAGGCAGCACTAAAGTCCAGTAGTACTGTACCCACTAGCATGGAGTTGTCTATTGATGCTAACCAACTATCAGACATTTGTGTCATTGCAGTACAGGTGGAATGACCCGTCCTGTAAGCATGCTGAAACATGGTAAACAAATCGTTTTTGGTAAAGTAATCTTGCACCTGCTCAAATACAGTCTTTTCCATTAGCTTGCTTAGAGTTGGCAAAATGCTGATAGGCCTGCTATTTGGACCACAGAAAGTTGATTTAGTATCTTTGAGTAGTGGAATGATCTTACTCTCCTTCCAAAGCTTTGGATACACACCACCAGTCAAACACCTGTTGAATATATGGTCTAGAAATATATTTAGCGGATAATTGTAAGAGCCTACTATCTAAATTATCTATCCCCACCGACCCACTCAGAGCCAAGGATCTCAGCAATCTTTCCACCTGCACTACCTCGACCTGATGAAATTCAAATGTACACAGTTTATCTTTCCTAATAAAGTTTGTTATCAGCTCATCGGAGTTGGAATCAAAAGTACAATTCATCTTGTCCCTAAGTTTGGAAACCTTGTTGACAAAATAATCATTGAAGTATTCTGCAATCTGTTGTGGTTTGGTTAAATAAGTTCCATTCACTTCAACAAAGGAAGTACTTTTAGATTTTTTCCCCATAATATCATTTAGTACATTCCATATCTTCCTACCATCCATACCACTATCAGAGATTCTCTTTTGATAGTGTTGTTTCTTTTTTGATCTATTCACCTTGGTAACTTGATTCCTTAAAATGCAATATAATTTTCTATCTACTAAAGAATCTGAGTTAATAGCAACTTTTTTTGCTACATCCCTTTTCTCCATTAAGCTCTTCAATTCGGAGTCAACCCAAGGAGCACTTCTGGCTTTCACTGTGAATTTTCTCATAGGGGCATGATTATTTACAATCCTCATAAAGCTATCCATAAATAAATTAAGGGAGGCATCGACATCATCTGTGGCACATACCAAGTCCCAATTGATTTTATCCACATCTTTTAAAAAATTCTCCTCATTAAATGTTTTATACGTTCTTTTCATGATCATTTTAGGGCAAGCTTTAGGTAATTTAGTTCTCCTGGATATAGCAATACAGTTATGATCACTACACCCTACTATTACAGATTCAGGTGTTGAACACAAGTCAGGGTTATTAGTGTAAATATGATCAATACATTTAGATGTTAGATATCCAGAATTGTTGCTGGAAATTCTTGTAGGTTGATCCATTAACTGAGCTAAACCACAAATATCTAACTCAGATTTGAGCTTGTTCTTCAAAGGACAATTATCAGATAGCCAGTCAATGTTTAAGTCGCCCAACAAGTAGAGCTCTCTGTTTTCTTCAGTCACTCTGTCTAATATGCTGCATAGCTCATTTAAGTACTCTATCCTGGCACTAGGTGGTCTATAGCAACTACCAAGAAGAATTGGTTTTAGATGTGGAAGTTGTACTTGTAGCCACAACGCTTCCACATCGTCAACCATTAGATCATGTCTCAGTCTCACAGGAAAATGATCACGTATATATATAGCCACACCTCCTCCAAACCTATTTCGATCTTGTCTATAAATTGAGAACCCCTCTATGTCAACATCTGAATTGTCGACAGAGCTGTCCAAATGGGTTTCAGAAATCGTCAGTATGTCTATTTTATTTAATTGCAAGAATAAGGAAAGATCATGAATTTTGTGCAATAAACTGCATATATTAATATGTCCCAAAACTAAGCCTTTAGGTAGATTATTTATACTGGTCTTCATCATTTATAATAAAATAAGTCTTAAATTGTGCTAATGGTATTCTGTACTGTAGACTGAAGTATCATGAACCTTGTATTCTATCATCCTCAGGAGGTTCTCAAAGGAGAACCTGGCGCTGGTGTCATACACACCACATCTCTGTGGGTTCAGGGGTGGTGATAAGTTGCCGCCGATGTGTGTCACTGGTGCTGAGTGTCTGTGTTACCGGTGCACCATTTGTGTGTCACAGATGCTGCAAGCGTGTGTCGAAGATGCTGCGCATGCATGTGTCACCAGTGCTGCACATACGTGTCAGAAGTGCTGCGAGTGTGTGTGTTGAGGTCCTGCACATGCGTGTCTACAAGTTTCAGAGGCCATGTGAACACTTATTTGGTGCGCCGCAACAGGATGTGAAGCTTGCCAGATCGCGGACTGCGCCATCGGGACTGCGCCATCGGGACTGCGAAAGCGCTGGTCCGCAAAGGCGCGTTTGAGCAGTAGGTTCTAGTTTGCATGCATGATATCTGGTGCGCATGCGTACTGGCGGGCTAGTTATGTGCACTCCTGATTATAACCCTTATTGCCCCAAATGAATTTTAAAAATGCAAAATAACATTTTATTTCATTCTTCTTTTGTTTGTTTTTTCTATTTAAATGTACTACAAATAAAAAAATATATATGTTCAGTATCTTTCATAAAGATCATTTCAGGAGCTGTACATTAATTTCTCACAAAAATTCGAAATTCTCCTAGGCGACGGGTAAATTGACTTTCAGTATATTGTAGCTTAAGAAAAAAAGTTTAACAATTCTCATCTTAAATTGGTCCACTGCTATAGTTTCACATTATACATTTCTTAACTGAATTGTAGTTAAGAAGTTAAGTTAAGCAGCACTAATATCATATTTCTGTAAAATAACCAGGTAACATGACATGAATGGGAGGGAAATGTTTATAAAGTAACATTCACATCAACCATTGTGACATTTTTTGATTTAAATGTTCTAAAACAGCAGAAACAGACTTTGTAACTCCATTCAGACTTGATGTTAGCTTATCAGTCTGCTCAGAATAAACTATTTCTCCGAGGCGATCCACAATAACCTGGCCTTCTTCTCAACTCCACACGTTTAGCTGTAAGCAGTGTAGTCTTACCTGTGGGTAGGTTTAGCATGCTGTAGTCCTGATCTGTTTGTGACAGAAGCTCCACTTTCATTCGGTGAAGAATAGACTCCAGGACATTTGTCTGTCCTTTCATTTTATGTTCTTGTCAAAGAGGCTTGAAAACACATCTTTGTCAGACAAACATCCTGGATTTAAATCTGGGATCTACAGCTGCAGTTTGTTTAATTTTTTTCAAGCCTTTTAATAGTAACCTTTCAGTGTCACTTTTTCAGCCCCCTTTAATTTATTTCATCCTGTGTTTGGAGACTCTTTTTAGGACTGGCTTCACAGCAGGGCAGACAAAGAGACAGAGAGACAGAGAGAATACAAATCCAGCCTGCTGCTAAGCCCAAACACGCTCGAGTTTAAGGATCACCAGCATTCAACAAGATCTGCTCCACATATCCAACATAATCCCTCCGCCGTGCCACAAACACTTCCTCTTTGACAGGAGAGTGTGTAGTATTGTGTGTTTTGTTAAGCAGGGTGTTATGGTGAATATACTCTGTTACTGAGTTCAGATCTAGTTATTCTGACTCCCTTGTAGCATCTTTTAACCCTCAGTTTTAAATTTTATTGTATTTTTCTTCACTTTCTCATTAGAAACTGTTGAACATTTGTTAAAGATAATGTTATGAAATTCAGACTATTAAAAGGCATTTCCCTATAGGAATAAGGAAAAGACACACAAGCCTCTTTCTTTAAGGCTTCCTCTCCTCTTTCCTGACATCTATTGACAACGTTTGTTATCTGATGATGCATCTAGCTGGCTAAAAAAGCAAGCAGCACTTTGCAGGTTCTATTTTTAAACCCTTGTTTTGGCTCCAACGCTTCTGTTTTCTTCCTGAACAATGTCTTCAGAGTGAAGGAGCGAGCTCACACGTGACCTGTATTTGACTCCAGGAAGTTTATAAGTTTATGGGAGGATGGAAAGGTTGAAAGTGTCCACATGAGGAGCTGCCATGACCTCTTATCATCTTTGACCTCCCGCTGACCTCTGTTCACACACAGCTCCTCCTTTTATTTTTGTCCCTGTAGTTTATTTTCAGTCTGCTGTTTGACACGAGAAACTTCCCTTCCTGTCTTGTTTCTTGCTGCCTGTTTTCTCCTTTTTAATCTTCCTCATGTTGGGTTTGAGGATTTCCTTCTCTCTGATCGACCTCTTATTTATAACCCTTGCTGACCAGGAGCCATTAGAGGTAGCTTGTAATCCAGGGACCTGTTTTCATAATCTGACCAGCTGATTGGCTAAAACACCACAATCAAGTCCTAGACTGGGAGATGTAGGAGGGATAACACTTCCTTATTTCTCTTTGATCTTTAACTCAGTTCATAAATGATTAAAATTTACCCAAGGACCAAATAGTTTTACAAACTTTTTATTTTCAAGCAATTTTCTAATCATTTTTTATTTGAATAACTTAAAATATCCATCACGCAGATGTATTTATTCATTCCACTCTTTCATCACACTCCTCATATAGAGACTCAGAGCCCTATAGGAGGACGTGTTAAAGTTCAACTTGAAATGTCATGAAAAAAGTTAAAGTAAACGTGCTATTAACTATTATTACTTTTTCTGTTCTCCATTTGAGTTTTATCAGAGATCACTACTGATAAACTATTTAGATGTTTGGAGGACCATGTATGTTTGAGACTCTTATTTTGAAGGATTAAAAGAAGCTTCTTCCTGTCTATTCCTGAAACAGCCAACTTTTGATTTTGGGGGGGAAATTATAATTTGCCCTTTTTCTTGGCCCTTCATGTTTTATCCTGACATTTTGATTTCATCCTGATAATCATGTCTCTTCACATTTTGAGTTTAATCTTGACAATAAATCCCAGATTTCTCTAACGTGTCACTGCTTTTTGGTACATTCAGACTGCAGTTGACTAAAACTGCAGTGTAATTTATTAAAAATGTTATTTGTCCTTTTGCATTTTCTTTTATACCAATGCAATGCCATTTTTAAACTTTCAGCAGACATTTTAGTACATTTTAAAGAGCTTATTTGTAAATGCTGCACAGGGACATAATTGTGCATCACTTCATAACTCTTGTATTTTTGCAGCCATTATTTTACTGTTAATCCAACAATATCTTTTTTTTTTTTTTTTACATTAAATCAAATCTCCCTCCCTCAGCTGTGCTGCAGTTTAAACTTTGCCAACAAACTCCTACTTTTAAATGTTTTTATGGGTTTTTCTCCTCCAGTTCGCCTTCATCCACCCTCTTTCTTCCTTGTTTTTCAGGATCTCTGCTAATTTAAGTCGTTTGTGCAGTTAGTTTTAGTTCCAGATTTTTTTTTTGGTAAGTGTGGCTCAATGGTTTTAGGAGAAATGGCAGCTCTAAAAAAGTAATCTGCATCAGCTGAATCGGCACCGTGGCACAGCACCACCTGGTCATATGTGTATTCATGCTCTGAATATAAAACCAGCTGATCCAGCAGGGATAGAGAAACATGGACCTTTCTGTCCAAAAACAATCAGCCATCAAAGTGTTGTGACAGGCTGTTTCCTGCAGACAGTTGGGTCTATGATCCCTTCATTTTTTTGTGGATTTTACAAACCTCCCCATTCACATAGCTCTCCTGGTAAACTTTCCATTAGGTCATTTTAATATCTGTGCAGCTTTTATCCTCAAGCACATTATGATCCAGCATGGTTTGAAGGACATCCTTTGCAATTTTTACATTTCTGAATTGTTTGAGTGTATTTTTAAATCCTTCCATGTTTCTCTCACTGGAGTGAATCAGCAGAAAAGTCAGGGCTGCTGCAGAAGATATTTTAAACACGAGGCTGTTGCATTGCTCAGAATGTTCCCTCTGATTGAAACCATTAGAGACTGTTTTTGTCATTGTACTCCTTTATTACATCGATCTTTGTGAGACGCATGTGTGCTCTCAGTGTTCATTATTGGCAGTGAGGTTAGAAAATGGGGGAAGAGGTTTTTGGTTTAGGTTTTTTTTTTTTGAGGAGGGAAATGAACTGATGAGAGTGCCTGTTTTCTATTTGCTCTTCATTGAGTCTGTGAGGCTGAAGTGATGGATGAGTAGAATGACATCGTCTTCCAGGGGAAGGAAACGGGGAGCAGCATGCCCAAATGCATTAAGGCAGGCAGAATGATCAGTCTCAAACCTGTGACCCGGCCACATGTTGGCCAGATAATAAAACAAGATCTGAGAGAGAAAGTCGCAGAGGAAGACTGACGGGAATGATGTGATTTAACTTGATGGCTGGCAGGTGTGAACACCACAGGATGCAGGGATTCGCTTTTGCAGAGGAGGTGAAATCTGCACAATGTTATCCAACACTGAATGGTGATGAATGAAGATTGGCATGTCGCTAATATTGAATTTCTGGGTGGGATTCCTGTGACCTGAGCCCTGAAGGATGCTCAAACATAGCTGAATCCACAGCGTTGTACTGTGGTCACATCAACGCACATTTCTCTGGACGAACACAGAACGCCTGACCTTTTCCGACTCTGGCTGTGACCGTGGGGTTAACTCGCATCAGATGTTGCAGGAAGCTGCGTGACAGACGGAGGATGTTAGTCAGAGCCGTGACAGCCAGCGATTGTTCCTCAGCCAGCATCATGCTGCTGTCGTAGTGTCAGTGCTCGGATCAGACCCACAACAGATTCTGCACAGATAATTGAAGGTTTATCTAAACGTTCATCTAAACCTGAACATGGACCGCTTCAAGGGAATCATTTTAGGTGAGCAGAAAGCTGGTTCTTTTAATTAGAAGTTTTATTTTGGTAAACAGATTTTATTGGAAAAGCAAGCAAACTTTATAACACTAAATTCTCAAGACAACAGTCTCTCTCTGTCTAAAACAACCAGAGGAAGGACTGCAATAAAATCTGCAATCATTCATGTTTACATTAAAACGAGCCCCATTATAGCTGATTCAATAATAGTAGATTCATTTGAAGTTAAACATCCAAACAGCTCTTGGTTAGATGAATGCTATGAAATATTTCTTTGTCCTCAGGAGGAGCTGGGATGTCTTGATTCGCCTGCACAGCAGACAAACAAAGAAAAACATTATTCAGGCTGACTTTGCAACACTTATTCTCACGCGTGTTCAAGATCACCGAATTATTGCAGGATCCATGTTTATGTAAGCAAACATTTGAGGCGAGTCATCACTCTGAGACGCCCAGAGAGTCCTTTGGGGAGTTTTTGTTTGCAGGAGGACTCAGAGGCTCATCATGTCACTTTGCTTTCAGCGGCGCGTCTGAAATCAAAATCTGCTTTGCTGATTGTTTGAGAATCTTATTTAGAGAGGTCAAGAGCTCCTTCAGATTTCCATGATGTTATGAAGCAGTGGGGGTTTAAACACAGACTGCAGATCAGCCTAATCACACGGAGCCTTCACTCTAATGCATAATGCATCAGACTGTTATTACAAGTCTTCTGGGAAAACAGCAGAGATTCATATGAATATTTCATCAAACCACTGTGACATCAAAGTCCAGATGGAGGAGACTCCACACACGTGTGTGTGTGTGTGTGTGTGTGTGTGTGTGTGTGTGTGTGTGTGTGTGTGTGTGTGTGTGTGTGTGTGTGTGTGTGTGTGTGTGTGTGTGTGTGTGTGTGTGTGTGTGTGTTTTCATTAATGATGCAGACCCTGGTGGTCGGTGTTTGGCCTTAATTTGCGTGTCAGGTGGAGAAATAATAATAATCTGTTAAACAAGTGGAGATGATGGATACATCATAAGAACACAATCAACCATCAGCCCTGTGACCCGTCAGGGAGAAAACCTCCACTCTGGTTCAGGATCTGGTTTAGATTTTTATTTTACTGGATAAAACCAACTCATCATAATTATTTGTTGATGCAACAAGTTTTTCACGTCTGGTTTTGCGTCTCCTCAGATGACAGCGCGTCAGCAGCCAGCAGCATGGAGGTGACCGACCGCATCGCCTCGCTGGAGCAGAGAGTCCAGATGCAGGAGGACGAGATTCAGCTGCTCAAGTCCGCTCTAGCCGACGTGGTTCGCAGACTGAACCTGTCTGAGGAGCAACAGGCCATGGGGTCCCGCAGAGGACCCACCAAAGGTATCACACAGGACTCACGATGCCTCCTTCACATTCTGCTTGATTCTTTCCTCTGACTGGTGATCAACCTCTTGTCCTTCCTGTCCCGCTTTCCCCTGGACTCTGTGTTTTTGTTAAACATGTTGTATGTTATATGTAGACCCCGCTATGGTGAGAAAATCTCCCTCAGCAGACAGCAATGTTGGCAAGTCAGGTAGGCTGGCTGTAGTCTGTCTGCACTTAACCAGGAATGATGTGTTCACATGCACATTTTAATCACTCTGCAAGTATCTTGCATGGCAGACATGCAGTAACTTTTTAGTTTTGCACAATATGAGGATACTTTTAAGACAGATTTGCCTGAAGAGGATCTTGTTCAGAGTTATAACAGTTTAACTGGGATTTAAATGTTGAGATCTGCTGCTTCTAGGCTGCAGGTTGTGACATTTCACCAAACCGAACTTCTCATTCAACTCACTGTAATTAAGTTTTTCCTAATTTTTCTGTCCGTCTGTTTTTAGTGTGAATGCATATAAAGTTTGCATGTGATATCAACCTCTTTTTATGAGTTTTATGGTCTTAAATGTAAGCAGAAACTGATCAGGACTCAGCTGCTGCCATCTTGTAACTGATGTAGATGACTGAAGTTTAAACTCCCTATGCTGAAGCTCGATGATCTGAACACACACACAGGGCAACTGAGGACACACAAATAACACACATTCATCTAATTTAACATGCTAATAACATTACAAACCTCAGTTTGTTCCTGCTGTGTAATAACAAGTGCATAGGCCTGAGTGTGCATGTCAGTGTGTGTGGGAGTCTCTGCTGGAGGAAACAGAGTTCATTAAATATTTATTACTGCAGATAAAGTAACAGCCTGAGTGTGTTACTCTGTGTCCGTCTAACACACACACACGTGTTGTGTGAGTTGTGTACGTGCCGTTTTTTTTGTAAACTTGTAAAACCTAGATAGAAACCTGATTAAACAATAAAATCAACAATAAGATGAGGTAATCATTAGGTTAGTTACACTTTTAAATGTTGAACCCTCATAAATTAATGTGACTGGACCAAAGAAGACTTGATCGCTTTAAAAAATGTTTGAGCGTCCACAACATACCAGTCACTGACAAATAACACACACACACACACACACAGTAGGAACTTATTGTGGACCAGACACGTCAATAGTTTGGAAATTTTGTATTTTTTTTCTTGGAATTTTACTCAAAATTATTATTTTTAAAAGTGAATTAAACCCGTTTGTGTCCTCTAGAGAAAAAAAGTTTTTTTTCACTATAGTAATTATCACACTAGACACAAAAGAGTGAGCTTTGCTTCTAGGTTTTATAGAGAAAGCAGCCTGGACCACAGGAGAGATGCTTCAGGTTTAGAGCATCGTCTTAGGATGAATGTGATTCCCTTGGATGAAGCTCTTTGGTTCTGTAGAATAAAAATGTAATAAAATATATTATAAAAGCAACAAGGAAAACTGAATGTGCATGTCTTTATTATTGTCAGAGCATTACAACAATAGAACATTTCAACATTCTAAATTGACCTTTAAAACTGATTTGATTTAACCCTTTTATTCCCCTCATAGGATGCTCCAGCACATCAACTCCTCATTAACAATGAATTACATGTTTTATTATCACCTATTTTTCTCTGATTGTATGAAGCTGATCGATTGTGTTGTTTTTTTTCTTCCAGCCAGGCCGATGATTGCCACTCTGCCGTTACGGCCCACAGTGAACAACGGGACCGTCCTACCAAAGAAAAGCACTCTGCCCTCCCCGTCTGGGCCTGGATCCAGGAAGGACGGCAGCACAGCAGCCAATAAAAGGTCAGGAAACCAATCGCAAACCATCAAACGTTTCAGGTCTTTGTTTTAACTTCTGCTCCTTTTAATTGTCTCACTAGAACAGCTTTACAAATTCATTTTTATCTTTTGAAGATTTGTCGTGAGACGTGTCTCTTTTAATACCGTTTCAACCAGAATGTTCTAGACTCTTATCAGCTGAAGCATTTGACATTAAACAGGACTGATACACCAGGTCATCGCTCTGTGTGTGTGTGTGTGTGTGTGTGTGTGTGTGTGTGTGTGTGTGTGTGTGTGTGTGTGTGTGTGTGTGTGTGTGTGTGTGTGTGTGTGTGTGTGTGTGTGTGTGTGTGTGTGTGTGTGAAGGCCAAGTTATAAATCTTGTCTGCCAGGAGAATAATAGGCCTTTTCTCATTCTGGATGACATTATCATAATCAAATGAGGCCTGGAGACACCAGAGAGTCGCTCCAGTCCAAACAGATGTTACTTCTTGTTTTTAGCTGTACCTCGGGGATTTTGTTTAGGACTTAAAAATGAAAGTTTTTGAATGTTTTTAGACTCTAATTTTAAGAGGAAAGTAGAAAATCAGCTCTGAAACTGAAACTTTATTTATAAATTACATTTAGCCCCGGAGAAAAGTCTCCTGTGTTTGTCTTCATGCATGGTGTTTTTTTTTCCATCTTTCCTGTCTCAGTGTTCCTTTCTGAGAACTCGTCCTTCCATCTCTGATGTTTTGTCTGCCTGTGTGTGATGTCTCTGCTCAGTTCTTCCTCTCTGTCTCTTTCTATCAGATTATTCTATCTGCCCTTCAGGTGAGAGAGTCCCAAAGCTAATATTATAACACTGGTAACAGTATAAAATCACTGCTGCAACGCTTATAAAACCATTCATCTTAAACCATCACTAAACTGAACAGAAATGTGTTTTCTCTCTCTCATCTTTCTTTGTGTTTATTTAACCGCTGTGTGTTTTAAACTGCAGCTTGTTCACGGTCCCATTAGTGCCGCCAGAATCACAGCTGTCTTCAATGCCCCGTGGCCTAATTACAACCGTACGATTCCTCATGGGAAAACCAAGAAAACGGTTGTATTTTTTTTCTGCACCGTCCTCCAGAGAACAAACACACAAAGCCTTTCAGTCACTCACCAGATTCAGGTTGTGAATAGACTTTTTCCCCTCTGTTGGGTGGATTAGATGACTTACGCTGACCGTCAAGCTGCTGATGGAGCTTTTTCTTTGTTGTGAATAGTTTGGCTGCCTGCACCACCACTATGCAGATCTACACAGCTCTGTGTTGCTGCAATTATTAACACAAGGGTTAAAAGTAGACAAAAGAGTAAGGAGATTATGCTTTCTTTTATTTTTACATCAAATAACACTAAGAATCAGATTTAAACACTTGTGTTTTTAGCCAAGCCAAGCCAAGTCAACTTTATTTATAAAGCACTTTAAAAACAGTTAAACTGACCAAGTTGCTGAACAAAGAATAAAAAATAAAACAAAGAAAAAGAGGGAGAACTACGTAGTTTCATAATTCTGTATTGCATTCTCCGGACTGTTTGGTGCAGATAATAATCTGACTGTGCAGATTTATTCTGCATGTTTCTGTTTTTATGATGATTTTCTCAGAAAGTCAAGTCAGATCCTGAAATATTCTGCAATAAACACTAACAGAATATAAACACATGCAGGATCTGACCAGGCAGCAGATATTTGTATTTTTTACCTTGAGATTGATTTTCAAACAAGATATCAGATTTTGTGCATCCTTTTCATCTACATCGGGAAATTATCTGAATAAGAAAAAAGATTAAAACCTGCAAGAAAATGTTCCTAAAAGTTTTTGTACTTTTTGAAAAAACAAATTGTAGTCACGGTTATTTTGATCAGCATTGAATTCATGACTGTTATTCGTCGAGTTAGTTCATGTTTTAAGGAGACCAAAGGTTCTGATGTTACATCAACAGAATCAGAATCAGAATGCTTTATTTGTCATTAATCAGCATCCTGGTACAATGAAAGTTGTTTCAGTACAACCTGACACACAGAACATGTAGAACAGATAACAGGAACAGGTTGACTGTGGGTGAGCAGCCACTGGGGGCACGGCCTTGTGATGCAAATAAAAAAGAAGGAAGGGAGGGATGAGGGGGAAAAACAGGCCACCCCACTCTGCCCCGCCATTGGAGGGCAGAGTGGGGGTTCAAGAAAAACACCTCAAAAATATGAAAGCACAAATGCAGACGGTATAAAGACACATGTGGTGGTCCAGGATCTCCATACAGCCGGAGGAGGACATGCAGCTGCCTGGTCCCTCAACCCCCGCTGTGAAGAGAGACGAGGGTGAGGATCACGTAGAGCGATGGGGGGCGTGTGCGTCATCAGTGAGATGTTTGTGCTGTGGATGCCTGGTGCTTCAGTGATAAGTGAGCCGTGGCCTTCACCAGAACCCGTCTCTTCAGGTGAAATACGAGCTCGACCGATCCAGGGAGCCTTCTTCATCCATTCTTCAGAGGGAAATAGTGGTTCTTCAGCTTCAAGGCTGAAGGAGCCAGATTAGATAACAGCGATTGTTTTGGTGCAGCCACAGGTTGTTTATTCTCTGCCTTTCTGTCTCTCAGCCGTCTCCATTAAACCAAACGGTTGAATCATGGCTTCATTCCCACCGATCTGAGCTGATGTGTGCTCCAAGTTGTTGCTCATCAAAGTAAGAGTTCCGAAGACGCCGCCAGGTTGCCACTAGATCATCTAGCTTATGAGTCAACTCAGTCATTTCTTGAATTTGAGTGTTTGCAGCTTGAATCATCCTTTCATAGAGAGTGAGAAACTCGCCAATCCTTCCCATCAGCCTCAGAATTTTCCAATAAACCAGGATTCCGCCAATTAAAAAAGGCACAAACCCGGCCATCGTGAGTCCAAATAAGTAGATGTTTTTAGAATCTTCAGGGGGCTTTGCGAGACACATCATCTGCCAGGAATTCCAGGAATCCATCACGAAGCCTGCGGCGTACGTCCCCTCAGGACAACTCGGCACCCCATCCGCCGTTTGAAAAGTGGAAAAAATGTTTTCAAAAGCACTCTCCATATTGGATCAATCCAGAAGGAGTGCAGGAGGGTGCTCCGATTAGACCGGACAGGGAGGCAGGTGGACTGGTGGAGGGAGAGGAGAAGACAGCGACTGTTCTCCTCTGAAGCCAGAAGGAAGAAGAAACAAGTTGGCAGGTGGCAGAGTTGAGCTGTTCAGTGGTGATTACGCCTTCTCATAAAAACAAAGTGGTATTTATGACACTATAATCAATTGTCTTGTACCGTATAGAAAAGTATTGCTGCATGTTTAAACTGTGAATGCAGTAATGTGTTTCTTTACTTTTACTAAAAAACACAAAAGTTAATTCCTTCTATAAAAACATTCACCTCCATCTTCATGCAGAATTCCCCAAACTTTGTTGTGTTACAGGAGACAAAGCAGGTTTCTCCGGGTGCTTTTATTTTTTATTTATTTATTTACTTGCTGTAATAAAGTCATATGAGAAACAAAGGAGCGTCTATAAACCTGGAACATGGAGACTGAATTGTTGACCTTGTGGTTGGATGAAGGTCGTTGAATATCATTTTTGTAAGCATTCACCTCCAGGTTCAGATCAGGGTGGGTTTATATCAACGTTTTTACCTGAAGGATCCAGATGTAGATGATGAAATCTGTGCGTTGTGGATATTTATTGCCCTTTTTACACACTTGCATCACTTTAACTCCACAGAATCCTCTTCAGACACAAAATGTGAAAAAGCATCAACAAATAAAAGCATGTATTGTGAATTTGAAGTACTAAATTGCTCGTTTCCAGCACCGTTAGGAGAACCAACTCTAATGAACACGTAGGGACTCTCACTCGGAAGGATTCAGGCGAGTCCAAGGGGAACCGAGCCCGGGCCGGGTCCACCGGCAGCAGCTCCAGCAGCAAAAGAAGTGACAGGTAACTCAGAGTTTTCACACATTCAGCGACTCATACGCTGATTTTACCAGACGGGAGGCTGTTCTTGTTTTTAATCTTCTAGTCTGATAGAGCAGAAAACACACAGCGGTGTGTTTATTGGTGCTGACTGACGGCTGTGTGTTTACTCTGCAGCAAACAGAGGGATCCAGTGTTCAACGCAGGTAAGAGTCTGAGGCTCTTCAGCTGTTAAAACATTTTACAAACAAATAGAAACTGATTCTCAGTGGTTCTCTGTCCTCATTACAGAGAACCACTCAGAGCTTCCTGCTTTAAATGTCTCTGTTGAATATCCACATTATTTCCATCACCTCATAATAACAACCTCATCCATCACTTACATTCAAATAACATCCATCTTTTTTAAATAAATCCTTTTATTCATTGTTTTAACATTTTATTTCTCATCAGAGTTGAGATTTGTGTCACAGATTCACAGCAGCTGGAGCTCAAACTCTTTCGATTAGAATGAAACTTTTTAAATATTTTGATGCATTTCCTGTTTATTTCTGCAGATACTGAACTATTAGCTTGTTCTGTTTTGCACAAACACATCCTTATCCTGAGATTTATTTCCAGCTTAAACAGCAGCAGCTGACCAACAGGAGACAAACGTTAACCAGACTCTAAATCTTCACAGACCGTTGTGTGTTTATCCTTACAAATAAGAATGCATATCAATATATTTAATGTAGTTTGATGCAGATTAAAAATGTGGAGGGCAACTGTAATAATTAAAAAAGTAAAAGGAGGATGACTGTTAATTTTTTAAAACTATATTTAACATTTGAACTGATTGATGCTTTTATCTGAGACTGCACTTACCGGTAACTGTTTTTCCTTTAAGTTAAGCTTCTTTAATCAACATCGGACATTTTTCTCAGGTTTGGGGATTTAAAGTTGGAAAACCCTATATCAGTAGGGGATGAATAAATCAGGACAGAGTCTCTTAGAAAATAAAAATCCTGGTTTGTTAATAAAACCATGATGGACAGAGGTGGTTAATACCAGGACACAGGGCTCTGATTAGGACAGACCAAACGATGTGGCCCTTCATCTGGTGCTTGTGTGTCTCTCTCTGACCTTTACAAGGGATGCGACGTGTGACCCACTGCAAAGGTAGGCCCTTCTGCCCCCACCCCACCCCCACCCTCAGCCTCCACAGCTCTCTGCAAACTGGTCTGATCTTCTAAAACTTATCATTTCTGATCCGAGTGTTTTTAAAAAAGGCTAAAAACTGGATATTTGAGTCTAAATTAAACATTTTTAGAGTTTGCAACGAGCAGAGAACTGTCCAGACAGTGGGGAGGTCGGGCTGACAGGCTGTGTTAGAAAGTTGCTTTCCCTTTTAAATAACTGTGACTGAATTAATTAACTCACAAACATCCCACCTAACCTCCACCAAGCGCTGCATCAGAGTGAAGTTCATATGTATTTTTTGCTCTTCACGTGTTGTTTAACTACCAATGAAGCTGCTTTGCTTCACCAGATGTGTCTGTTTGCTCACAGCCTCACGTTCGCTTACAGAAATCTGTTTCTGTCACTATAGCAACAAAACAAAGATGTCTGACACTTGCTGCCTGGCCTTTGAGTTTCTCTGAAAGTAGTCCGTGTCCCACTGCTCGTTTTATGTCCCTGCCATCAGATGGAGTATTTGTATCACAAACAGTTGTTTTCTTGGATTCTTTTCTTAGTTTTAACTCAAAGAGTCATCTGTGTGCTGACTGAGCACTTAAAGTCTTCATTCACAGAGCTCTTCAGAAAGTGATGCTCTTACTGTTTACTCAGGGATTCAATCTAAACCTTTTGTTTCTGTCATTCCTAACACTGACTTCTTGTAGACTTGAATGTTTAATATTTGACTCCAAAGAGACACACAGGCAGGTTTTTGCCTTTAATTCTGAATACACTGTCAAAAGTGTTATGGTTATCTCTGAGTGGTCATAATGTTTTGGCGCATTCACTTCTTCCATGTGAGATTAAAGCATAAATTCAACCTGAAGATTAATCTGCCAGTATTTGAGATGTTAATGTTTATAACCTCTAAGGCTGATTCTTTATGTGATTTTTGTTAAACATCATCGTTTGGGTAAAATATTCCCATCTTTAATGAAACCAGTGAGATGTTTTAGTGGTCGGTTTTCCCTCTAGTTTGTGTCGTGTGGTTTTAAAGTGTTGTCACTCTAAAAGCAGACTTCTCTAACTCCTTCTTCTATATGCTCCTCCTGATCCTGCTTCATCCTGTGTCGTCCTCTCACATCCATCCTCCATCATTTCCACCCGTTTCCCCTCCTGCATTATAGTCACGGTGCAGATTTACCTGAGCCGCTCGGCCAAACAAACGGGGAACAGCGGCGGCCCCTCGGCTTTGGTTTTAACGGCTCCTCTGGCCACCAAACCCCAGCGAGAGTCAGAGAGCAGCCAGACCAGAACAGGCGGCGCTGCCAGGGTGTTGTCTGTCAGAAAGATCCCAAACTGTAGCCTCCACCTGAGGAAGTCTGGGAGTGTGTCTTCTCCTCTTGATACGCCCAGCTACCGCAGCCCCGTTAAATCCCCCAGCCAGTACTTCCAGATTTGTTACTAGATTATGACGTCAGTGTAACAAACACGTCTCAAATTTTGTGTTTATTCTTTAGTATTTAAACAAAAGAGTGTTTTTTGATGTCACAAGGAGATTTTGTCACTTGCACACCCATCATAAAGAATGAAACAACATCTTTACCTCACCATTTATGAAAGTTCATCTTCATGTCTAATGTGTTTCTGGTCCTCTGTTTATTTTGATCCTAATATAAACAGATTGTCTCTTTTTTTTGAGCATTTGTCTCTGCTTGTGTCTGCATTTCTGTGAAACTCTGCTGTGAGCTGAGTATGTTTATGAGTTTTGGATGTTTTTAACAAAGCAGTTTATTTTGTGCCCTGTGTTGTTGCTTTGAAATGAACTAATAAAAGCCTGGTGAACATAAAAATGTCTGAGTTTGCAAGATCTCTCTTCTTTTCATTAAAGAAAACCCTCCCATCCTCTGACATCTCTTCATTAATCATCCCAAACATTAACTGTTAACACTCCTGTGGTAATGTGTGCCACAATACATTTCATAAAAGTTACACTAACCTGACATATCAAAGGTTTGTTTCTAATCTTGCTGTTTCTGTTGCCTTTTTTAGAGGAAGGTTATGTGAAAATGTACTTGAAGGGTCGCCCCGTCACCATGTACATGCCCAAAGAGCAGGTGGACACCTACTGCCTGGAGTCCAGAGGCGAGCTGCCCAGCAACAAGCTCAAACTGGACTGGGTGTATCCTTTAACTCGCCAATTTAAAGTCACACGTATAATTGTGTGTGGACAGGAAGTTGACTCTCCCTGCTTGTCGGAGCCGATCGGTTCAGATGCTTCTTTTCAGCGATGCTCTGCAGCCCAGAGTCAGAAATAAGCTGCACACAGCCAGCAGGCTGATGGCGCAGGCAGTCAGCAGCTCCTCTTGTGCTGGTTTATTTTTATTTTACTTTCATTTGTGGCTTTCTTTGTTGTGTGTGTTGTTTGGGAATGAATGTGGCGTGTTGTTCAGTCTGGTAGGAATAAAAATGTAAAAAGGCCACAAGGCAAGGATGTAAAAAAATCCAATCTGAGGATGATAAACACAAACATTTGAAATATTTAGGTTATTTTAACTGGCATTTATGGAATTTTTTAATGAAATTTCTCACCTTCAATAATTTGATCTGTTTCTTGTAATCAAACAGTTCAGCTTTAAATCATTTTACTGATTATTAGTGATCCTTGACCCTTAATGCTCAGCTATGGTTACCGCGGTCGAGACTGTCGCTCCAACCTTTACCTCCTCCCCACTGGAGAGACGGTGTATTTCATTGCCTCTGTGGTGGTTTTATTTAACGTGGACGAGCAGCTGCAGAGACACTACACCGGACACACAGACGACATTAAATGGTGAGAAACGCGACTGGAAGGAGTCACGCTTCGTATTTCTTTGCATTACTGCAGCAAACCCTCAGCTGAAACACGATATTTTTATTTATGATTCCCAAAAAGTGCAAAACGAAGACACAAAAGCAGAAATATGAGACTTTCAGACATGAGAAAGAACCTGAGCTGTCACTGAAATGATGACATTATTGCCCTCAGAGGTTAATAGAGTTAAACTATTTGTATCACAGATCAAAGAAAATGGATTCCTCCTTTAAAGTCAAAGTGTTTGAACTTACACCTCCTGTGAGGCTGCTTTCGCTGCACCGAAAATGAGATAAATTAATCCTAATACGTCTCATTTCCCTTCATGCATCGGTGCAGACAGCATGTGGAGCTGCAGCGCAGCCTTTCATGTCCCTCATCTTTATTAATGTCAAAAAAGCTTCTAACTATTAATGTTTGTTTTTGACATCTTCACCAGCCTCGCCGTCCATCCTGATAAGATTACCATAGCAACCGGGCAGGTAGCAGGCACCTCCTCAGATGGAAAGGTAAGGAACCCTAACTTCTCTTTAACAGTCAGCATCTCGTTTGTCTACAGGCTGAGTTTCCTGAACACTGATGGGGATTGTCCTATGATGTGTTTGTTTTCCTGGCAGCAGCTGGCTCCTCATGTTCGTGTGTGGGACTCCGTCAGCCTCAACACCCTCCACATTCTGGGTGTGGGTTATTTTGATAGAGGACTCGTTTGCTTGGCTTTCTCCAAGTCGGTATGAAAACATAGAGCATATCTGCTCAATCTGCTGCTAGTTTATGGCCTGTTGAGATTTCCTGTAAGTGAATAAACACTCTTTTCTGCCTGTTTTTTGTGTGTGTGTGTGTCAGAATGGAGGAAACACTCTCTGCGTTGTAGATGACTCCAATGACCACGTCCTTTCTGTCTGGGACTGGCAGAGAGAAGACAAACTGGCTGAAGCAAAGGTGAGCAAACTTTAAAAACACTGAACTTGCATTTTCTCTAGAGTTTCTCTTGCTGAGCTGGTCCGTCTGTGTATCTGTTCAGTGCTCCAACGAGTCAGTGTTCGCTGCAGACTTTCACCCGACTGACAGCAACATCATAGTGACTTGTGGCAAGTCTCATCTCTATTTCTGGACTCTGGAGAAAGGAGGCACACTGGTCAAGAAGCAGGGACTGTTTGAGGTGAGACGACATCAGAATGACTCGTAACTCATAAAAAATATGTTTTATAGAGACGGATGCAGCTCATAAGACTTGTTTGTTTTTGTGTTTGTTGCAGAAACAAGAGAAGCCCAAGTTTGTTCTGTGTGTGACCTTTGCAGAAAACGGAGATGCTATCACTGGAGACTCGAGCGGGAACATCCTGGTGTGGGGAAAAGGTAACGCTCATGATCTGATCTGTGAGTTAGACTCTCACGCTTCTCGGTTCATTTTAGAGGAGCACAATTAAAGATGAGAGAACAAACCTCAGTGTGTAAATGTGATCACAAGTTCATCTCATTGTGGTGGAACAGTCAGAAGATCAGAGGTCAGTCTAAAGATAAATCAGAGCAGAGATCTCCATCGATCGCTCGTTAATCTGCCCTCATTAAGCAGTCAACCTTTATGCTCATCTGACTGAGCCTTCTCATCCATCTTATCCCATCTCTGACTTTCAGGCACTAATCGCATCAGCCACGTCATCCAGGGAGCCCACGAGGGCAGCGTCTTCACAGTGTGTATGCTGAGGAACGGCACGCTGGTGTCTGGAGGGAAGGACCGCAGGCTGATTTCATGGGACGGCAGCTACCAGCAGATACAAACGTTAGAGGCAAGAAATCAAAACTCACTAAAAAAAATACTGCAATGCTGCAAAAAAGAAACCTGGTGTATAAGATAAAATAATTTGGTCTTGCTCTGAGAACTAGTTTCAGTGTCAATCAAGTAATTTAAAAATTAAGTATACTTTAAAGCTGAAAACCTAAAAAAAGAGCTAAAGATTTTTATATGATCTGTTTTAATGAGCTGCAGGCTGTGCATCCTGATGCTGCATTATTAAATAAATCTTACGGAGGCTGAGGTGGATTTGTATTTTTAATGAGCTTCGTGGGTATTTATGGTAACAATGCTTATGGTTTATTCATCACTGATTTGCTTCTTGACCGGGTGATGCAGTAAAGGTTTAAATGTTCAGCAGGATGACGTTTCTCTCTGCAGGTACCTGAGTGGTTCGGTCCAATCAGAACCATAGCAGAGGGCAGAGGGGAGACGGTGCTCATCGGGACCACCAAGAACTTTGTTTTACGAGGCAGTTTGGATGGAGAGTTCATGCCTATTACACAGGTAGACGTGGAAACCTATAGATCGTGTCTTTTCTTTTGCTTTATTGCTCAAAAACAAGATTATCCTCTCCAGGGTCACACTGATGAGTTGTGGGGTTTGGCGGTCCATCCCTGGAAGTCTCAGTTCCTGACCTGTGGATATGACAGGCAGGTCTGTCTGTGGGACTCAAACACCCATCAGCTCATCTGGACTAAAAGTCTGGAAGTAAGTTGACTCAACACCGCCCCCTGGGGGTCACTTATGGGAAATTATAACTGATGAACTGGACTCAAAGTGAGAAAACAAGCTTAGAGGCTGACCTCTCTCCAGGGACAGCTGTAACACAACAGTTACTTTGAACAGAAGTTTTGTTAATAGTCTTTTATTTTGAAAAATCATAAACTTAACAAGCTTCTCCTTTCAGGAAGTGAATGTTAACCCCTTCTGTTGTTACAGGATACAGCCCAGTCTGCAGGTTTCCACCCATCTGGAGCTGTGGTTGCCGTAGGAACCCAAACTGGGCGGTAGATATACATCCCTGAAAATCATTTAACCGCTAATGTTTTTACTGTTAAATGACTTATATTATCATGAAGCTGATAAAAGTGTGATCCTGCAGGTGGTTGGTCCTGGACACAGACTCTAAGGATTTGGTCACCGTACACACAGATGGGAACGAACAGCTGTCAGTTATGAGCTACGGGCCAGGTGTGCAGATTATAATTCTCTTCTGTTTTCCATAAACTATTTCTCCTGCTAGTGTTAATCACATCAGGAGCAGTGCTGACTAAATGGTGGTATTCTGGTTTTCAACGTAACATTTTAAAACCAGAGTTGTTCCTGTATCCTGTCTTCTTTAGATGGTAACTTCTTGGCTATTGGTTCCCATGACAACTACATCTACGTCTATGCTGTGGCAGAAAATGGGAGGAAGTACAGTCGAGTTGGAAAGTGTTCGGTGAGCGCCTGCTTTTGTTCTTTTATTCTATTTATATCGACACTTTTGTCATTTCCACACTGGGATCCCTGTAACGTGAGTTGTTGTGTTTTTGGATAAAGAAGCTCTAACTGTTCGTTTTTTACCAGGGTCACTCCAGTTTCATTACCCATTTGGACTGGTCGGTGGACTCTCAGTACCTGGTGTCCAATTCAGGGGACTATGAGATACTGTACTGTAAGTACCCCGTCTGTCCTCTGTTTTTCCATTGTTCTTACTGGTTCCTGTATGTGTACCAGTACAGATTTAATATGCGTCAACATGAACAAGAGTGCACAGCAGCTTGTTCATTTTTGCATGTGTGATCAAATCATTGCAGAATTATCTGTAAATCCATCATTTTAGCTTAAACAACTTGAAGTGTGGGAGCATTTTAAATCATTTGATAGGTCTTTTAGATTTTTATGTTTAGAGTTGATTTTTGCTATGAAACTGTGGGTTAAACCCCCACTATGTCTCCTAATGTGAATAATACACGTTTTCATGAAATTAATATTTTGTCCTGATTAAATAATTTGATTTTTTTTTCCTCCAATCAGAATTAAACATGACATAAATTTTCTTCACTCTGACCGGTGCATATACACTACTGTCTCTACTGTAACCCCTTTGTTCTTGTCCTCAGGGATCCCATCAGTGTGTAAGCAGGTGGTCAGTGCGGAGACCACCAGAGACCTTGACTGGGCCACCTACACTTGCACTTTGGGCTTCCAGGTTTTTGGTAAGTGATGATCCTGTTCCCCTCCCTCTGACCTCATTCAGCTGATGACTCTGTTGTTTTTTAGGCCTGTGGCCTGACGGCTCAGATGGAACCGACATTAACGCAGCGTGCAGGTCCAATGACAAGAACCTCCTGGCTACAGGAGACGACTTCGGGAAGGTCCACCTCTTCTCATACCCCTGCTCACAGTTCAGGGTAAGAGGCTATGCCTGCTAACACGCAGATCGATTTTTAAGTTTTAAGTGCAGCTTTTTGAAGAACTGTGTTGATTTTATTCCCCTCCAGGCTCCCAGCCATGTTTACAGTGGCCACAGCAGTCACGTGACCAACGTGACCTTCCTGTTCGACGACAGCTACCTGGTGTCGACTGGTGGGAAGGACATGAGCGTCATGCAGTGGAGGATAGTCTGAGGAAGCAAACTAAGTGAAACCCAGCAGAAGCACACTGTACTGAACTGCACTAAAACAAACCAAACTGATATGAACTCTAAAACAGAAGTGGATCAGAACAAACTGAAGTGATCTGACACCAGGAGAAGCTGAGCAAAAAGCAGGAAGTGTAATAAGCAGCTGCTTGAAATACAAAAATCCTCCCAATTGTTCTTATTCACACTACATGTCTATAAACCCCCTTCCTCCCATGTGTTTTAGCCTCTACACCAATGAGAGAACGAGTTGAACCAAACAGAACCAAAGGCTCTGACTTTATGACTGAACTTGTACAGCTGGGGCTCCGCTCTTTTGTTTTTGTGCACACTCCTGCCTCTGATTCTGTATCCAGACTGATAAAAGAACCAAGAACACTGCAACAAAAACTGAAGCATGACTTTTCTAACTGCTCTTTTATTTTGTACCTAACAACTCAGGAAAGCACTAGTGAAGCGAACTTCCCCCTCTTATGAACATATCAGTAAAAAAAACTCACCCAAATATTCAGAGGCGTCAGTCATGACTAATTTTAGACTCATCGGCTGCTCTACCACTGATTTGTATATGTAAAAACTGTCTTTTTAGTCTAGAAAATGCAGATTTAGGCAAATTATTGACAGTAATCAAATGTTCCCACAAACAGACTCCATCATTATGCAGAGCATTGATCTTGAGGCCTTTTTGAATTATATTATTTCCTCTAAACATATTCTGAGCATTTGTGCTTCCAATTCTTAACAAAAAGACACTTTTTTCTGTCATTTATTGGTTTTAAATCAATTCCTTCACTGCCACATATTTCCCCTTTAAAATTGATCCTGCAATCCTCAGTCCTAATGAGTAAATGTTCTCAGAAGCATGAAACAAATCTGAAGAAAATGTGAGTGAATATTTTGAAACTGTGTTGGACTTTTAGAATGAGATCTTGTACGTTTGTTTTATTTTATTTTTGTCTCAACTGTGTCAAAAATAAGCAAATGCTGAGCTTTTGAAAGGTCTTTTTCTTGTTTCTAAGATCAGTTGATGAAGAGGAAAGGTGAGACCATTGCACTGTAATTGTCTGACGTGCAGCGTCAGGCACTAAGATATTTAACTGAACTGAACCCTTTTGGGTTGTTTTTTTAATGAATGCACTGCTTCCACCTGATGATCATCCGACAGGGTGACTACAGTTTAGCACTAGATGGACCTTTTTATAATTCAGTAGTAGGTATCAGTTCACACTGTTGACAAGCTGAGTTTATAGACGAGTAAATCTGATGAGTTTAGTGTGTGTTTTGATGAGATCTGAGAGGATTTAAGGTGAACACCACTGCTCCTCTTGAGGCCGGTTGTGTTTAGATCCTGGTTGTTTTAAACCACTGAAATCTTCTTCATTTCAACTGTCTTTAAGGTGGCTGAAACATAACTTGTCCTAATGCTTGAGGCTGCAGATTCAAAACCAGTAGCTATTTGTCATTTGAGTTACAGTAAACAACACCTGAAATATCTTTCCTTGTGTTTTTTTATTTTCACACTTTCACCTTTTTCTGTTTTGAATGTTTATTTATGACACATCTATAAAATGTGGTGATTCTAAAGGACAAAACACAACAGATGTTAAATCTACTAAAGCTAGCAATGTATTAAATCTAGCAATATATATATACATTAAAAACATTTAAACAGAATATATTCGGAAACCACAGGATTTCATAACACAAAATATTCCTAAATAAACACACACATTTTACAAAAACAGATACAAACTATAAGAATAATAACTAAATTTAAAATGCGGTATTAAAAAATATGTTAACATAAATTTTCATTAGTTCTCTGAAAGGCTGTGTTTCTTTGGAGTGATTTGTGTGTCCAAACTTTTCAAGATGGGGGCCAAAATCTCCAAGTTAAAAGTCTTCGGGGGCCAAATAAATTTCATTTTTCATTTTAAAATGTAAAAATGGTTTTAGAGTGATTTTCTGATTTTGTACTGCTCAAAAAACAAACATAAAAGTGTCTCAAATGTTTGCTTCAGTAAAAAAAAAGCATCACATTTCCTGGATTTGATTGGTCAATTGTTTTATAAGTTCTTGAAAATATATTCTAGTATGCTATTAGCAACAAGAACGGGATCTGGGTCCCTCTTTCTTCAGTAAAGCTGCTGGATTTAGCCAGATTTTCCGAAAGAAGTTCATGTCTGCTGTTTAGTAAGAGTGTTTGTGGTTCCATTTACCAGGAAATTTAATTAAAAGAATAAACCTGGTTAATGAAAAACTAATACTTTGGATTGGATTGTTTACGTTTTTAAAAAGACACATTTTCTTTAAAAAAAAAAAAAAGGACTAAATTGTACCATTTTGGAAATGCAGTTGAGGGCCACAGAAAGTCACTCAGAGGGCCGCAAGTGGCCCCCGGCTGGGCCCCACTTTGGACATGCCTGGTGTCATGTAATGTTTCCACGATCATTTAACACACCTGATCTGAATCAATGAGTGATTAACAGGTTTCTGAAGAGGTCATTCTGTCATGTGTTGATGCAGGAAAAGAGAGGTGGATATTATTCAGTGTAAAGTGATCCTATTTACATAAGAACTGCTGACTTTTCAAAATAAACTTCCTGTAAAACATCAACATTTCATATTGAAATGGCTTCCTGTAAAACACTTTGAAAGGTAGCTCTACATAGGGAGTGTTTTATTCAGTCAGCTGCTTTGGTTTTACACAAGTGCTGGAACCTTTTCAAAATAAACGTCCTGTAAAACACAGACGTTTATTTTGAAAAGGCTGTAGTATTTATGTAAATGTGGAACATTCACAAATATTTGTGTGTGTGTGTGTGTGTGTGTGTGTGTGTGTGTGTGTGTGTGTGTGTGTGTGTGTGTGTGTGTGTGTGTGTGTGTGTGTGTGTGTGTGTGTGTGTGAGTACCCCACAGAAAAAATATTGTGCACCCCTGTAAGATGACGTTCCAGTACTTGACTTTGATTTTTTGTACCCAGGCGGTCCACTAGTTGAGACCATCAGAAGGGTGGGGTTTGGGTCGGGCTGTATTTGCGCGTCTTGGCCGCGGGTGGGCAGCCTTGAGCCGGTCCTGTTCCTCCTCCTCCTCCTTCTCCTCGCACCGTATTAGCATTCACCCCCCCCAAAAAAAAACCTCTCTCCACCTCACCAAAACACACCGAATGGGAAGAAAATATGGCATGAAGGAGGCGGCGGCCGAGTACCAGCGTTCACCGACCGACACCGAGCCGAACATGGACCCACGGAGCCGCAGCTGCAGCGCGTCTGGACCGCAGAGACAGCGGAGCACAAAGCGGCTGGAGGAACGCGCTTAACGACTCATCTCCATCAGCCTGCAGACGGATCTCCTCTAGAGACGCACAGAGGAAGCTGAGAGGATCGTGGAGGACTGATCCGAGCCACGCACACTGATTTAGACCGGACCAGACGCACCGATCGGCCTCCCCACCACCTCCGGCCGGAGGAAAAGGAGGAGAAAGGAAAATGAGGTAAGCTGCGGCCAACACCATGCGCTGTTTGACGAGTCATGACAGATGCGCACCGACACACACACACACTCTGCCCTCTGCCTCCACACTGTATCTGTGTTCACACATGGAGAATAAAAGAAAATACATCTTTCACACAGTTAATCCTCATCAGAGGGAAGGTTTCTGAAATCCAGCGGCCCACCGAACCGGCCTCAGCTCCATGACCGTCCTCTCTGTCCCTGAATAGGGCGAGTTCTTTATTATTATTATTATTTTAAGGCTCTTTTCTTTTTATTGTCACCGCCGGACCCGCCCAGTTATTGAAAGCCGGACTCGGGCCAGAGTAATGTTGTCATGGAAACGACAGCATCATGTATTTTTTCCCACATGAGAGCTCCTGGTGAAATAAATAAAAAAATCTCTAAATATGACCGATGCTCCGCCATATGTGAGGTTCTGCGGGGGGGAAATAGGATAAGTGAGGGCGCTTATGGCGGCAGGAGGGGGGAGGAGGGGGTGTTTATTCTGGTGGTTGCCAGGCAGGTTAACAGACCACCCACCCCCCATCCAATACACAAACACACTCACACACTCTTCCATCATAGATCTTTTCATATTTGAGAATACTTCCCTAATTATTTGCATCTTTTCCTCTTTCTGAGCTGGTTTCTCTGAGTCTTAAATCCTCTCCCTCAGTTTATGTATCCGTTCTATTTATGCAACAGTCCTTTTATGTTTGTGCCTGTAGTTTGACTCCTTCATGTTTCCGTAGCTGAAGCCTGCACCATTCTGTTTTACAGCTTCAGATTTATTTTGACAGCTCTCCAGCCTCCTCACTCTGCTTTACTCCAGCGTCTGGATGCCTCTGGAAACGGCTCTTCTCAAGTTGTGGTGTGAAGGAGAAAAAAAAAAGACAAAAATGCAGTAAGATTTGAAAAAGGAGAGAGACAACCAAAACTTGCCACGTAACATAAAATCCACCAAATAGTTCCCCACTTTCCTGCAGCATCACTCATGTCTAAGCCAGCAGCTGAGCTGTTTTGTTGTTTTTTTTTTCCTTCCCAGACAGTCAGACTCATATGGCTCAGTCCAGCTGGATGAACATGCCGTTTCCTCTCTTTCTGTAGAGCTCAGCTACTTGTGTTTATTTTTGCCAGAGGCAGGTCTGTTCTTTGACTCGAGCCTAGAAGGGGAGTCTTAAATCTCCACCAAGCAGCTACAAAGTGACCTTCTTTTGCAGAATATAATGAGAGAATTTAGAAAAATGCATTTTCAGCCTGGCTACTTTATGCAGCATTAGTGTGATTCGTGCACATGGAAATAATTGCAAGTATTTTTAGTCTTTTGATGCCTCCACTACACAATGCTTTCCCTCGGTTGGCTGATAATGGTTGCTTTTGGATATGTGTGTGTTTTTGTGTGAGAGAGACAGAATTGGTTGGAAGAGGCGTCTGTCCTGTGAAATCATTGCAGCGTGATTTCTGAAGCGCTTGTTGTGGTGACTCATTGTTGCAAAGGTAGAGAGTAGAAGTGAGTCGTTGTGGAGCTGCTGATCTGACAGCAGCTCCACGTGAGCCGGCATCACTGCAGACGACTTTTTCTTTCAGCTTCTGATTCTATGATGAAATCTTGAATTTAAGAAAATTCAGTGCTAGATATGAATACCATGTGGGTTTTTTTTGGGGTCATGTCAAATGGAAGCATAACCTCAGACTATTCCTATTTAAAAATGGTAAATATGTTCCTCCATCAAGTCTTGATGATAAGTTTGCTGTATTTGTCCCTCAGCAAGAAGGAGGTCACACTTCCTTCAATGCATTTACAACTTAGTGAGGTAATTCCCCTCCAGTTTTCACTTCTTGACCCATTTTAACCTTGTTTCTATAAAATGCATGAGTCATTTTATGAGTTTTACCCTCCTCATTTGTACAACTTATCGATAGATACACTTTGAAAAAATACCTACAGACCAATGTGTTTAAACATAAGGAAGATAAACATGCCGCTTCCCAAAAGTTGAAAACTGAAAATGCTGTGAAAGATTTTTTTGCAGAAAACAGAATCACTTATCAGGACATTTAACTCCTTTAGGTTGAACTTTTAAAAATAGAGTCAAACAGGATTTTATGAAGAAAAAAAAAAAGGTTCAAATCACTTTTAAAAGAAAGTCACAGGACACAGAGATTGTTGTTTGTTAAAATGTGCTTAAGTAAATACCGGTAGGAACACAAATATACATGTTTGTTTTAGACAATGTAATGAAGCCAGCAGTGCACCTACTGTAATGCATGGCAGAGGTTGTATCATGATTTCCTGTCTCAACTACTAGTCACATTAAAAATATCAAAGGATTCAAAGGGAACTATTCCACCCAGTGTCCGAAAACTAGATTTGACGTAAATGTTTTTTTCCCAGTATAATAAAGACGCAAGAAAAGGTTGGTGTGATGTTACCAGAGAGTCTACTGAAAACATTTTGATAAACCTAATGTCAGAATCTCACAGGACTGAGACTAAATGGAGACTCAACATTGTAAGAAAAATATGCCGTTTTTCAGTTGGCATCACCAAGAATTTAGTTTTAATTACGATTTAAGTGTGAAGTTTCATATATATGACTGGGTCACTTAATAAAGTCATTGTGAACAAATTGCAGGATACTTCCAAACGTTCTTGTTGCAATCTAGACACAATGTGTCCTAATGATGTCTCAATTTGTTTGCAATTTGTCCAGATTTTTATTTATTTATTTTTTTTTTTGCATCTTGGTCACCAACCCCTCTTAAAGTTGTCTCCAACTCACAGAAACTAAACCAAAAAGGGTCCGAGACACGGTCCAGATGCCAGCAACAACTCTGAGAACTCTGAGAGGAAACTTGTAATGCATTTTTTTACACATTCAAAATTACAGCAATGCAAAAGTGCAGTTCAGCAGTTGATAGAGTTGAGAAAACTGATCACCCTCGCAAACATTTCGAGACATTTTGGAAACACCCACGTTTTTTGCCAACAGTCACAGTCAAGTGAGATGCTGGGCTAAAACATGACATCAGAAGAACGTCTCCTGCAACCTGGAAACTTCTGAAGGCTTTGCACTGAAAGTTTGGTTGTTGTAAATAATAAACAAATATAATGATGGGAGTTTTTGCAAGTATCAACAAATATTCAAATTCTACATATTGATTCAATTTTGTTTCGTTGTGTTTTTAACAATGACAAATAAAGAGAATTGAATTGAAGTTTATGATATGAGCATAAGCACTCATTGTTAGATTTTTAATTGCTTTCTTTGTTTTTTAGTTTTAGTTTCAAAGTTTATGTTTCTTGCCTTTGTTTCCTGAAGCCTTCTAATCTTTTGATTTGCTCTTTGTTTATTTCTTACACCTCTGCCTGTTGCAAAGCAGCTTAATAGTCTACCTTTATTCAGACAGATGGACTCCTGGTTGAGGATAAAACCAGATGAAGCCACTTATATAATTATACTTATAACTTATATAAAGTAGAAACAGAAAATATTTATTGCAAGAAATACAAAGTTACTGATTAAATATGTTCTGGTGGATCACTAGTGTTTTTTTGGTCCTCTAAAGGCAGAGTTCTGTAAACTCTGGTGTTTTGCTCTCCTTCATTCTCCTATTTTTAGAATATTTCATAGTATAGAAAAGCCCTCCTGTTTTCTACAAAGCCCAACATGTCATCCTGTGGAAAGGATTTCTCGGAGGTTGAAAGGCGGCGGTCCAATCCTTGAGGCAGAGAAAGGGGACTGGTCTGCAGCGATCACATGTTCTTCTTCTCTCCCTCCTTTGCATTCCCTTTCCTCCTCTTTTGCAACACTCTTCATCTCCCTCTCAAGCTCTTTCCCTCCTACTCTCTCTGTGACACAGGCTTTGCTGGCGTATTGGATTTTATAGAAACTTTTTTAGAGGATATGAAAAGGGGAACTAGTGAGTGTGCTGCAGCAGCGTTAGACAACATGTGCAGCTCTCCGTCTTCTCAGGCTGACACTTCCCCCTCTCCTCCATAATCTTTCCCTTTATATCTCCTCTCATCCTGTGCTTGAGGACGGTGTCGTCTCCTCCAGCGACATGTATTCTCTGGATGATTTCGGGTAAGGCCACATAACTCTTCCTCATCACCCCTCTTCTTGACTCTTTCTGGAGTCATGTGAGTAAAACTATGATTGGTTATGGAATGTGAGCTGATGATGTCTCTTCTTTGCTCTCGAGTGTTTCTTTTTAAAGCCTGGCTCAGCTTTCAGACCACATAATCTGTTTCCTTCTTGAATAAGCGTTTGTACGATTCTTTGTCTGCAAGAAAACCTGGATTTGACTCCATTTCGGTGTCGTTTTTGTCCCTGATTTTCAGGCTTTGCCTGCAGTTGGCCTGAACTGGATAGAAACTGAGGAAAAATGAGAGAGGAAAACCTTCTTTCTGAGTTCTTCTCTCCTTCTTTCCAGCCTGTGATTTCTTTGTTTGAAGAGGTTTGGTTTTGATTGGATCACTTCAGTACTTTTTTTTTTTTGTTTTTCACAGCCTGTCAGCAGCTTTTGCTAACTCACCATAGCGATATGAGTCATTGCATCATGTGTGTGTAAGAACAGGGTAAAAAGGGGATAGAGAACCCTAATCTAGGATGGCTGAATGAGCCAGATGATGTTCAGACTGAGAGGTCTCTATGGCTTTGGCAGATTACAACGGGCCGTGGTGATTTGTTTCAGCTCAAATACAGATGTTGAGCAGAGCGAGGTGGAAGAGGTGACATCAGAGGTTTTGATTTGACCGCGTGAACTCTGTTAATGTACTGCCAAGTGCAGAACATCACATGAAAATCCTCAGTATGTTATGATTTATGAAATCATGCTTTAGACTGTAATATTGTTAATTACAGGCTTTTTCTTTTATTCCTGACATTTCAGCTTTAATAGATGTATTATTAAAAGTCAAATCAGACAGTGGTTTAGGTGTTTTCCTTTAAACTGAAGTGTCCGTTCCCTTTAAGGATCAGGATTAGTGATGTCAGCAGGGCCGCTCTGAGGAAGGTAGACTGACGACGAGGAAGAGGAGGAGTTGTGGGAGGAGTGTATTCCTGACAGCCTGAAGCCTAACAGGCATTTAAGGAGCTTTATAATAAAAACGTGATTTAATTTGGAGTCGTTCTGCTGATTTGACTCTGTTTGCTGCTTCTTGATATTTGTGCAGTTTCATTAACATCCCTACTTTTTATTTAATTATTTTAAGAAACTAAAAAAAGGATGTATTTTTTCAGTATAATTAGACATTTTTGTTGTTTTTGCACAAAACATCTTTTATCCACCAACTTCATCATTCACTTACAATCCTGTTTTCTAAAGAATCAGAATGCTAAAGAAGTTTTATTTGAACTGATTACAGTTTAACTCATTTAAACCAGAATGAATGGAAGTGATGAATCAAATGTTAAAAATAAGAGACGTCTGTATGTCCATGTGTAATCTGATGTGTTCAGTGTCACTCTTGTTTAACATTAAAAATGTTATATTCCATAACCTACATGCCATATATGGTCTTATATTCACATTATATAAAAATAAATGGCAGCAGTGAATGGGGAGTCAGCCTCATGCTGAGGTGTCCCGTTTCATAGTGACATATTTTGTGCCTTGTGTCTTTGATTTAAGATCCAGGAGGTAACACTAGGAAATGGAATTTGGCCAGAGATTCTTTAAATTACATTCTCGAGCTGCTGAGACCTTAACATGCATTTAGATGGACTCAGCTTGGTGAGGCTGTAAACAGAGTTTAAGTTAAATACTAGTGTTAATATGCTCAAATTAATGCGTATAACCTGTTGGTTCGTACAGCTGAGTGATACTGATAGAAACCTGCTGCTATGAAGGGATGAAGATGATGATGCTGTCAAAGGGTTGCAGCCCAGAGGTATTGTACAGAAATATGACAAATCTTGAATTACATCCTTATGATTAGTCTCCTTTGTCAACCAGTTGAGTCTCCATGTCTGTCTGACATGGACTGACCACAGTCACTTCAATCTCACATCAACGTGAAAATCAGAGCCCAATGGTGGAGATTCCCTTTAGTGATATTTCACAAGATTTTTGCAATTTTTTCAATAAACGGACTCGATGTTTTGTAATGAATAAACACAGTTTACAAAGGCTGTATTTTAGAGCAAGCCTTGATCATGTCTGTACATTTTTGCCTGAGGGTCAGTTCATATTACAGGCTTCAGTTGTGTTGCTTTTGAATTTGATCTCTGAGGAGCAGAGTTGGAGACGCAGTCTGGATCTCACCCTGAACTCCTCTCAGTTTAGATTCTGTGACTCAGAAAGTGTCAGAGATGTGAGACAACTTTGGGATGGGCTGGCAACCAAATCATGAAGCAATCAGGGCAAATATTAGAGGTGTGTATTAGCAAGAATCTGGCATAATGATATATCGTGGTATATCGCGATACTACAAGCAATACAATGTATTGCGATATTTATGAATATATTTGAAAACTGTCGCAGCTGAACAGAAAAGTTATCCTCTTCATTTGTCCGCTGAGCAGAATCAATTTTCTTTATGCTAAAATGAACCTTTAACACTACATCATCATGGTATAGTCACGTGTTCACAAATGTTGTCGTGGTGCCTGAGTATTTGACTCAGCCATTGCAGATTTTACAGACTGCATAGCTCCTGTCACAGTATTTACTAAATGTCTTAGTCTTGAAACCAAAATGTGTCCACACATAAAGCTGCTGGTGCCGGCTGTATCCCCTCTGCTTCATTCATTGATAGCTGTGTGAAATTAGCTACATTTACCACTCACAGTACTACTGTGAGATCTCGATGTTCTATGGAAGCAGTGGACTGCTGAGGATCCAGCCAACAAGTGATCGGAGGTTGAAATGCAGCACAAAAATAAACTACCACTGTTCATTTTTGCATGTAAATTGTTAGTAAGAAATCAATGTTGTGCTTTAAGAATATTGATATAATATTGTGACATGACATATCGTGATATTTCAGTGCATTATTTTATCGTGTTGCAGCTTGTTTGCAGTTATTATGGTTTGCATTTTCTAGTACCGGGTGGAAGACCTTTTACCTTCAGAATCAGAACGTCCTTCATTCTTCATGTCATGGATTCAACAAGGTGTTGCAAACATTCCTCAGAGGTTCTGGTCCATGTTGACGTGACAGCATCACAGTAGCTGCAGAATTATCAGCTGATCATCCAAGATGTGAATCTCCTGTTCCTCCACATCCCAAAGGTTCAGGACTGGACTGAGATCTGGTGACTGTGGAGGTCGTTGGGAGTCCAGTGAACTCAATGTTAGGATCAAGAAACCAGTTAGAGGTGATCATTGTGACATGGAGGAGCATTATCCTGCTGGAAGTAGCCATCAGTAGTATGTGGTGGTCATAAAGGGATGGACATGGTCAGCAACAATACTCAGGTAGGCTGTGGTGATTAAACCAGGCTCAGTCAGTACTAAGGAGCCCAAGACAGGACAAGAAATGCTCCCCCGCTCATTACACCACCCTGAACCATTGATACATGGCAGGATGATGGTCCAGGTCTGGTGAACCTGTGTGAGTTCTAGCCTCAGTTTCCTGTTCTTAGCTGACAGGAGAGACACCTGCTGATCTTCTGCAGACCTTGGTTGGAGCCAGTGAATATTTGAGGTCCAGTTGCCTTTCTATCATTTTCAACCAGTTGGACCTTTGGTCCTCTGACACCAACAAGACATATTCATCCACATAATGCTGCTCACTGGATATGTTCTCTTTTGTAAACCCCAGAGATGGTTGTGGTGGAAAATGTCAGTAGCAGTTTCTAAAACACTCAAACCAACAAACACGCCACGTTCAAAGTCCTGTAAACCCACCTTCTTTTGCAGTCTGATCCTCACTTTGAACTTCAACGGTCGTCTTCACCACGTCTAGATACATCGAGTTGCTGCCATGTGATTGGCCGATTAGTTATTTGTGTTATTGATCAGGTGTTCTCACAACTGTGTGTTTCCAGCTAGTCACTAAAAGATGCAGCCCAGTGAGATACTGGTTTTAAAGAGGCATTTGATCCAACCACCCCTACAGTAATGTGTGTTGTATTGCTGCATGTTTGGCCAGGATTTATGTTTTAGAGCATCCTGATCAATAGCCGTTTACCACAGAATGGGTCGCTCGATGTTTAATACTGGGTGACCAGAGCAGATTAGTCAGTAGGAGGTGTGTGTGTGTGTATGTGTGTGTGTGTGTGGGGGGGGGGGGGGGG
>SSNR01000028.1:2253317-2275544 GCA_006937965.1 Callopanchax toddi | reverse complement strand
GGGGGGGGGGGGGGGGGGGGGGGGGGGGGACACTTCAACACCCCCAACACACTCAGAAACTGTACTACGTTTGGATTGTGGAGGGGGGGGCGGGGCTTCAAGGGATATGAGGTAATCTCCCTCGGGTTAACAATACGACAGTGGCTCTGAGGTTCAGTGACACACACACACACACACTCATCTGTGATGCGGACCAACAACTGGCTGGTCAATGACTTCATCTCTATCCGTCTGTCAGTCATCTCTTTGTTGCTGAGAGGATGGACTATGGGACTTATTGTGGACGCAGCAGGAATCAGAACTTTGGGATGTTTTAGTCTCATTTCCTCTTTTTATTGGATTTAAATGATTTTTCTTCTTCTAATCATCCAGCTATTGATTGTAATTTTTTTCATCCGACTGTAGGATTAAAATGGTTGTTTATGTGTTTTAGATTTAAGTTGATCAGCCAGCACTGAAGTTAGTTTGATCTGCTGTTTTCCTGTTTACCCAAATGGACGTACATCGGGTCCAGGTCCTGCGTTACTGCCTTCCTCAGAGCGTCAGTGACTCAGGACTGTTTTACAGCCACATCGCTGCCAGGTTTGTGCTAATGCTTGTGAATGTGTATGAGCTCCATGAGTAAATGTCAGAGAGTGAAGTAAAATGTCAAGCCAACCAAAATTAATAAGAAAGAAAAAAAGATCAAATAATGGATTTAACGCCCGTTTGCTAAGAAACGGTTGATATTCTGGACGCACAGATGGACAAATCTTTCTGTATTTTAATCAGAGCTAAAATACTAATCTTAATCTGCCCTCAACAAACTGCTGTATAGAAGCCGAATTGAGGTTATTTAGGATTAGTTTCTCTGTGCAGAAGTCATTTGCTTTAAACGCGTACAAATTAGTCTTGTCTTTTTTGTGTTCCCTGATGTGTCTGAAGTTTTGATTTCGATCTTGTTGAATTTTTTGTATCATCCGATTGATTGCATCTTCTCAGTGAAAACCGGAGATGCTGCAGACGAGATGCAGCCCCCACCGAGCTCCTTCTTTATTCTGAGCACTCTGGAGCTTGGCATGGAGCATCTCTAAAGAGCAGGGCTCTTTAAGGCCCTCATACATCTTTAATTCACACATGTATTAAACACAGTTTAGCTCCTGGCTGAAAAGGCAGCCTTTCAGGCCAGTGCCTCTCTTTTTCTCCCCCCCTCTCTCTGTGCTTTCTGCTGGCGTAACGCAAGATAGAGGGAATAACTGGAGAAAAGAGAAGATTGCTGCTGCTGTCCTAAATGTGATTTTGCAGGCTCAAAGGGCTCTGTTGGAATCCTTGTTTTCATTGTTGATTTGCATTTAAAACATTAGAGAAATTTGATTTTATTTGCTGCTTAAAACTGAGCACAAGGACCCAGCTGACTGTGTTTAATCTCTTTTGACACAGTAAATTTAATTTTCAGGAAATTAACACAAAAAACCCAGCCCTAACTGTAAGATAATACCTATTTTTATGTTCTAAAGCATCCAATTCAATGCCCTGAATCAGTTTTACCAACATAAATCAAGAATGACACAACAAAAATCTATATCTTACACACTTATTGGTTATATATTTTACATGAAATGAATAGGAAAGATTCACTATGACTACTGGGACATTCAGACCACATTAATGTAGTTTGCATTAACGCCATTAAAAGCACCGACTGCTCTGTCTCTCCCAGTCATCTGGGGCTTAACTCTGTTGTTTTTCACATCACTCTTATAGATTATAAAACTAAATCAGAGGTTAGATAAACACACTGCATTCTGATGTAGTGGAAACACTCTGGAGAACGTGTGGATGCTTGGAATTTAGTGTTTCTGCAGCACAAAGATTACATGAATTTTATTTTTGTCATATATAATAATAATTATTATTGTCTTAGTTATAACTGTGATGCATTAGTGGAAGAGCTTTTAATCCTTCCTATTCTAGTGGATGTAGAAGCATATGGCTGAGATGTTTTACAGGAAGTGACCTACAAAGAAGGTCTTGCTCGTGATCAGAGTGGAAATGGAAACACTGGCTCTGTTTCTCCAAACGGGAAGTGTGGTGGTGCGTGTCTGCAGGTGTCTGAGCTGTATATCTACCTCCAGACTGGACTGCTTACTGTAAATACCCAAAGATGTGCTTCTTCTCTGCAGTCAGGCATGTGATCTGTGGTTGTTACTGTGCATAGAAACGCTCCTTCTTTTTTAAAGAAAGATCCTGAATTTTTTATACCATGACCTCGTGCTTACATCTTTGTTTGCATCTCTGCTTTGTTTTTCTAGGATGGCAAAAATTTTGGTTTGCTGAGCATTAAATAGACATGTGTCCATCACACCTAAGTACAGTATTTGAATAAATAATTGGATGAAGTTTCTGATGAGCTAACGGCTAGTCTGAACCCAGACCACAGTAAAATGCTGCCATTGTAAAACAGTTCAGACCTCTAGAATTTCCTCGTATTTTGTGCAAACAGCAGCTTTTTCCTTTGGATTTTGATCCAATCAGACTATGATGAGCTTTAAGCAGAGTGCCGCCATCTTAAAACCACACAAATTTACCAGCGCTTCATATAAACACTATTATTTAAGCCCAGTGTTGAGGAGAATACTTTGCAAATGTATTCAGTTACAGAATACTGAATACCTGTTTTAAAATGTATTTTGTACTGTATTCCGTTACTTTGCTTAATCCTGGTACTGTATTCAAAATACTTGGAATACTTAGAATACTTCCCCTATAAAACACGATTTAAGTCTATTGCAAAGTGATGTTCTTGATGTTCATTGCACTCCAGATGGAAAGCTCTTAACATGAAACCCACAATTGTGGGGAAATCACAACAACATCATCAAGCTAACGTCATTTCAGATACAACACCGACACTGTGAATGTGAGAAATGACAGAACTAACACGATACAGGCTGTTAAATAAAGCACTAAGGAAGCAAAACTAGAAAGATAAAACTAACTTTAAGGTGTTTCTTCAGATTAGATTAGAGTCTTTGGACGCAGCTAGTAGGTTGTTAGCTGGCAGACAAAGATCGCACTGCACCGTCATATTTTGCTCGCCCCGCTCCTTTTTTAGAATGAAAATTAGCTTGAATTTCCAGGACATGAATGCATTTATTCCTCCACTGCTGGTAGGTTGATTCAGCTGCGGTTGTGCCTCCAACCACTCCATCTCTTGGTCTGAATCCATACGAGGCTAGCTGCTACCTGTTGCTACCAGCTGGTCGGGAGTGTACCCTCGTGTTTTGGTAGGGTTGTTATGGTAACAGAGGCACGTTGTTTAGGGGCATTATGGGATAGATAACCTACACAACATGGAGACACAAGTATTCCAATGGTATTACGAAAGTAACTGTATTCTGAATACCATGTTTAAAAATAGTAACTGTACCGGAATACAGTACGTCAAAATAGTATTCTAAATACAGTATTCTAAATACATGTATTCCGATACTACCCAACACTGTTTAAGCCTGACTTATGAAGAAATTCCTTCCAGATTGGTCGTTATCATTAGCCACGATTCTGCTGTGTGAATTTTCTCTTTACTGTTGGGTGGTGGACAGCATCCTGACACCTTAATGCTCAGAAGGAGGCACTGGTTAGATCTGCTCAACAACAGCCTCCCTTATAGAGGATATTTACATCCACAGATACAGAACCAGAGCAAAAACATAACCCACTTAGGAGATATTCACCCTCTTATCCTCAGGCACAAGATTGAGCAGCCTCAAAGCCCAAATACTGTATGGTTGCAGTTCAATCGAGCCATTACCCGGTTTGTGTGTGTGTGGCGCGGGGCATTGTTTTACCATATTTCCTTTTGTATTAATAAAATTTATTTTTATTTATGGAATCATGTCTCCGCTTGCCTTTGGTAGAACCCTTATGAGATAGTGAGAAGTTTGTGCGCGCTCGTGTTCAAGGCTGCAGTTATTCGCAGCGCCAAACACAGAGCTCATGAGGTTTGTGTCTTAAAGCTGCCCCTGCTTCCTTGAAGGAACTAGGGTTAGGATTAAAAAACAAAACTCACGAGCGCCGCGCTAAACTGCAGCCTTGCACGGGAGCACGCAGAAACTTCTCACTAGTTGGTCTCCTTCAGGTTCAGGTTATGAAAAAAGCAACATATTGAGCGACGAAGTAAGTTGGCAGTTGGCACGCAACGTTATGGTGCATTACTGCCACCTACTGCGTATAATTCCTTCTGGTTTTGAAGCTGTTGAGAACGTGCAAGCAGTGTCAGTTGACGTCACATCAGTAGGACAGCGCAGGACATTCAGGCCCGAAGCACATTTTACAGAACACAGACTGTTCAAGACAATGGAACGATACATGGGTGGTCTCATTCTTTTTAGTTTAAAATGCTTCATCACCCATTAACTTAAAAAAACTGAACATGCATGCTTATTTTATTTTTACAAGTCCTGCCCCAGTCCCTTTAACAATGTTTTAACATAATATAGATATAAATATATTGTATAAAAAAACAAAAGAATTGAATAAAGTGGTTCTTTCGCAGTTCTCTAAAAACCTCAGCCAATCACACGTTTTGGATTGAAAGCAACTATTGGACGATCCGGCTGTCTGTCTCGCCAAAGCGTCACATTTCCGCACTGCTTGAATCCTCCATTCATGGATGCTGGAGCATTTTGCACTTGAACATCTCGAAAATGAGAGAATGTGAGAAACAGCCATCTGTTACAGCTTCAATTTTAGGAAAAAATACCAGAGTCCTTAAAAGAAAGACACCTTTTCAGATAGCAGAAAGCAAAAAATGTTTGGATGTAGAAAGAGGAAAAACCAGGGTGAACATTAGCATAGCGTTTTAACAACTGGTGTTTTGCTCTCTTTTGTTAAGGTGGCAATAGGGATTATAGCCGACGGGAGGAATGAGTGTTCAGAGACATGTTTGTGTAAAAATAGTTAGCTATCCTTTGCTTACACAAATTGAGTAATGCAGCTTTAAAGAGTATTGGTTCAATAGTATCGGAGTACTTTTATGAGTTTGAGTATGAGTATACATCCTTATACTGAAATCGGCATCGGGACATCTCTCTACTGTAGTATCTGTTGTAGTTTGCTTCCTGAACAGCCTTTGTTTGAAGAAACAGAGTTTACATCTAACAGCTCTGAATGCCGCTCAGATCAAAGCCATCTGGTGATGCCTTGAAACAGATGTGACTAAAAAGAATTACATAACAGTTCATGAGATACTAGTTTAAAAACCTTGATGTTGTATTACATGGAAATGTGGAATTCTGTGGTTTTTTGCAACCAAAAAAACAAAACAAAACAATCATTGAAATGTTGCATTTCTGCTGCTCTCAGGGGTCAGATCTGATTCAGATGTTGTTCTCAGCATGTTAGGAACATGGGAGAATGAAATGTGTTACTCAGACTAATGGATAAATAAATAAAATGATACAACAGTCAATAATAAACAAATAATAAAATACTAAAAATATTATAATGAACAAAAAGCCTCACAGTCTCAGTGAAGGATCTGTTTCTTAGTCCTACAGTAATAGTCCGACTCCCGGAGGACTTACAGAGTGGAGCTCCAGAGCAGCGTGCAGTGCACAGCAAAGCCGCCTTTGATGCACTGTAAGCGGACTGAGGACCACGAAACACTCGGGGATTTGAGGCCTATAGTCCCGAGACCCATAAACATCCACAAATCGCTGTGCAATCATCTATAACAGCACCTTTAGCTCTGTGAAACCCTGTAGTCCATAAGAGGGGTTGTCAGCTTCATGACTGCTGGCCAAAAACCATGAGTATTATGAGAAAAACAACAGATTCAGACGTCGGCCATTGGCCCGCAACACAACGGTGCATACTGCCACCTACTGGATATACATTTCTTATTCTTATTCTTAGCAGCGTCAGTTGACGTCACATCTGTAGGACAGCGCAGAGCATTTTACAGCTCACAGCCTGTTCAAGTTAATAGAATGATACATTGGTGGCCTCATTCTTTTTGGTTTAAAATGCTTCATCACTCAAAACTGAGCATGCATGATTTTTATTTATTTATTTTTTACAAATACTGCTCCCTGTCCCTTTAAGAGGCATGAAAAAAATGTTTTAAGCTAATTTATTTTTGCAGATTACCTATAGCACCTTTATGCAGCGTGACGCTCAGCTCTCAGTGAGAGACAACCGCAGCTACCTGCTAATTCTGGAGCAGATGGAGTCAACTTACTTTAGTAGTAGTAGTAGTAGTAGTAGTAGTAGTAGTGGTTCAGTAAATTACCAGTAATCCATTCGTAATGCCTGATCAAAGTGTTAGCAGGTTGTGTTTAGTAGCATTTTGCTAACAGAAGAAACCAGTAGAACCGATTAAAGCTTCTATCAACCTCTACTTGAGAACACACAGAGGCTTCAAGAGCCAAGGGTTTGGTTCTAATCAACTCAGGAAAAGTTCAGTCAGCAGAAGCTGTGACTGCTATGGAAAGCTGTTATATAATCAAATGCACTGTGAAACCTCTACAACAGGTCATTTGTGTATTTTTTATAATCTAAAAGTCATTTTTCCACACTAGGAATCATCTAGCTGAGCGGTTTGGTGTGAAGGTTTCATCTTCTATTTATTTAGTTTTTCCACATCAGGAGACGTTATTCAGTCTGTTTGACTTTATTCTTTACATCCAGTCCAGGTCAGATTACCTGAAGCAGACAGTCCATTTATAGAATATTTTCTCACTCAGAGGGAGAGAAATGATCCCTGACCTGTAGGTCTCTGTTTACACTTAAGAATGAATGAAAAACCAGATGAAAGTGACTTTTTATTTTATAGTGAATTAACCAGCTGACTGACCTGTCTTGTAGCATGACCTGCTGCTGCAGATCAAAGTTAGGAAAAACTAGTATTTGACTTGTTTTTTTCTTTTGTACTAAACCATGATTTAGATAAATGACATTAGTACTCACATCAGTACTCTGTATTGACAAGTACTTAAATGTAAGTACTGATATTTGTACCCAGCTTGAAAATATCTGGAATTGGTGCTCCTACAATAGTAATTATTTATAACGTTTACACAGAAATACATAAGAATGGATGAAATATTCTTATAACTCCAACCAGAACTACCATTTAAAATCATTCCAGTTGGATTAGATGAGATTAAACACAAATACTAACTCAGAGTTTTACACAGAGATGCTGACATTATTTGAATATCATCATAAATCCTACAACATGTCACAAAATCTCTCAGAAATCTGAAGAGATAAGTGCTTATGGGAGCTGTGGAGAACAGTGGTGACATCACAGTAAAAAAAAAAATCTGACTTTACTGCTGAATACAAGATAAATAAAACAAATTATTATTACACATTGTGGCAGAAAAATGATCCGACACATTTTACTAAGCTCTCATATGATATATTTTGGGAGATTTGTTCTCTCTTAAGTTGTAGCTATGTGATACAGCTGGAGTGAGAGGAGAGGGATCACTGTATGACCATTTTTAGTAGGATGACTGCTGCTGGTCACAGGAGGAGGAAGAGACTATTTTTTCCTGCTGCAGAGTGGAGGTCATTTTACCTGCTGACGTTATTTTCTTTGTCTGACATCACACATGATGGTGTGACAGCAGAACAAGCTAACTCTTCATTCACTTTAATTATATTTGAGTTACTTCTCAATTAAGATTGAACCAATTCCAAACATTTTATGAGTCTTTTTTTCTCTTTTAGTCGCTGTTAGTTACTGTGAGATAGTTTAGTCTTCAAAAAATCTCCTAAAAGTCACACAAACAGATGTGTTCAGTGAACGTGTCCCATGTAGTTTAGCATCAGCGTTACTATGACCCCATGCAGTTTGGTGTGGTTCTTTTTGAATGTAACTAGCCTGCTCTGTTGCAGATGACCTGGCTTCACTCGGCTCCTCGGTAATAAAGTTGGCTCGTGCTGTTTTTAGTTCCTGGGGCCTCTTTCCCCTGCCACCGTGCCTGTGAGCAGTACTTTCCCCCATGGAGCAGATTAGAGGTCTTGTACAGGAGTTAAGTCTTGGTTAATTTGGGTTTAAAACTACAGTGAGGTAATGATCCTCCCGCCTCGGCTCCGTCTCTAATCCAACCTGTCACTCAGGCCTCTTCCATGTGTCAGCTGAGCCCCCGCACCCACCCAAACCCTGTGCTGTAAATATATGGATTCACCTCCACCCAAAAACACAAAAAGTGGTGGCTTTGCCCTGCGAAGCCTCGAGGCTGCAATCCTCGTGCAATAATTACAGACAGCTAACTAGATCCATACGTTACATCTGATCTCTGTGTTGAGCTAGTCTGTTTTACTGTCCCTTGACCCTGATTTTTTTTGCTGTGATGCAAACTTCATTCTGCTGTTTATTTGCAAAACATTCCTCTGGCTTTAAATCCTCCTTCACGCTGACTTTATGTCTCTATTAGCAGCAGCACCAACCAGGGATGCATAAAACTGTGTAATTATCCCTGCTGCTGCACACGGAAGCCTCTCTGGATGCTTCCTCTCAGCTGGGTTTTGTTGCAGGAGGTTAGGACTTTTTTTTTTCTTCAGGCTAGTTAATTAGCATGAAAGGAAACTGAATAATTGAATGAAATTGTCACTGTTCAGAGCAGCTTCTAGGTGGCCCAGCTATGTGACAGTTGACAGAATTATTTAGTGTGATTTATTGTGAAGTGATTAACCATGGCACAGAATAGGTGTCGAGGACTGAGTTTGGTTATGTAACATGCTCTGATGTCTTTTTCTTTTTATAGTAGAAAAGCTCTGCAGTGCTTTGAAAAAGAGAAAAATCTATCCAAACCAGACTGGTCCCAGTGACCCCTAAACATAATACCTGGTTACCACTCAACATGTTTGAGTCTCTCATATCTCTGGAGGAAATTTGTCCCAGTCTTCTTTGCAAAAGTGTTTGAATTCAGCCACATTAGAGGGTTTTCCAACATGAACTGCCCATTTGAGGTTAAAGGTCTGAACATTGTTCTTGAGGATTTTCTGGTAGGGATGGGTACCTTTCATGTTTGAATCCATACGGTACTAATTCCCGGTACCTATCAGTACCAACTTTTGATACTTTTGAGTGTTTAATAATTAATTAAATTTCTTTTTAAATGAAATATATTTATTTCTCAATATATAACAATATGTAAAAATATCACAATAAATACAGCTGTTTGTATTTTATCGTCGTAGTGTCGTACAAAATTCTTCAACATGAAAATCTTTAACCAGCTGCTTAGTGTTTTCTAAATGATGCAAAAACTAAAACCCAGCTCCATGTCCTCTTATTCCTCTACTTTGCCCTCTGGAATAACTATGATGAGGAGATCATGTATTATAAATATTCGGTCATAATGATAACAAAGACATGTCGCCAGGGCCGGATCTAGCCAGCCCCACTAAGGGGGTCAGGTAGAATATCAGGGGGGCCAGTCTGGACATGCTAAGAATTTTTTGGTCATCACATCCCCCCAATCCCTTTATTTTCATATTTGATCCCTACCCTCTGCATTTACCCGGGCTTGGGACCGGCACAAGTAGGACACTGGCTGATGTCCTGATGAGGCTGCATTCATCTGTTTATGTTTTTGTTATATTTTGTTTTTTGGTTCTTTTTTGTGTTTTTTTTTTTGTTCTTTTTGTTTTGTTTTGTTCTTTTTTGTGTTTTTTGTTTTTCTTTCTTTCTGTGTCATTTTGTTTGTCTTTTTAATTTTATTTTTATCTTTATCTTTATTTTGATTTTTTAAATTTTATCTAGCTATTTAACCCTTATTTTAGTCTTTTAGATTGTTTTTTATTTTTATTTTTTAATCTATCTTATCTGTTGAACCTTTCTATTTTGTCTTTTAGATTATATTTATCTTTTTTTTTAATCTATCTTAATTTGCATTGAACCTACCTTTTGTGTTTTATATTAGTTTTTATCTTTTTATTTTTATTTTTTCCATCTCATCTATATATTGAACCTCTCTTTTTTGTCTTTTACTTTTTTTAATTTTTATCCATATATCCTTTATCCATTTTCTATTGTTTATGGTATTTTTATCTTTTTTGTGTGTATATTTGTTGTTTTTATTTCTTTATGGCTTATATAAGCAGGGGTGCACACAATTTTTTATCCCATGTTCTTAAGGGAGAACCTGGCGCTCTTGTCTGGTACTCACATGGGGGGGGGGGGGTTAGGTTGATGATGAAGGTGGTGATGAAGAGGCTGTCGCTGTAGGCTGTTTTTTGTGTGTCACAGTAGTACTGGGCAAAATACTCACGGACTGGATCGGATCATGGATTTCAGTCAAAGATTTGATCATTCTTCGAATCAGCAGAAAGAAAAATAAAAGACAAAAACTTTGATCTCTATTTATTTTGTAGCAACATTTTTCTGCTCAATCTACAGCATTTAACTCAAGATGTCAATCCAATGCTTAAATAAAATGTTTAATCATATAAAAACAAATTAAATGGTGAAAAGACTTCTGATCACCTCTCAGGTCAGACAGAGCCGCTCACTGCCGACAGCTGCAGCAGGTGGGGGGGGGGGTGATGATCAAGGTGTTCTGGTCGCTCCTGACTGAACACCGTTAGTATTAATGTTCATTAGCTCGGATAAAAGTCCAAAACAACACGTTATCTTAGACAGAAATAGATGAGTCTGGTTTCTCTATCAGAGAGGAGATCAGCTGACAGATGGGGGGTCAGCTGGTCCGCGCGCGCATCAGAGAATGGATCAGTTAATGATCCTTTGTTCTGGTTAACTAAAATGACTGATTCTGATAGAGAGAACTTGATATGTGATGACAAAATGAACTCCTTTCTCAGAGGGGAATTATTTATCAGCTGATTCAGAGCGCGAGCTGTCGGGTCGTGGAGGATTTAGCAAACGCACGAGCGCCGATCCGTGAACCTTGTCCCGAACCATAGAGGGCGATCAGCACAGATCACTGATCTATCGTGACCTGTTGCACCCCTCCTGGGCATGTGGGAGTTACGTGCGTGGGTCGGGTGTACTGTGATTGTGTGTGTGTGTGTGTGTGTGTGTGTGTGTGTGTGTGTGTGTGTGTGTGTGTGTGTGTGTGTGTGTGTGTGTGTGTGTGTGTGTGTGTGTTGAAGCGTGCGTCAAAGTAGCCGCGCATAAAGGCGCGGTGCCAGGCCCCAGGCGCATTGGAGATGCTGTGAGTGTGTGTGTGTCGGAGGTCCTGCTGTGTGTCCACTAGCTTCAGAGCTTCATGTGAGCACTCAGTCACTGAGCTGCAACAGGATGTGAAGCTCGGCAGATCGAAGGGTCTCCCATCGGGACCGCGCAGCGCTGGTCCGCAAAGGTCCGCTCGGGCAGTCGGTTCTGGTACGCATGAATAAAATCCGGTTCTGATGACACCCTCCCCATGCATCTACCAATCAGTAGCTACTTTGAATGAGGACAAACGGAAGAGAGCGCTCACTCTGACCATTTTTCACTGAAATATTTTTTAAATTTGGTATTCCTGCATGCAATCGCGTTTGGGGGGGGGGCAGTCATGGAATTTGGGGGGGCAATGCCCCCCCTTGCCCATGCCTACATCCGGGCCCGCATGTCGCTGTTTAATGAATAAAATCACTTATCAGGGCTAAAGCTTGTTAGCCTAGCCATTAGCTCATTGACGTTTCAATGGGCAAACCTGGCGCTGCATTTTTATTAAAACAAAAGAAACAAACGACTCACAGAGGAGTTGATAAAATAAGGACACAATATGGAATCAATCGGCCGGGTTGTCACAAGCTGTCAAGGAGGATTCTTTGAATAAATATCCATTTGACGCGATGAGAGTTCTAGCAGCGCCATGACATCACCCTGGAACTAATAGAAAAGTCGGTACCACGGAATTCGATCGGTGCTTTTAAAAGTACCGAATTCGGTACCGTTCCCTATCTGGTAGACAGCAGAACTCATGATTTCATGAACTACAGCAAGTCGTCCAGATCCTGAAGCAGCAACACGGGCCCAGACCACCACACTACCACCTCCATGTTTGACTGTTGGTCACTGCTGGACTGGCCATCAGGTATAATGGGCATTTGTCCAGTGGGCCGATGATAACTCTGGGCCGGTCTGGACCAGAACGGGCCGGTCGCGCACACACACGCTTACTCCTCAGTCCCTCTTCTGGGTTCTTTGTGCTTCTTAAGAACGAGGCATGATGTGTTGGTTTTTGAGATCTTTTAGCCTACTTCATGTTGTCAGACTATTGAAGCGATTTCTTTACTCTGCAGGTCTGACAGTAGTCAGACCTTGGTGTGGTCAGTGGAGCTGAACATAGCTTTCCAAATAATGTGAATAATCACAATTCATTCACAATTTACCAAAAAGGGCGATTATTTTTTCACATAGGGCCACGATGGTTTGGATAGCTTTGCTCTTTTAATTGATGAAATGATCATTTGAAAACTGCATTCTGTATTTACTCAGGTTTCCTTTGTCTGTTATTGAAATAGGTTTGCAGATATGAAACATTTAAATATGACATAAACAGAAAAAAATCTGTGAAGGCCAAATACTGTTCACCGCTCCATAAATGCATTTGATGTTTCTTCTTTACAGTAAATATTTAGATCAACAGGGATTTTGTATTTTTCTGCTCGGCCCAGCCAGAACCAAATATTCTCTTCTCTTTTCTCTGATGTTTGCAGATGAAATTGTTGCACTGTCATCATTTCTGCACACGCAGCAGAGAAAATTCCAGAACAAAATCCTAAGGGAGTTTAACTTTTTTATTTAGAAGGAATATCAGATTGCATTGCCTTATTTTCGTCCCCCATCGCCACATTGACGGCATTGTTGCTGTACCGAATAGACGTGCAGCACAAGAGGATTAACTTGTTTCATAATTCAGCCTGTACAGTAAAAAATTGCACAACGAATTTGAAAGCTGCAGCAATCGGATTTAACGCATGTGTTGAGACAAAAAGATCAGTAAAACTAAATAAAACTTCTTTTATCAGAAACAATTCCTGGTCATACCTGCAATTACAAGTGTATGCATCAACGTATGAGTTTGTTTAATGTTGTACTCTGGGTGAATGTTAAGTAATTTAATATATTTATTAGAAGTCTGATGCACAAAGAGGCGTTTCACATGTGAGCGCGTTGTTTATGCTATAAGCAGTTGCATCCGATTATACTGAATTCCTGTTTAATTACCTTCATTAACATTTTGCTTTCATAAACAGGCCAAAGGATAAGTCACCAAAAATCTGTTGTTATTCATAAAGCCTAGTTAGGGAAAATAACAGACTTAAAACGATTCTTTGTTTAGTTTTTATTAAACAAGTTGGAGAATAGAACAAGCTGGTGCTGCAGTTCACTGATGTCTTCATTTATTGTGACAATAAGATCAGTTAAATGAGACAATACCTTAAAAACTGAGGGTTTTTTCTCTTTTACTTCATGCACAAACTTTCTGGTCTAAGTGTGTCCATTGTCCTCCCTTTTCTTTCCCATTTTGACTATAAAATGCCTAAATGTAACATTTTCTTATAAGTTTATCTTTGCTGATGACCTCTTTCAGTCTTTTTGTAGCTATGATTTGATACATCACATCTGGGCTGTATGTTTGGGTTTCTTCATGTTCCTTGTGAATCCGCGGGGTGAAACATTTACCCCAACAATGAACTCTCATGTTGGCAGAAGCCCTGTCCTCAGGTGATACCCAGAGAGGACGCCTCACTGCAACCGGTCTCCCCTCCTTCCTGCAGGAAACTCTTAAAAAACTAAACACCAGGGGACTGAATCATAAAGCCGCTGCTTCACAACAACATTAAACTTCTATTCCATCCATTGCACTCGATAGTTCCAGGGAGCGATCGACTTGAGGTGCTGAGATTTCTGCTAATGGACTGATCTGTCCTGCAGGGAGCTCGGACACACGGGCTGTGTATGTTAGGGATTTGTGTTGGAGGAGGTTGGGCTGAAGGAGGCACATATGTCCAACCATGTGTGCAGAGAAGTGCTTTACCTAATTCAAAAGCCTGGGAATGTGGCCTGCTTTTCAGCTCTCGCCTCTGAGGCTTATTTGACATGAGGAAGTGCTCAGAGCGGCAGAAGCCTTCCTATCCTCTCTGCTCTTGTTTTTCTCTCTGTTCTTTTCTTTTTTCCCTCCAATTACTCTCAGGTTGCATTTAGGTGTTTTTTTTTCTCCAGCTTCTACTGAAAAATCTGCGTAGTCAGTGAAATAAAAGATGAAACCTCTAGATGGGCAGACCATGTTTAGATACGGAGTTATTTAAACTCAAAATAAACATAATTTAACGTGTAGATAATAAAGATATTCAGAGAAATCCCTCTTCTTCTATGAACTTGTTCCTTTTATGAAGTCTATGCTAGTTCCAAGACACCAAATTACACATAAATACAGAAATATGTCTTATTGGAATGACTGAAACTGGATAATATATTATTAGCTCATAACCTGCTGAAATTCAACTCGTCTGAAGTATTTAATCAGCGTTCTGGTTTGGCTACATTTTCTTCATACCACAGGAGACTTTTATTTGCTCAGTTTTTGGTTGGGCAAAATCAAGACCTTCTTACGTACTGAGTTCACCTCGTACTCTTTGAACTTCTGCAGTAAAAGGTTCTGCTCAGAGCCAGAGCGTCTCCTAAAGCTCAGCAACGCCTCATATAGAAGCTGTTCCTTCACTCCTGAACCTGTCATCATTCTTGGTAATAATCCTCTAATTGTTTGACTTCTGAAGGTGATGTTTTAGTGACCTGCAGGCTGTTTCATCATTAAATAAATCTTAGATTCAGTGTAATGATACATACAGGGTGTTAAACTCATAATCTTGTTTCTCCAATATATAATGTTGGCATTTTCTGATTCGGTTTTTTGCATTATTGTTTTGACGTAACAGAAGAAAAACAGCAAAAGGTCTCTCAGAACTTATAAAGCTGTGCACACTTTCCAGCTCCAATAATTGCATCTAATTCAGCTTTTATTGCACTAAACTAAAACATCTTGCATCCCTTCCAGCCTATTTTGAGTTGATGGTCTCTAAATGTCACAACCTTCCAGTCAGTCAGTCAGCTGGTGAGATTTTGACAGATTCAGAGAGAAAACATTCAAAGATATAACCACTCTGAGAAACTCTTCATTAAGGTGACGATAAACTGGTCTGCCCATTTATTTATTTGTATTTAGGCTAAACATTTTTCTGCCTTACATAACTAACAGAGCGCTCTGTTTTTACATCAGAGTGGATTTTAGTGGTGGGATTTATGGCTCTTTGAAGGGAGACGTTCACCTCAAAGAGCCATTCAAATAACTGGCTCTTTAATGGTTTTTGGTTTTGCAATATTTTGAAAGAGAAATGTCAAATGGAACTATGTTTGGGGACACTCACCTACGTGTGCATCGCTAATTAGCTTCCCCAATAGACCTGATGGGTTCATGTTGCTATCACTGATGTTTTAAATAAAGAGGCGTTCTGACTTAGTGTTGTTGAATATCGCCTCCCGGCCTCAAACGTCACACTTAATACAAAAAGTAAACGGTTCTTTACAAGGACTCGGTTCTCCTCGTTCAGAAGATTCGACTCGTTCATGAACGTCACATCACCAGTGACCTCGTCTGAATCAAACACATCAGCCATAACATTATGAAGTGTTTTCGGCCATGAGTGTCTGTTTGATTCACCGTGTTATTTTAATGTCACTGATTGGGATTTTTAGCAACAGCTGACCTTTTCCAGATCATGTTTTTGACCGCTCGCCTTCCATCACAAACAAGATGTCACTCTTTTGGGAAGGTTTGCATCAAATTAGTCATTTTTCCTTCACTCAGTTATGTTCTTCTTTTTTTTTTTCTTACATGACTTTACTAGATCTTTGGTTCTAGATCAGAGTCTTTCCAACTCGTTATAGAAAAACATCCCTGTTGCTGCTGCATCCTTCAAGCTTGTTCTGCTATGAACCACATGAGGACATGCAGTTTTGGTACAAATTAAGAACTGTATTTCTGACTTCTTTAGGAGAACTGAAACCCTTATCATAGAGCTTGTCCCGTCCAGCCCTCTGGCCCAAACTGCTCCAGAAATAGGGCCTGTTTTTGTAAGAAGAGATGCAACCGCCTCCCTCCTCCCCATTCTTTGTGTTCCCAGAGAGACTCTGGTGGTCTGTCAGGTCTCTGAAGTGGAGAGAAGTGTATGTTATGTGATTAGAGACTCTGTTAAACTCATTGGGAGAAGCAGGAAACATGACGTCTGGAGCTATCCCACACTGTTTCGTGAGCTTCTGCAGCTTACAGGAGAAAATTAGAGGCTCATCAGTGATTTTTTTTCTCCTAAAAACGACTTCATTTGGGTCATTATTGTTGCAGGTAATGTTATGTTTTAAAGAGATCATCTTTAACCCCATCTAATGGGATGAACTGGGTTTACAGGAACTTGGTATTTACTCTGGTGAATTTTTGTTTGATTTTGGAGTTCCTGTTTGTCTCATTGGTGAGGAATATTTTCCAGTACGCTCACTTTTGTCCTCCCACTTGCAGTTTCCTCAGCTGTTACATGATATTATTGTTTCTGTTTAACTTGACAGGGAGAGATGAATATTTTGACAGTGATTGTGCCCAAATCCATTCGTCAAACCAGCATTAAAGGCTCTTTCTTTGAGAAATGCATTAGATGGATTCTTCTAAAAGGAGAGAAAATTGCATATGATTCTATTATCGGTTTATTTTCTCTATATTATTATGATTTCCAAACCAATTTGGTCTGTTAGCACCAAAAACTGACCATACATACTCTCCAAAATAAAGTTTAGACTCGTTTTAGTCTAAATTTTGCAGGAAATTGGTAAATATGGTATTTTAAAATTTGTTTTCACTTTCCTTGAGATTCACTTGAAAAATGCAGTCATTTATTTATTTTTTGTAGATACTTTTCGCTCCTTTGAAAGCATAGATATTCTAGTGAAGTGCTCACTTAATCTAGTCACCAAGAACCTCTGTTCTGCATGTTTTAGATCTTTCCCGCTCCAAAACACCAACAGGCTTTGGGTTTATTTATCTTGTTGAAATTGAAGTATTTTTTTAGGGACTCATAGGTTGCAGCGTTTGACTTTTGTGATTCTGGCACATCCTGGAAGTTTTTCCTCAAAATGAGGCGCTTGAACCCCCAGTTTTGATTCTCAAACTTTCCCTGAGCTGTTCCTGCTGGAGGGTGGAGCACATTGTTAAATTAGGATGCTTTGTCAGCAACAACGGACCAAACTCCCAGAAGGAAATCTGTAAATGTTGCAACTGATTGTTGTGCACAATTTTCTAATTTTAGCAGAAAATAAAAGCCTTGCAAATAATTTTTGAGGTGCTAACATGAGCTAGAGGGTCTCTGAGGTGCTGAAAGTGAAAACTTGAGAAGCATTTCTCAACTTCGCGGGTTCAGTTAACCTTTGAACCTCTCGTCTCATGTCCACGTTTTAAAACGGAATCAAACACACATCTGTTGAGTCTAATTTTAAATCACTGATTTAAAAATACCTCTACAGTGAGTTTTTACTTTTCGCTAACCCAGCTGCTTTCTGATCAAACACTTGTGTTTTTAACTCACTGTGTCATTATCCCACACACGCCTCTGTGCCGATGCCTCGACACACTCCTTTATGCTGCTGCACCACTGGGAGCACCGCAACACAAACTGGGATTTTCCCGGGTTCAGTTTTAGGCTGGGAGCCTGATTACAGATTTTATAAATGCTCGCTCACCCTCAACTTTAGGCTCTTAAAGGGACAGTGCGTTGTTTTAAAGGTGGCTACAGGTTTATTGTTTTTTGATATTAAGATTTATTTTCTGCCCTAACTGGTGTCATTGCTCATATTTGCCTTCTTCCTTTTAAACACCCACTAAGCAGTTTGGAGCTAATTAGATTATTTTAATCTATTATATTTTAATATATTTTCTATTGAGCTATAGACCTCAGTTTGACCTTCTTTCTTCTTCTGTGACCTAACAGCTGGATTTTGTGACTTTAACGGAAACATTCGTTAGTTCCAGAAGCAAGAATCTGAACAGAAAACCTGAGTATCACGTTTCAGCTACGTGCCAAGACAAATAAAAAGAAACACTCTGTGAAATTACCCTGAAATGGATGAAAGGCACAGAATTAACCCGGACTTTCTTCTCTCTGATCCACCAGTGAGCAGAGTATCTGCCAGGCGCGGGCCTCTGTCATGGTCTACGACGACGCCAGTAAGAAGTGGGTGCCCATCAAACCGGGCCAGCAGGGCTTCAGCCGCATCAACATCTACCACAACACCGCCAACAACACCTTCAGGGTGGTGGGCGTCAAGCTGCAGGACCAGCAGGTGAGACGAGCAAAGAAGGAATTACTGGCATCAAAGAGCAACTCTAGTCTCAAACGTCTTTTGTTGTAAAGCTGCAACAAAACTTAAGAGTTTCTAAAACTTCAACTCAGAGCAGATAAAGGTACAAGTGAACTGTTTGGATAGTGAAAGTTGATCTCAGCTTCTTACTGTAATTGTTTTTTACAATACATAGTTTCTACTGCAGGCTCCTATTATAGAACTTATCACAACATGATATCGTAATAGTTTTTATACAATAAGAAAATGTGTGTGTGCTAGGGTTAAATGCATAGTTATAATTTAACTAAGGTATTATAAATGATAGAAAAAGTAAAAAGTAGGCTTTGGTTTCTGGTTATAAAGCAATGATTTGTACAGTTTAAACAACAGCTGAACCCAGAATTATTTCAATTTTTAAAAGTTAAAGAATAAAAAATCTCCATCCACTCCAGGCATTAAAACACATCATCTGAAGAACAACCTGAACCAATGCCTATTTGTTGTTTTTGATTCTAAAAGGTGGTGATCAACTACTCTATAGTGAAGGGCCTGAAGTACAACCAGGCCACCCCAACCTTCCATCAGTGGCGTGACGCTCGGCAGGTCTATGGGCTGAACTTCGCCAGTAAGGAGGAGGCCACCACCTTTTCCAACGCCATGCTGTTCGCTCTCAATGTCCTCAGCTCGCCCGACAGTGGAGGTAACGAGCTGTCATAACGTGACCACATGTGTTTTTTACAAAGCACAACATATAGTTAACTTTCTTTTATTTAAACATCTAAAACCATGAGTCCAAAAAGGCTCATTTCCATAGAAACAGATTGAAGGAATAATAATAGTGTCAAAGTTGTCATTTTGAATAATAATAATGAACTTGCTTATAATTTAAAAGGGGATGTAGACATATTTAGCATTCATTACATTAAAGATAAATGATCTAAATATGCTGAATGTTGATATTATAGCATCACTGCAGTTGAAATCTAATGGTGTGACTGTAAACTGAACTCTACTGCCTCCTGCTGGTCACTATTATGTGCTGCAACCCAACAAAATCTGTAGGTTTTTTAAAATTTGTTTAAATGTGCACATTTTTACATTCAATATATTTGTCTTTTGTTTTGTTTTTTGTAGTTATTTATTCATTTTAAAGGCTTTCTAGTAAAAAATGAAACAAAGACATTAACAGTATGGCACAGCAAAGATTCCACATGTGGTTCAAGAAACAGGATTGAAGTTTTTGTTAATGAAAGGTGAATAAATTCACTGAACTGTATTTGCAGCTCTTGGTTTACTAAACAGCTCATGTGCATCTCTGGTTACAGGCTCCTTATACGCTCCATGTGTGTGTGTGTGTGTGTGTGTGTGTGTGTGTGTGTGTGTGTGTGTGTGTGTGTGTGAAAATATCCGTGTTTAACTGCAGTGTCATTCCATCCCATCCTTGTGACCTCCCATCGGCTGCTAAAATATCCCTGATGGAGCCGTACTGTCGAAGCCCAACGTGCTCCTGCATGGAGCAACGTTCCTGGTTTTTTGTTGCATCTTGAGCGTCTTATTTCAAGGTGTTTCTGCTCACTGGAAACACGTTCATATCTCTTGAGCTGTTTCTTGTTGAAACCAGTAACCAGTAGAGCTGGTTGTAGTTTTAGGAAGGTTTGCTGGTCATGCTGACTCCTGAGATTCCTCCTGGTGACCTCAGACGGGTCTCTTCAGCCGTCATCATCCTCAGTAAGTGTTGAGCTGTAGCAGCAGGAAGAAGCAGCCAGAGTAATTAAAAGGAACTTTTAGGGGACATTTTTGCCTTTCAGGCTACTTCTGCTTCACATAGGTCTTTTCTTTGCTGCATTATATTTAAACTCATGGTTGCTTTTTTAGATAAATTATGCACAAAGAAATGAATATTTCTCATTTCTTCTCTGAGGGTTTAATAACTTTGTCCTGTATTTTGCACAAACTACAAAGATAAGAATATTTACAGAACTTGTTTTCATCCAGCTTATCTTTGACCTGACTTCAAGTTTATTTTGTTATGTTTTGGAACAGTTGCAACAATAAAACAAAAAGGAGTTTGGGTTATAAACCAGTATTTTGAGTGACATTTTAAAGGATAAATTTAAGTATTTTAGCATAGAAGCAACATAAAATTCATTTGTGAGTAATAACCTATAAGTAAGTGATTAATCTGCCAAAAAATATTTTAAAAAACCCATTTTATGTATGTTTGTTGTGGTTGGACAGGAGCACTTATTGTCCGTAAGCTGATGTCATCCACTGCAGCTTCCTGGAATCCTTAACATCTGCTTGATGACTGATAAATGACACTGAAGGCTTTGAGAATTTATCTATAAAAATATTAAAGCAATCACAGCCACCTGCTCATTTTTGTACCGTTATTGCTGCGTAGTGCGGCTGATTTTTGTCTTTTTTAAATCAGTCACTCTTGGGCGTGTTTCAGGAGTGAACGACAGAGCGTGAATGGAAAGAATTTTTCATTATTCTTTAATCACGTTTATTCACGACACACACACACCTTGGTCCCCTGGGCTTCAGTAAAACACTTACAAGTCTGATCAGGCCCAGTCGACACCCAGGCTTCCTTCACCATGGCAACAGCGCGTATCCTGTGCGTTGTGTGTGCAGTAAAAACACACACTCATGTAAATACAAAGAAGAACAACAGTGTGAAAAGTGTCTTTCACGTCTGAATCCTTAACACCTGCTGAAGGTTTGCGATCACTTTGAGTTAAGTAGATTTTATGAGGCTTAATAGAAAAATGTGTTTATCTCTTCAATAAAAACACATCTGTTTCCATTCCCTTCATTTAAAACTCAGGTTCATTCAGATCCGACGTTTTATCAGCACAACACAAGTTCTAAATTAAGATCAACCTTTTATTCTCTCTTGTTTGAGTCTTTTCTAAATTTAGTGTCACTTTGCTACTAGAGCAGATCATTAACAGGAGAAGCTTTAGAGAAATGTCAGAGATAAAGGGGAAGACGTGCGTTAAGACCTTCAGCTTTTTATTCTTTGCAGCACAGTGGATCCACCAGACAAAACTGGATAATTAAGCTTGTCATTATTAGAAACTAAAATCTAAAAATGAATGGATGGCACAATAAATTTCACTAATGAACATTTTTACTCTGAAACGTTTACATTTAAAATGTTTAAAAAATAATAATTTGACATTTCTTCTCTGTTTATGAGTTGTCAAATTCAGGACATGTAATTAAAACGTATAGATTTTATAATAAATGTACCAAATAAATGGTATTTAAAATCACTGAAAACACTTCAAACTAAATAATTAAATGGCAACATGTTGATCTGTTTGAGACAAATATTGTTATCATGTGAATATGATGTAGAAATATCATTACAACACTTTACCACCATGGATTTACTGTATGTTCAGTTTATTAAATATGAATCATACTAAGTTTCAGCTCTTCTCTCAGATTAACGTTTTGTTTGCAGTTCTGAAAATATGGAGGAAATTCATGTGATGCATTGTGGGTAATGTATGACATCAGCGTATGTTGATTAACTGCTTGAAAAGTAGGGCAGTCTTTTATGTAAGATATGATTCATTTTCACTATTTATCAGCTTTTTAGCAACTTAAACAAGACTTTGAGTTGCTCAGACTTTTAATTAAACATTACATCAAATGACTGATTCAAGTTTGTTCAAACTTTGCTTCAAATCAGAGACGTTTTAGCTGAAGATAGTTAATAATAAAACACAGGAGCTCTTAATGAAGAGCACAGGTTAAATTTAACAGACAAAACCAAACGGGTAAATCATGTCGATGTGATCCACACTGAGCTGCTCCATGTTGACTGCCCCCATGGCCCCGCCCCTCCACTCTGCTGCCCCCATGGCCCCGCCCCT
>SSNR01000028.1:2242573-2253307 GCA_006937965.1 Callopanchax toddi | reverse complement strand
CCCCTCCACTCTGCTGCCCCCATGGCCCCGCCCCTTCCCTCTGCTGCCCCATCACCCCAGACACAGTGAACGGAAATATCAGCCCACGTGTGATCTCGGTGTCACAGTGGGTGTTAGAGTTTAATGACTGGTATTCTGGTGATACGTGATAAGTGCTCTGCCTCATGCTCCCATTAATAACCACTCAGATTGATGGGTGTGTGTGTGTATGTGTGTGTTGGGGCTAAACTGAGCCAACCATGTGACACCTTCCTCGCTCAAACATTCGACACCAGCTGTGTTTAACATGCTGAGTCTTAGATTTTTCCTGATGTATTCGGTTGATTCCAGCCTTTTGGGTGCTGTGGTTTAGAATTCCTCTGGCTGGCGACACGATGAACAATCTGCACTACAAGCTGCTTCAGGCCAGAGTCACAGTACCTCATGATCCCGGATCCTTATGCAACTTCTCGCTTCACTGGTTTACATCTGATTTGTATTATTTTTAGAACTTGTTTTCGTCTGGAAATCTATTTCAGACTAATTTCCTGTCTGTCTCTCACATGTTGAGGGAATTGAAAACATATATTTTATACATCTGCCAGCTGGTTTCAAGCTGTGTGAGGCGTTGTTCAATGTTCACACAGCTTGTATTTTTCTTTTTGTCGAGTTGCTTTTCATTATTCTTTGTTGCATCTTTCAGGTCCAGTAGTTCAGCGCCAAAATGGGCCCTCCTCAGAAGAAAGTGAAGCACAGAGGAGGTACGGTTAAAGCACAAATGAATAAATAATAAATGAATAATAATAATAATCAAATCATAATGAATAAATAAAACAAAAAGGGGTTTTATACTTCCAGCAATTTTTTTTGTTTGCATTAAATAAACAAATCATTTTATCTACTCAGTAACACATTTTGCAAGCTTCTTTTTGTCAGTCAGACCAGTTTGAAATACTGGGGAGGTAGAAGGAACCAGCTGAGGCTGCAGGATTCCTGATGTGACTCTTTAGTGTTGCTGCTGTTTCACAACTTCTGCCCAGAAAAAGGAGTCTTCACTTACTAAACCGACTCTTTCCAAGCAGCTGTCTATTCAGAACTTATGACAAAACCTGAGATTACAGGAAAAAAACGTTAACAACGCAGTGCTCGTAGTGGGGATTTTTAGTGACCATACCGAGTTTTTCTCAGATGCCTCGCTCTTTATCTTTACACACATAACCATGTTCTTGTAGATTAAAATAAAAGAAGTTCTGTGCTTTGGAGAGGTATTTATGTTGGTTTAACGGTTCACTTCCTGCTTTATGTGCTAATTCTGTTCCTTGACCACACATTTAGAGTGTTACCTCTAACGTTGATTCAACATGTTTAAAATGTAAACTTTTATGAGGCCAGTGTGGCTCACATCGACAACATAATGATGAAATCCAGCTGTCAGCTTGAACTGATCATTAAATACAAAAAGCAACAAAAGGTGCTGCATAAATGTTCTATAAACAAGACAGAAGTATAGGGAAAGTAGAGTGGTTTTTTAATTTTTGTTATGAAAATGCTCCATATTGTATCATTGGAAAGCCTGACTATTTTCCTTTAAATGATGCCAGATTATATATATTACACCAAAAAAGCTTATTAGCTCTTGATGTTGCTGTTTGATGGATTGGATGATTGAAGACTGAGGAGAGGAGACATGTTGGCAATGAGTCCAGATTCTGTCTACAGCAGCTCAACGTGTGGAGGGAAGACACGGAGAACGCCGTGCTGATGCTGCACCGCGTGAGGCGGCGTCACCCTTACCGTAATAACTAGAGTTCTTATCACTGGAGGAAATGCAGAGATATCAAGTCAAGATTCTGGAACATATCCTCATTCTTAACCACCCAGTCTGATAAATGATGCCAAATTGGAGTCAAAAGCAGAACTACCTGTTTAGCAGAGATTTGTCAAGTTTTTCATGGATGCAACTCTGCTGCTCAGCCTATGTTTTCTTTAAACATGTGGTGCCTTTTAAGGCAGGGATTCCCTAGATTTGACTGGTTGGTTGTTTTCTAGTTTTTAAAATTAATTCTAGTCCATTTTTCAGCAACAGCAACAGGATCTGGGTCACTCCTTCTTCAGTGAAGCTGCTGGATTTATGAGCAGTGATCACATTTCTGATTTTTTAGTAAAAGTCAGTGATGCTTTGTGGTTCTGTTTACCAGGAAATTAAATTCAAAGAAAAAACCTGGTAAAGAAAAGACTAATTCTTTGGATTTGGACTAAAACTTTTACATTTTAAAGACTGCAACTTTTCTGTATTTTGTGTTTTTCCTCACATTCGTAAAAAATGTCTCTCTCTCACTGATGAAAATGCAGTTGGGGGCCACACAAAATCACTCAGAGGGCCGTAAGTGGCCCCCGGGCTGCACTTTGCACATACCTGATTTAAAGGAAAATAAATAGACTTTCCATATGACCACAAATGTCTTTTTGTGCTACGTTTATTAAAAATAAATATATGTTCCATTGTTAGGTCCGTTTCTATCACCAGAACTTGCTCATCAGCCCTAAGCCAATGGGTGTTTGCTAAATACAAAAAAAAAAAAATCTATTCAAACATTTCATTAATCTGCCTTTTGATGATCGTCCAACCATAGAAGACGGTGTAAATGTACACATTAGAGCAGTGACATCCTTTAACTTGATAGGATGATGGAGCAACATCAGATGCAGGCGCACAAGGAGAGGGAGCGACGGACGTCAGGATCAGGTGAGGTTTTAAACAAACACATCCACACCCCGCTATATAAACATAAACCCTCCCCTGTCACACACACACACACACACACACACACACACACACACACACACACACACACACACACACACACACACACACACACACACACACACACACACCTAGTGGCCCTGGAGACCAAGTGAACACTATGAGACCCTATAGCTACACAAACATCCCCAACAAAAAACACAGAAACTCCATCCATCAATAAACAGTCTTGACTCGAACACATTCATGTTTGCTGAGTGTTTTGTTTGATGAGGGTAGTTAACTTTAGTAGGTCAGGCAAACAGGTGACTTCATCAGATACCAGAAATTCCTGGATACAACAGACTCCCCCCGCTGTGGTTTGTTTTAGCCTTTCTGCCCAGTCTTTTTTATCCATGCACACATATAAATGTTCAAGTCTGCTCTTTAAGCGCACACACAGACTTAAACATCCTCCCTTGTCCCTGATGTTGCTGGTTAAGTCAGCGCCCCTCTGTCCCTGCAACATGCTCTACCGCCATCTCTTTCTTCCAGCTACTGTTGGGGGGAAATGCCACATGCTTCCTGGTCATGGCTCAGTCATGTTGCATTCTGCTGCTTGTTCTTTTTATGATATTTTTGGATTATTTCTTATTTGCTGTTGGCTTCTGTTTTTTGGACTGCTCCTGATTTTTCTCATCGTTACTTGCTTGAATTGTTCAGTTGCTTTTCATTCTTCTCACGTTTTTCTCTTTTCTGTTTTCCTTTGTTTGTTACCCTCCTTCGTCTGCATCTCCTCTTCCTCTCTCTCTCTGTCTTCCTCTCTCTGCCCGTCACAGTCGTGTCCACTCTCCAATATAAAGTGTCCAACCCTCCCATCCACCCAGACACTCCTCCTGAGTACAGACAGTTCAGAGCTAACACATTGCCACCCTCCTACGTCCGCGTGGCCTCCTCCTCCTCTCCTCCCTCCTCCGCCTCCTTTTCTCCCTCTCAGGAGAAAGAGGTGGGGGCTGCTAGGGACAAGGCCCAGCTCTCCTCCCAGCTCTCCACCTCGCTGGCCTCAGCCTTTTCCCCCGTCCAGACGGGAGTAAACACCCAGGGCCGACAGGTCCGTCAGATCCCCCTGTCTCCTCCCACCGCAGCCCGCCACCTTCACCAGCAGCAGCAGCAGCAAGACATCATGCTCCCTCCTAAACATGGCACCTGGTCTGCCTCCCACATGCAACAAATGTACGCCCAGTGCCCCCCATCTTCATCCCCTCCAGTAATGATGGCCGTGCCTGTAAAGCAAGTTTTGGCTCCACAGCCAGTCCTCCCAGTAGCTCACCCTCTCCCGCCTGTAAGCACTAGGATGAAGCCCCCTCCTCTTGATCCTAGCGCTGTGACGGGCCCTCATCAGTACCCCCACCCTCACGCCAACGGTCAGCCAGATGATTCCTACCCTCCTCATTCTCAGCATCTTCCACTCACCCCGCAATACTGTGAGGCCATCCCCCTGCCCCCTCTGATAGGTCAGTCAGCCCCAGGCCCCGCCCCCAGCCACCATCCTCAGAACCAGTCCACCTTCTACCCTCAGCAGCACCAGCAGCAGCAACCGCAGCAGCAGCAGCAGGCGTACCACCAGCAGGCCCAGACCCCCTCCACCACTTCATCCTCCTCCTCCTCCTCGCCCCCCTCTTACACTGCCATATCTGACGGGGGCTCTCCCAAGAAGACCCCCTCCCCCGTTCCCCAGCAGGCCCCCATGGCCAGCAGCAGTAAGTATGAGGAGGAGAGAGGAGGAGGTAGTCTCTCAGCAGAGGGATGCTACATTAGTTCAGAGTGTGTTTGTGTTGGATACGTGCACGGGAGTGTATATGTATTCTTGTGAATGCGTCACACCTTCACTGTTCAGCACGTAAAAAAAACAACAAATGTGTCAACTGCAATAAATAAGAACTCAGAGGCTGAACACACCCTCAGTCCTCCCACACCTGGGAGCAGGGTGAGACCCGGAGTACGGCGCTCTCACCTGTCTTAGGCAACATGTGTCAAGCTCTCTGTCAAACTCAACAAAGACCAGAAAACAATTTAACGGTAAAACCGGTTTGTCCTGATGGAGAGCTCTTTCAGGTTGGCGGGTTTCTTAAAGAACCTCTTGTGTCAGCAGCAGCTCGTTTAATCACTAACAGTCCAAACTGTTTGCTGAGCTCCTTTTTCTTCTAGTCAACTAAAATAGTTCATGTTTATGGTCAGATGTTGGAATATAGACATTCAAGGTTTATGCAACAAAGCAACCACTGTCAGTGTTATGAGGACAAAGGCCTTCAGCATTATCTCAAGTCATTTTAAATAAAACATCATAGAACTGATTGACTCATTTTTATCAACGTCAGAGCAATTTTAGAAAAGTCACAAATAATAAAATGAACTCTCATTTATTTAAATTTTAAGGTTCACTTGATCCACATGAACCAGGATGTTGCATTTAAAGAAAACAGATTTATTTACATTTGTCAATAACTGGTTTTAAACCTAGGAAAGAGACGAAGCACAAATTTATGGTTAGAAGTCTGATTTCTGTCTTGATCTTAACAGATAACGTGTTCATTTTGACGTTGACAAAGAACAATCACCCTGACACATTTAGGTGTTTCAATAGATAAAAGTTATAAAAAGTCAGACATAAAAGTTTTTTTTATTTGCACATTAAGGTGTGATTTTTTTATGATTAACAAAATTCAAAGAAAATGTAATCATTGAAAGTAATGATTATCTATTTATTGTGCTTTATTGATTTTGTTGTAAACATTAATGAACAATAAATGTGTCAAAATGTAGCCACATGATTTCCATCATTATGCAGGTAGAAATAAGATTCCAGTAATTCAAAATAAATATGATTACACACCTAATCTGAGTCGATTTGTCCCCTGAAGGCAGTCTGCCCCTGATTTAAGGTTTTAAACTGGTCCATGGTGACTCGCCCCAGACTGAGGACCATTTACTGAAACCTACTTACTGCTACTGACTGCTCCACATGACGTTAATGTGCTGCTGGAGGTTATTATTTTCAATAAAAGTTATTATTTATCAGTTGTACTTCAATGACAGTCAGATTAAGGTTTGTTCTATAGTATTTTTGTGTTTTCTATTGAGTTATGTAGTTGATTGAGTCTGCTATGGACCAGCTTGTTATTAATCTGTGTGAAAAAAAAGTGATAGAATGTGAAAACATTAAAAAAGCAGTCAACAAACTCTTGATCTGTCTGAAATTATTCATGAGTTTTGTAATATTAGTGACTTTTGATGTGCCTTAAAAAAGGATAGAGTTGAATCTAAAATAACTCCCAGATATTTAAACTTATTAAATAAAAACGACATCAGAGCAGGTGATTTCTCTGGCCTTTTTGGCAAATATCATGAAATTAATCAAGTGCAAAGTAAAAACAGGTTATTTTTTAACTGATATTTTAGGATTAAAAAAGAACGCTGACACTTTTCATTATCAGTTTACTAAACAATCAGTGCGTCCCCTGCAGCCAGCAGTTCTTATTTATGCGTTGAATATTTGGCATATTTATACTGAATTTGATAAAACTTTTCTCACAACCTTCCAAGAAATAAAAGTAATGAATCTGAATCCACTGACCCAGTAACGAAGCTGTAATGTGGCCGGTCCCAGGCGGTCCTGTCTCTGCAGGTCACCCATCTATGCTCTCTGTGGCCCCCCCTCCAGCTGCAGCGCCAGCTCCCATGGCTGGTCCTCCAGCTCCACCGCCCCCACCGGGACCACCGCCTCCAATGGCAGTGCCTCCACCCATGCCACCTCCCCTGCCCACTGGAGGGGGGCCTCCTGGGGGCCCGCCTGGGGTCCAGCACCAACCCTCAGGACTGGCTGCTGCGCTGGCCGGAGCCAAGCTACGTAAAGTTCACAGGGTGAGCTGCTGACTCAGTTTGTCTCATGTGTTCATCAAAGTGGTCCAGAGAGCAGAAACCCACTCAGAACAAACCGTGTCACGCTGTGTTCTGCAGGATGAGAGCAGCCCCCCCGGGTCTGGAGGAAAAAGTGACTCCAACCGGTCGAGTGGGGGCAGCGGCGGTGGTGGGGAGGGGCTGATGCAGGAGATGAATGCCTTACTAGCTCGCAGGTAAAACATCTGAACACACACACACCTACACACACACGGCTTTTTATCAAGTTTGTCAAACAATGAGGGGAAATGCTTTTTGCATATGCACAACATTTTTGGTTTTGCTTCCTGGTTCAGGTTTACATACAAACATACAAAGTGTTGAAATGTAAATGTTTTAAAAAATGAGGTCTTCTATTAATATTTGATCCACATCACATTCTACTTCCTGTGTCCTTCTCTCCTTTAGACGAAAAGCTTCAGAGAAGCCTGATGAAGTAAGTTTGGAAAGTTTAGCAAATGTACTTTAGTCTAAAGAGTTAGATAAGATCAGGACACCTTTAATGTTCAGCTAATTTCATCTGAACATCTTTTTTTTTTCTTCAAAATTAAGTCTCTGTGAAACTTACAGTAAAATACATTGATCTTTTTTATTATTTTAACCACCATGGGTCTGTGTTTCAGGATGATTCGAGTGGTCGGGGGTCTGGACAACAGAACTCAACAGGTACACAGAAACTATCCATTTACATGTAACACAACTGAATACCTACATGAATTTATATCCACTGATTTTAGAAATTATGTTTTTTTATTCAGTATAATTAAATAGCAACAGAAAATCATAGTGTTTCCAAAAGTTGAGCACTGTTGTTCAAGTGAAGGACAACTTTACCTTTCCTTTAGAAAGTGTCCATCAAAGACTTATTCTGTTTTACTCTTCAACCCACTGAGTGACCCATTAAGTAAATGCGGCGGTGTGTAGCTCAGTTGGAAGAGTGGCCGGTCTGGTAACCAGAGGGTCGCCGGTTCAATCCCTACTCTGGCTGAGTTACATTATCGTTGTGTCCTTGGGCAAGACACTTCACCCTCATTGCCTGCTGGTGGTGGTGGTCAGAGGGCTGGTGGTGCCTCTGTGTCTGGTCACTTCACCTCTGTAGCTCCATCAGCAACTGACTGATGTAAAGCACTTTGTAGTTCACTGACTTCAAAATGCGCTCTACATATGCGAGATACAGTATATACATTCATCTGGTTTATAAAGAAATGCAGCCATTGAGGCTGTAAATTTTAGAGACATAAAAACTCTTTACAGGATAAAAAACATAAATATACTCTGACTCTACATGCTGGTTTGTAAGTGGCTCTTTTGAAACCTGGATTTTGTCAAATTTAGCTATTTAAGTCTCAAAGCGACCATATTTGGACAAAATGTGAAGTTCAGACAGATACTTATCCGGAGGTTGCGTTCTCTCCTCTGCACGTTTTCTTCAGTTACTAAATGTTTTAATTTTTTTAAATGCTTGTTGGATTCATTTTAAATTGAGAATTTTTGGATTGGAGATTCTAAATTGACATCATGAGTAAAGATGTGTGATTGGTTGATGCTTCTGTGGTATGAAGTCATGACAGTAACATAGAAGTTTTTATGTTTTTAACTGTAAGGATTCAACTTTATTCAACAGTGAGTCGAAACGAAGGACACGATTTCATGGTTCAGCCCAAACTGAACTCCAATTTGAACAAAACACAGATATTAGATGAGCTTCAAGGATCCACTAGCCCTCAACTATCATATGGCTATATGGACAACTTTAATCTGTTTTGGAAGCGTTTTTCCTTTTTTAGGCGAGATGGTGTTCACCCAAACCGACTTGGCTCACGCATGCTGACCGCTAACATCAAGTACGCTGTGCAGTCCTATAGATGTATATCTATGGTGGACTCCTCTACACAGACATGACTGTTTACATCCGAGTCATCTACACCTTCTGCAGCCTTCGGTCTCACCACCACTCCAAACGTCGTTGCCCCCTACAGTCCACCACATATTCAACCATCATCTATGTCTCTTCCCAGAGTCTCTGTCCCCACAGTTTCCTCCTCGGCTCTCAAACCAGAACATTTTCCTATTCCAGTTCATTTATCAACCCGCTGCCCTAATCACTCTGATCAGAGAGCCCGGAAACTCAACAGGTGCTTACGACCCGTCCATCTCCAAGTAACAAAGAAGAAAAATGACCTGCATCCTTCAGTTCAGTGTGCCCTGTTAAATGCCAGATCCATTTCTAACAAATCCTTTATCTTAAATGACCTTTTCACCCAGCAGGGCCTAGACTTCTTTTTTCTAGTTGAAACATGGGAACAAGATGGTAACTTTGTCCATTCTAATGAAATCTGTCCTCCAGGTTGCTCTGTGTTTACCACACCACGCCCCTCACGCCGTGGTGGAGGTCTCGCTGTGGTCTTTAAGGACAAACACGCCTGTAGTCTGATCAACAGTGGCTGTTTCACTACTTTTGAATGTCAGATCATCAAAGTAGGGTTACAAGAAGTATTTTACTGTGTTTTAATTTACCGACCTCCTGGACCAGCTGGCCCTTTTCTCTCTGAATTTTCAGATTTCTTATCATCCATGATTAAGCTGGAAAAGGTTTTAATTCTGGGTGACTTTAACTTTCACATTGATAACCCTGAGTGTAACACAGCAGCTGATTTCTTATTCATCACTGATTCTTTTAACTTTGTACAGCATGTATCAGGACCAACCCATAATATGGGTCACACTTTGGATCTAGTCTTCTCTCTGGGACTAAACATCAATCAGCTACATGTTGAAGAGGTTCATGTGAGTGACCACAGCTGTGTTTTCTTTAAGATTCAGTCTAATGTTGATCCTGTCCCTCACAAACTGAGTTCAGAAAGACGCATCATTAATCAGTCAGCAGCTGATGGTTTTTCTGTAATGTTTGATAGAAACTTAGTTCATGGTGAAGATGCAAACTCCTTCATCCAGTCATTTAATCAGCAGTGTTCTACTATCTTAGATAAAGTAGCTCCAGTTAAACAAACAGCGGTTTCTCATAGAAGGAACAATCCCTGGATGAATGAACATATTTATAATCTCAGAAGGACATGCCGTAAAGCTGAGAGGCTTTGGAAATCAACAAGAATGGAAATTCACCGACTGTACCTTAAGGAATTGATAACATCTTTAAATGAAATGGTTAAAAACTCCAGAGTTGTTTACTTCTCTCAACTAATTTCCTCAAATAAAAACTCCAAAGTTCTGTTTGACACGATCAATCAGATAGTTTCACCTAAAACGCCCCAAATCCCTGTGTTCTCAAGGTCTGATTGTAACAACTTCCTTTCATTCTTTGAGAACATCCCATCCACCCTCCTCCTTCCCATACCTGGTCCTTCTTCACACCTGTTCATTTTCAGGACATCTGTCTCATTCTGAAAAACATGAAAAAATCCAAGCCCAGTTGATATTCTCCCAACCTCTTTGCTTCTTAAAGCTTTTGACCTAGTTGGCCCATGCATTGTTGATTTTATCAATCTATCCCTCCAAACCGGCTCCGTCCCCTCCATCTTTAAACACGCTGTTATTGAACCCACCCTTAAAAAACCCAGTCTGGACTCCTCTCAGCCAAATAACTACAGGCCCATTTCCAAACTGAGCTATATCTCTAAACTCTTAGAAAGAGTTGTGGCTGATCAGCTGGTCTCTTTTCTGGAACAACACAACGTTTTTGATAAATTCCAATCTGGTTTCCGTAAAAAACATTCAACAGAAACAGCTTTACTCAAAGTATCCAGTGACATCATGATGGCAGCAGACTCCGGGGAGTTTACAGTCTTAGTTCTGTTGGACCTTTCTGTTGATCACAGCACCTTAGTGAACAGACTCCGTGACCTGGTGGGGATCTCTGGAACAGTTTTAGACTGGTTCAGATCGTACCTCTCAAACAGAAGTTTCAGTGTCCATATAAACCACATCATGTCAGATACTACAGATCTGTTCTGTGGGGTACCCCAAGGCTCTGTTCTGGGTCCACTCCTGTTTTTACTATATCTCCATCCTCTTGGACAGATCATTAGTAGATGTCA
>SSNR01000028.1:2228467-2242563 GCA_006937965.1 Callopanchax toddi | reverse complement strand
TCCACCTTTATGCAGATGACATTCAGCTGTACTGCTCCTTCAAGGACTCAGAGTTCTACAAACTGTCTGAACTACTGGAGTGTCTGTCAGCTATTACTAACTGGTTAGAAAAGAACTTCCTTCAGTTAAACCCTGAAAAGACTGAATGTCTGATTGTTGCCCCTGATAGGATGGTCCCTCTGATCAGTCAACATATTGGACATTTAAGTTCTGCTGTAAAGTCAAACCTGAGGAATCTGGGTGTTATTTTCGACCAATCAATGTCTCTTGAAGGTCACTCAAAACAGCTGGTCAGAAACTGTTTTTATCATCTGAGAAATATTTCCAAACTGAGAAAGTTGGTGTCAAAACCTGAACTGGAAATGGTTCTTCATGCTTTGATCTCCTCCCGTCTAGATGACTGTAACACACTTTTCACATGTTTGAACCAAAAAGCCCTTTATGGCCTTCAGCTGGTCCAGAACTCTGCAGCGAGGCTCCTCACTGGAGCAAACAGAAAAGATCACATCACTCCTATTCTGAGGTCTCTGCACTGGTTACCTGTTAAATGTAGAGTTCATTTTAAAATCCTGACTCTAACTTTCAGGCCCTACATGGTCAAGCTCCTCTTTATGTTACTGAACTGATAAAGCCATACGCTCCAACCCGAGCTCTCAGGTCCACAGACCAGAATCTCCTAACAGTTCCAAGGACCAGATTTAAAAGTCGAGGTGATCGCTCCTTCCAGTCTGTTGCACCGCGACTTTGGAATGAACTTCCTTTAGTTTTACGCTGTATAGACAGTCTGGACTCCTTTAAAAAGCAGCTGAAGACCCAATTATTCAAAACTGCTTTTAAATAACTCTTTTGTGTCCTCTTGTTGTTGTTTAATGATTTTGATTTGTAATGATATTTTGTTTGTTTTATTAATTTTATTTGTTTTATCATGTTTGATTCTGTTTTCTGTGAAGCACTTTGTGATTTTTTCTGTGAAAGGTGCTATATAAATAAACTTTACTTACTTACTTACTTACTTACTTACTTACTTACTTACTTACTTACTTACTTACTCATCATAAACATGATAACTCTCGTGTCTTAGACCGGACAGCGCGTTTGTCTGAGATGTCTCCATATCTCCCTGTGCAAAACATTGACATTGACATTTACTGTCATCTGTAAAGACGGTTTTCACCAGCTGGAGCTCTGACTGTGTCCCAGTCCAGAAAAACCTAAAGCCTGATGCCGCTGCAGTCATTGTGTATCGGCAGTTTGAGTGTGTTAATGATGAAGGTGCTTTTGAAGTAAAATATTTTTAAAAATGATGTTTTTGAATTGTGTTCCAGATGCTGTGAAGAAGCCATGGGAGCGATCCAACTCTGCTGACAAATCCTCACTGGTGTCCAGGTGTGCAAAGGCTGCATGGTCGAAACATTAAACAGTTAACAACCTAACCTTTAATTTAATTTGTGCAGCATTTCTGGCATTATTTCCAGAATCTTTTATATAAATCAGAAGCATTCCAGCAGCAGGAAAATAGACACAAAGAAGCTAGCAGTATGCTTCCTTTTTTAACGTGGAACTTGTTTGTATTTTTCCTGCACTTTTTTTCCACAGAGTGAGACCGATTGGCAGCACCAGTGAATCCGACACAGAATTTGACAGAATGAAACAGGTTGGTCCATTTCAACTGTGTTTTATTACCTGAATAAACCTGCTTTTGGCCATTTCAACCTGCCAGATTTACTCACTAACTTGTTATTCTTGGCTGTTGCTGCACAGGAAATTTTGGATGAAGTTGTACGCGAGTTGCACAAGGTGAAAGATGAAATCATTAATGGTGAGTGATGACAAATAGAGCACCGTGTGTAACACTTGTGCTGCAGCGTCTCTCCTTTTATTAAAATCTATTGTCTTTTTTTTTTTTTTTTTTGCAGCCATTAGACACGAAATCGGCAGAATCAGTACATCCTAATCTCATCTGAGCGTGCAGATGAAGGAGGAGGCGAGCAGGAGGAGCTGATGGAGGACGGTAACGCAGATGCACAGACGCGAGGACCAGGGAATGTTCTCTCAACGTTTCTGTGACCCCTCACGATGCCACAAGTTGCAGAGACGTTGTGCCAACATTTAAGTCTGCTGGACAGCACAAACGGTCGATAGAAAAGGACAGAGCGCAGGGGATCGTGGGAAAGGAGGAGGGGAAGCAACTGATGAAATTAAATAGAGGATGAACTAAAAGTTGAAGTGAACAGACATTCATACTGAGTTTGGTGTTGTGGTCCTCTCTGTGCACCTAGACTCAGTCAGCCCAGTGTTGCAGCTTTTCGTTCTTTGTTAAGTCCACGTCTTAAGAAGAAAATATTTTGGTTTTCTAAGTTTTTACTGTTTTATTATTTAAAAACTGTGGTGATAATGATGATAATGCTGTTGGTATTTTATTGATATTAGAGAAGGACAAAGGAATCTTGCACACCATTTATGTCAGCCTTTTATATTTTCTATTACTGCTTTTGTTTTGTTGATCCCTATTTCATGATAACAAGCACAATAGGGGCTGGTGCTGCAGACCCACCTGCCCTCAAACGGCTTATTTCAAAACATTTTTTTTAATAATCATCCTGGTGTTTTATGTCTAACTTTTGCTCTCAAGAGAAAATGGGAAAACCTGTTAATGTTTTAAGGAGCTTCAGTTGCCTCCATCATCCAAGGCAAACACACTGCAAACGAGCCTCTTTTTCAACACAGTCCGTCATCAAGGCACACATTTCTCTCCCCGATGTGAGAGATGACTGAAATTTGGGGTTCATTCAGGAAAACAGGCTGAAAACTGTAAATGTGCCACCTGGTTTTACCTTCATATGGAACAATGTATTATCTATTAGTCATCCTATGCTTTGTGAACCTCCCAAGTATGCATGAAACCCCCCCGTCTCTATGAATTTGTTTTATATTTGGTTCAAAACGAACAATTAAAAATAAATATATATAAATGGTGGTACATTTATTATAGTGGTTTGTTTCTATGAAAGTTCCCCTTTTTAAATATGAAGTGTTGAATTAGAAGATGTTGGAAAAGAAAGAGGTGGCAACGTACAGCGCTATGAAAATGAATTTACCTCTATTTCAGATGTCTTCTGTTTTTTTGTCCCACTCAAATGTTTCAGAACTAATTTCAGTATCAAACAAAAACAACCTGATTAAATACAAAAGCAGTTTTCAAATTATGATTTTATTTATTAGGGGGAAAAGCCATCCAAACAACTTGGCCCTGTGTGGAAAAGTAATTTCCCCCCTTGTTAAATGAATAACTGTGATTTATCACATTATTTAGAAAGCTGAGTTCAGTTCCACCAGCCACTGTCAGACCTGATTACTGTCAGACCTGGAGAATTAAAACCTAATTCTATTGGAAGCAACGTGAAGTAGGCTAAAAGATCTCAAAAAGCAACACATCATGCCTCGTTCTAAAAGAATTCAAAAGCAAAAGAACCCAGAACAACATCTAAAGCACTGCAGGCCTCATTTGTTTAAGGTCAGAGGTCAAAATATAAAATATAAAATAGAGACGTGGGGCGAAAATAGCATCATGGGAGAGTTCCAAGGCAAAAATCTCTGCTGAGCAAAACAAAACACAAAGACTCGTTTACCACAAAATTAGAACTTTTGAGGGTTCGTGTCCTGTTACATCTGGAGTAAAACTAACACTTTAATTCAGAGAAAGTCAAACACAGTGGTGTAGTGTGATGGTCTGGGGCTGTTCTGCTACGTCAGGACCTGATGACGTGCTGTAATTGACCTTTGACCTTAAACAGGTCATTCTTGCTGGAAAACCCTCAAATGTGGCTGAATTAAAACTATTCTGCAATGAAGAGTGGGACAAAATCCCTGCACAGAGATGCCAGAGACTCATAGTTATTTAAATGCTTGGTTGCGGTTGTAACCACCAAGTGTTACAGCCAGTTATTAGATTTATTCAGTTACTTTTCTGCACAGGGCCAGGTTGGTTTGGATAGATTTTCCCCCTTAATTAATGGAACCATCATTTGAAAACTGTATTTTCTCAGGTTATCTTTGTTACTGATATTTTCTTCCAGATCTGAAACATTTAAGTGTGGCATGGAAAAGCAAAAATGGGATTAATCTGTAAGTGTGTAAATTTCACAGCACTGTGTAAAATCTATCAACAGGAGAATGTAGTGTGGAAGGTTTCTGGTAAATGTTTGTGGTGATAACTAAATTTGTCTTTACAGGAAAGATGTGGATGCTTTTGGTCCCCACTCAACTAGCTGGAAGTGAATTAATTCAAACATTAACAAGGTGTCGCATCTAAAATCTCAACCATTTCTTATAAGTACATTGGATCAAATGGGAATGATAACATTATTAGCACACACACTGATCAGTTACATTTAATCCTTTGACAGATGATGCAAAGAGCATCCAACCTCCCCAGATGGACAACACAACACATAAAACCTGCTTAGTAACAACTCAAAGTCACAACATTCTGGTCTGATTGAGCATCCGGATGAACAAACAGAGCCCAGAGATCCACTGACAACATCTTAGATCTGCAGTGTCAATCCCTGGTCCCCCAGGACAACCATCATGCATGTTTTAGAGGTTTCCCTGCTACACACCTCTACAGCAGGTCGTCCAGTTATGCAGAAACCTGGTAATCACCATTTGATTTAAATCATGTGTTTTGGAGAAGAGAGACATTTAAAGCAGGGAGCACAGTGGCTCTCAGGGACCAGGATTGGACAACGCTGTCCTAGAGGACAGCCCCACAAGAAACAGAGATCCTAACAAGGAGATGCAGATTTATATGCGTTAAAGCCTAAAACATGAAGCAATAGTCAGATAAATGGATAAAAAATGGTACTTTCTACATGTAGTGTTTAGATCCTCCACCAGAGGGCAGAAGACATGTGTGGAAATCAATACAGCAGGATTTGAGGATGTACTAATCCTGACAGAGAGATAGAGCTCTTAGAAATACAGGTCCTTCTCAAAAAAATTAGCATATTGTGATAAAGTTCATTATTTTCTGTAATGTACTGATAAACATTAGACTTTCATATATTTTAGATTCATTACACACAACTGAAGTAGTTCAAGCCCTTTTATTGTTTTAATATTGATGATTTTGGCATACAGCTCATGAAAACCCAAAATTCCTATCTAAAAAAATTAGCATATCATGAAAAGGTCCTCTAAACGAGCTCTGAACCTAATCATCTGAATCAACTAATTAACTCAAAACACCTGCAAAAGATTCCTGAGGCTTTTAAAAACTCCCAGCCAGGTTCATTACTCAAAACCACAATCATGGGTAAGACTGCCGACCTGACTGCTGTCCAGAAGGCCATCATTGACACCCTCAAGCAAGAGGGTAAGACACAGAAAGAAATGTCTGAACGAATAGGCTGTTCCCAGAGTGCTGTATCAAGGCACCTCAGTGGGAAGTCTGTGGGAAGGAAAAAGTGTGGCAGAAAACGCTGCACAACGAGAAGAGGTGACCGGACCCTGAGGAAGATTGTGGAGTAGGACCGATTCCAGACCTTGGGGGACCTGCGGAAGCAGTGGACTGAGTCTGGAGCGGCCCGTCCATAGGGGGCGCTCGGGCGCCGCCCCACCAGTCCCAAGAGGAAGAAGAAGAGAAATAGGGATCACAAAATATAAAAAACTAACATAAAAATAAAACTAAACGAGCCATCCATTATATATACAATAAGTGCTGTGTATAATCTGCATTTAGGTGTAGTTTAGAAAGGTTTTCTTACTATTTTTTACTGGACCGATAGGTTGTGTTTCTTTGGGTTCTACTGCGCATGTCTGGACGGGACGCCGTCCCAACATAGCGCATTGTTTTCCCAATAGTATCTGGCTGCGGCCGCTGTGGAGCTCCACAGTAACTGGAAACACGTGACCTCCACACTAACCGGAAACACGTGACCTCCACACTAACCGGAAACACGAAACTTCAATTAAATCGACTTTTACACAAGAGTACCTGGCTGCAGACATAAGATTGTGGACAAAGATGGCGGACAGCAACCTCCGTATACCGTACGGGTTGGTTAGGGTTAGGTTAGGGGGAGGGTTGTTGACCTTGCTTGAAATCCCCACAGCCAATCTAGAAAAAGAATATTCTTCTCTCTTCCGGCTACTGTGGAGGTCACGTGTTTCCGGTTAGTGTGGAGGTCACGTGTATCCAGTTACTGTGGAGCTCCACAGCGGCCGCAGCCAGACCCTTCTCTTGTTTTCTGCTCCTGACGCATGTGCACTGGCAATTCTTTCCTGACGCATGCGCACTGAGTGCAAAAAATAGGAGATCGCTCGGGACGCAGGTCTTCAGCGTCCCTATGTGACATGCGCACAACGGCATGAGACCGGAGTGTTGCTCAGACCGAAACCGGAAGTTCTTGCTCTCTTTGTAATGGAGGGTAGAAAATGGATATTTATTCAAAGAATCCTTCTTGCCCGCTAGTGAAAACAAGCCGAATGATTCCATTTGTCCTGATTTAATCAACTCAATGGTGAGTGACTTCGTTTGTTTGTTTCTTTTCTTAATGACTATGTGTCTGTCAAGGATTTTCCCATTCAAAAACCCCATAGGCGGAGCTAGCCGCGGCTAGCAGTGCTAAGTCCTGATGAGTGAATTTATATCTTAAATAGCGACATGTGTTTGTTGAGGTGTCTGCCGAATGTTAGAGAAATACAGATACTGCTGATTGAATACGTTGGTTTATGTAGTTTATCCCGTTTTTCATGAGTTTTCTCTACTTTTCATTAAATTATTATGGCGTTTTAAGGAAGTTTGGTCTGACTGGGTTTGATGGGACTTATCAGTGGATTTGACTTTATTTTGTTGTTAATTAAAGCGGCTCTCTGGATTATTTTTCTATGTATCAAAGTTTTCTAAATGTTTTAAATGATATTTCAGGTCTAAACTATGATCTATGGGTTGAGTTCCACAACATCTGTCATTCTGATGAAGACCCTCCTTCCTCCTAGAGACCCCTTTCCATTCTTTCTTGCCGCCGACATTGTTCAGCCAATGAAATTCAAATGTCTGCATTCTCTCAACATGCATGCGCATCGACCAAACCTGTACCAGTAGGGGGCGCTGTCGTACAGGATGCTCCGTGTGTTTCTCTGTTTGCGTCTCTGCCTCACAGCTCATTTCTACTAAAAACCTACCCATTCTCCAGCTAAAGATGGATTTATTTTTATTTTTAAACCTTTCACCTCACAGAATGACAAGGCTTGACAGGATTACGCGTTTATTTTGGTCAGGAAGTTCATCCAGGGCCGAGTCAAGTTCAGCTTCAGAGTCCAGCAGCAGCTCTCTGCTAACAGAGCTAATATCAGAAGCAGCAGGGACAGAGAGGGCTCATCAGACCCTCGTCGTATTGGAATAAGATTGTGAACTGTGAGTGATTAAACCCTACACATTGAGCTGTACAGTTCATGCTGTATATGCATATGTTCACAATATACTTTATTGTGTTCAAGGTTATCGTATAAAGTTTATTAACTAAAATTTTTAGGATATTTTGTTTCATTTTCCTCTCTCTGGTGAATTCTTGGACAATCACTGGGATTTTTGGTTTGTGTTCTAAAAGCTACATAAACAAACTGCCCCTTATGAGACCTCCCATAATTCAGTCAGCATCAAAACATCTGATTTCAAGGTATTTAGTGGAAGAAGGTTTTCTTTAGTTCCTCTAAAAAGGCTCTTCACAGTATGTAATAATTTCACAGTAATTTCTGTAACATTAATAACAATGCTTCAACCTGCCCAGCATCCAACACAGACTGTAAGTTGTTACTGATTCATCTAATTATCATTGTGTGGAAAAACAATGTGTTTATCACAAAAAATAACCTTTTATCTATTTTTTAATAGTTCTGTTTATCCACGTCACAGCATGTCTTTGCATCATGTTTAGGTGAAACTATTTTAACTTATTGCTAAGAACTTAATCTGGACTGTTGTGATGAGGAAAATAAAGTATTTAATAAATTATGTGGAGAAAAATATATTAATGCTTTAAACCTGTCACCTGTAAAAAAAACAACAAATCCTTTATTGACAGTAACTCATGGTAATGTCATGGAGGATTTGGGTCATATGAGCAGGTTTCTACTATAAAACTATTAAAAACACGAAGAGTCTCTGAAAACAGCTGTAAGGTTAAAGGAAAACAAAACTCTGCTGAAGTCCTGACAGACAAATGTGGTTTTTATTGTTTGATTTGCCAAAATTGAAGCTGCAACCATTGAGTCACGCTGAGAAACAGCTGAAGCTGCGCGCTCTAGAAGCGCTGCGCGCTCCCGTGACGAACATTCACTTATGACAAAACGCCTCTAACTGTCTGATAATGGATGCATATGTGTTAAAGTTGTTAGCGAGGTCCTGGAGAGAAGTGACGCCGACTGTAAGGCAGCTTCCCCGGTGCTGACAGGACAAACACCGCGGAGGTTCTGACTGGAGAGTCGGTCTGCTCCGTGTTGACTTCAAAGAGGAGACGTGACTCGGGCAGGACTGTACCATTTCATGCCGATGTAAGGGGGGGTTTAAAATTATATTTTTATAAATAAAGTAGAGACTTGTGATATACATTTTATGAAGACAAAAATATTGTTTGTTTAATGTCTTAATTTTTAACATAATACTGAGGAGTAAAGTACTTGAGATTTTTAAACTTAATTTTTTTTTTTAATTAGACTTTTTTGGGCCCCCAAGAGTCGTGGGCCCTTAGAATCTTCCTAAGCTTTCACCCCTTTACGGCGCCCCTGTCGAGATGTTTTGAGGAGGAGCCTTTGTTTGGACGCTAGATTCAAAAACTGCTCTCTTGATGAAATAATCCAGAGTGCGGCTTTAACTTTATTAGTTGAGCTGATTGTCATGACTTGCTTGGTTAGTGGTTGTTGTCTGAATTGTAACATTAATTATCTGACTGTATTAGTTAAAGATGGATTTATTTGTTTGTGGTGTCAGTAGAAAGCTAATTGTGAATATTAAAGTGCCCATGACTCGATATTTAAATCACTTTATATTAAACAGGTGTAATCTTTGATGCCTCTAGATTAGCGTTGCACCATCATAACTCAAAATACGCTGTAATTATTTCCTAACGAGCAACTCAGAGATCAGAAGAAAGCGCCGCCTTCCGGTTCTGCTGGGTTTCTCCTTATTTGGCAGCCTGACACTTCTGCTGCAGCAGGGGGCAGTGCCGTCGCGTGAAAGAGAAACGAAACTGAAACTAAACACTACACGGTCTATGGGCAATGGCGGCGGCACTGCCTCGCTCCAGTTGTCGTGAACGTGCATGTGGGAGGAGAATTTACCATATAAGCAAGTCCGGATCACTATGACCTCATAGCGGGCTGGAGTGAAAAAAACTGTTTGAAACCTGGGTCTGAAATCTAGAAGAGCTTCTCACTGGCTGTACTAGGAGACAGGTGGATGCCGTGTTTTGCTCTTTCTGGCAGGTTTAAGGTGAGAACTCAACGTTGCAACATGATAGATAAGTCAGAAAACACGGAAAACCATGTCATGGGCACTTTAAGTAATGTTTTTGACTTTGGCAGGTTGTTTTTTCCTTGAAACTTTTACAACTTCTGTTGTGACCACATTGTGGTTGTTTTTTATTTTTATTTGTATGTAATTATATTGATATTATTCTAAGGTCTCCTCATGAAGACTTTATGATTTCTTTACTGTTTGATGTGTAGAATTAGACCTAACAGCACCACATTTCTAGAGAACTGGTGGTAGGGATTTTTACCAGCAAAATATTCAGTCAGATGAAAATATTTTTCATCATTCCCTGCCCTAGTGGTGATATGTTTTTTGTTGGGCTTTTTTTTGCGCATCTGAAAACTGACTAGCAAAAATGCACCCCACCCAAAAAAAATGTCACCAGCCGCCACTAACATCCAAAGCCACCGTGCACAGGCGTGTGCAGGAAATGGGCTACAGGTGCCACATACCCCAGGTCAAGCCACTTTTGAACCAGAAACAGCGGCAGAAGCGGCTGACCTGGGCTACAGAGAAGCAGCACTGGACTGTTGCTCAGCAAATTTTGCATGTCATTTGGAAATCAAGGTGCCAGACAGAGTCTGGAGGAAGACTGGGGAGAGGGAAATGCCAAACTACCTGAAGTCCAGTGTCGAGTACCCACAGTCAGTGATGGTCTGGGGTGCCATGTCAGCTGCTGGTGTTGGTCCACTGTGTTTTATCAAGGGCAGGGTCAATGCAGCTAGCTATCAGGAGATTTTGGGGCACTTCATGCTTCCATCTGCTGAAAAGCTTTATGGAGATGAAGATTTCATTTTTCAGCACGACCTGGCACCTGCTCCCAGTGCCAGAACCACTGGTAAATGGTTTACTGACCATGGTATTACTGTGCTCAATTGGCCTGCCAACTCTCCTGACCTGAACCCCATAGACAATCTGTGGGATATTGTGTAGAGAAAGTTGAGAGACGCAAGACCCAACACTCTGGATGAGCTTAAGGCCGCTATCGAAGCATCCTGGGCCTCCATAACACCTCAGCAGTGCCACAGGCTGATCGCCTCCATGCCACGCCGCATTGAAGCAGTCATTTCTGCAAAAGGATTCCCCACCAAGTATTGAGTGCATAACTGAACATAATTATTTGAAGGTTGACTTTTTTTGTATTAAAAATACTTTTCTTTTATTGGTCAGATGAAATATGCAAATTTTTTTAGACAGGAATTTTGTGTTTTCATGAGCTGTATGCCAAAATCATCAATATTAAAACAATAAAAGGGCTTGAACTACTTCAGTTGTGTGTAATGAATCTAAAATATATGAAAGTCTGTTTATCAGTACATTACAGAAAATAATGAACTTTATCACAATATGCTAATTTTTTGAGAAGGACCTGTAGTAAGTTTTGACTGAGCTCAGAAAACACTAGAACACAAACATGGATAGGGATGAGAATATTTTTATTTACAGACTCATTCTTCATCAGTTCATTTAGGTTTCGTGGTGTTTTACATTGTAATCTCAGACATTGATACAGGTGCTTCTTCATTTGCTAAGAAATCAGGCAAAAGTGCAGTAGAGCGTTTCAAAAATCTTTTATCAACATCAAAGCTCTTCATTAAAACCTGGGCACCAGCGGAGCATCAGCAACACAGACTCATTTGAATATTTTATTTGCATATATATGTATATATTTAATGTAACCAGAACAAAATAACATTTCAGACGACTTTTTGAAACGTTTTAACAGCTGCAGGTGTGTTCAAACCATCTGCAGGAGGAAGGAGCTCCAGAACGAGGCGTCACTAAAGAAAAGGGCTCTCCTTATGTTAAAAGAAGTTTCAATGCACATTTTCCTCCTCAGCGTGGTTCTGCGTGATAAATGTGAAACCTTATTCGATAACCTGAGAGGCCTTTTCAGTCTCACATCAGGATTTTTTTTTCCTGAGGAAGCCTGATTGGCGTTTTCAGACAGGAGGTAGTGACATCATAGGGTTAAACCTCATGATTACAAATGACCTCTTGTGACCTCGTGTGCTTCGTTTACAAATGTGGAAATGTTGGATTGTCATTCGTTCTCAGAGCCTTCTAGTATCATCACTAACACCACAGCAATGGGCCAACACTTTTTTTACAACAAGCATGGAGGAAAGCATACCACTTTCTGGAGTTGTATACGTTTGTTACCATGATGTGAACTTTTTTTTTTTTTTTAACCACAAAGCTCAGATGAAGACAAACCTGAAAAATGTTGAACATCTTGTTAGGTTTGCTCCAACATCACACCATGTGGTTATTTTTAAAATATTGACATTTTAGTGGTTGGACAGCTGAAATTCACTTTTCTGTACAAATAGGATCACGGGTCTATTCCTGCTTGCTTATTTTGTACTCCCGTTTGATTCGAGAGTACGGGCCGATGCTGTCGTCAAACACATAGTCCCATAACACCCGGGACCAAGAGGTGTGCTGGGGCAGGGTGTCATAATACTCTGCTGCAATCTTTTTGACCTGAAAACAACACAAAGAGCAGGGATTAGAAAAACAACTGTTTTTCTGCTGCTGATATTAAACATGTAAATGGTCAGAGAAATCTCTACGGACTCACAGAGAGAGGTCGGATTCAGCAGAGCGTCATTTTACTGAGATAATCAAATACAAACAAATGCGTGGCAGACAACATTTTTTAAATTTGTTTAACACTTTGAAAAGAATTTACATGTAAATCTAAACATAAAGTTATTGAAGAATGTCAGAACAGCCTGATGTCAATTTTCAAAAGGTTTTGTTTTTTTTCACATCTTATCGGCCCGTTCTGTCTCTAAATGTAACTGTCCTCATTCCAATCAGCTAATAAAAGATTTAAACAAGAGTCCAAAGTTGAGACATTAGTTATGATTTATGACAGAAACACAGACTCACCTGAGGTAGTTTACTGCCAGGTATGCTGGGGAAGTCGTGGTGCTCCATGTGATACCCAACGTTGAAGGTGATCCAGTTCAGCGGTCCATAATAGGAATACGTCTCGTGTCCTTTCAGAAACATGTAATGCTCTGCTATGAAATGCCCAGATATGGGATGCAGTCCCATACACAAAATGGATCCAGCTATGAGGTAAATAACTGGCTTTAGCCCCCAGAAATAGACTATAACTGCGTCTGCTGAGACCTGAATTATTATATTTTGGATTTCCAGCAAACCCACTGGTTTTGGGTTGACCACCAGTGGTCGTAGGGCGTAGAAGAGGGGCTGGAGGAAGAGCCAGAGGACCTTCCTAGCAGGTGTGCAGAAGAACCATCCCTCAAAGTCTGTAGGGATGTCGACGTCCAGCTGGTCACCGCCCAGGTACCGGTGATGGTCGGTGTGGTACTTCTTGAAAGAGGCGGCGTACGGCACCCCGATGGGCAGGTTGGCCCACATGGCGAACCAGCGGTTCCACTTGGCCAGCTTGTTCCCAAAGGCCACATTGTGGGAGATGTCATGAATGGCAAGAGTCAGGGAGTGGTTAATGCAGCCTCCAAAGGCGTAGGCCCAGAAGAAGACCCACTTCCAAGAAAGATCTTGGACCAGGTAGCAAGCCAGGAGCTGCGTTAGGACCATACCAGATACCACCCATTTCAGCTGGGGGTCTGGGCCCATCAGGGTCTTGATCTCTGGATATTTGGCTGAAACGAGAAGGAAAAACAACACCTAAGATTAGGAAATGGATGATGTCAGATTTAATCTAAAAAAAGAAGGATAAAATAATCTGAACATAAGGAATGTCATATATGGCATTACATCATGGCAGCCACAGAGGCAGCTATTAATCAGGAATAATCCATCATCTTTTTTAAAAAGGTTTAGAAAGCACTGTGGGACACGATGTAAGGTACCCACCCTCCTCCTGGGAAAAGCCTGCTGACAGAAGTCAAGTTTAATTGGCAGAGGTGTTGTTTTGCTGGAGAGGATGAAATGCAGATAATTACGAAGCAACAGCTTGGACTGGTTCATAGGATATAATAGTACATACGAATATTGATTCGTTTCGTTACGCTGACCACACCTCACATATATTACAAAAATACCTCATTTGAGTACAAATAGGTCAGATAAAATTCAGATAAGCAGCGGAGGAGCTGATTGCAGCAGACGGTAGTCCATCCCATGACAGATTGCAATTCATCGTTTGAGAAAGGCTCATGCAAATCAGGAATGCCACTTTGTTTAGAGCTTTATCGCTTAATGCATCTAAACAAATTCAGTTTGCACTGGTAACTGAAAGATGAAAAACACCGGAGGGAACATTTCTGCAGATTCAGTGTTTCCTTTTCAAGGACCAAACCCTCAATTTCTGGTTAATGTTTAACTAGGTTGAACTCCCTGGTGATTTTCTAAGCTGGATATTATAAAACAATAACTTATCAAAATAGATCTCTACATAACAATGGTCTTACTATATTTTTTTCTACAGAATGACATGATGTATAACTAAATTGGATTTGTATTTAGTGCTTCTTTTTACATTTTGAAGTGCTGGCTTAACTCACCTGAAAGGACATAAAGTTAAATGAATAACCAGCCCCCCCCCCCCCCCCCCCCCCCC
>SSNR01000028.1:2145820-2228457 GCA_006937965.1 Callopanchax toddi | reverse complement strand
CCCCCCCCCCCCCCACCCACCCCCCCCACCCCCATAAAAGCTGTTTAAACTGCTTAATGGCTCCGTGCAAAACATACAATGCAGCCATTATTGGATTTCATCTCCACCATGTCAGAAGGGCAGCCTTTCATTTAACTAATTGTTCTAATTTATAAGGTTTTAGACTCAAGTTTCAACTGGAAAATGATTGATGATTTAACAGGGTGTGAATAGTCAAATGTGTTTATCTGAAATAATTAAAAATCCAGTTGTTAGAAGACTATCACCAGTGAGTGACACAATAACCTAAAACCCTGTGACTCCACATGTGACAGTCTGATGATGTCATTGGAATGCATACTATGTTTTAAAGTTCATGATCTGAAATTACAGTGAACAGATGTGTCCCAACAATATGCTTTAAAATGATCTAATATCCATCATGACACAAAGAGGAAACGCTGATATTATCTTCGCTTGATTTGTCCCTTTGGGGAAGACAGAGAATAATCAAAACAAAAACACTTTTAATAATTAATGACTCAAGGGTGTCAAAAAACACATCACCCATGAGATGCTTCTTTCACACCAGAGCAACTATATAACAGGCAAACAAATCCGAGATCAGATATACATCAGAAGGTCGTCACCTTTTTCATTTTTAATACGAAATCTAATCAAATCAGAAATGAGGCTGATTTTGACAAAAGTTTTAACAGAATCACTGTCCTTAATTGGTCTTTTTTTCAAGCTTTCATTGCTTTTGCCTGTCACAGTTGCTGCTGCCCATCTTAGCCAGGATTCTAACCTCAGTAGGATTGTCATGGTTAAATATACTTTCTTTAAGAAAAAAAAAAAAGAAAAGAAAAACATGTCAGAACCTTGAAAATATTACAAGCATGAAACTTTCTATTAAAATCTAATTTCCAATCTTGGCAAAAGGCAGACCCTGAAAAACTGCTTTTTTCCATATCCAACTATCTAAACTTGAACATCATGTTAAGATGGAATTGGACTATTCCCAGCCAACAGGGAACGTTCTAACAACTTTGGCTAACGTTATTTAAAGGTTCTGTGGATGTTAGCTCACAACGTTGTAAAAGAAATGCTTTTAGGACGTTCTTTAAACGTTATTGATGTTCTTGTAAAGTTTGCAAAAAACGTTTTTAGAAGAATGTTTTGGGAACGTATTAATGACGTTTGGTCTGATTAATGAATGTTCTCTTAATGTTAATAGAAAACATTTTTAGAACAACATTCTTGTAACATCTTTGCAACGTTATTTGGGATTGACAAAAGTTCTTAAAATGTTGAACTACAACGTTCTTAGTACATATTTCTTATAACGTCCTAACCACGTTATTTGAGATTGATAAACGTTCTCATAATGTCAATAGAAAACTTTCTTAGAAAAATGTTCTGTTGACGTTTTTTGTGATTGAAGTAAGTTCTTATAAGGATGACATAACATTCTTAGAACCACGTTCTCCTAACGTCTTTACAACATTATTTGGGATTGATGAACGTTCTCAAAAAGTTCTTAAAACATTGTGTACGAAACATGATTCAGCATGTTCATAGAACCAATGATGCAGCCCAACTTTCAGATTTATTACAATTATTAGCTTCGTCTAAACCATCAATTTGCATCATGAACCCAATACCAACCAAACTTTTAAAGAGGAGTTCCCTTTTATTGCTGCTCCATTTTTTGCCAGCTAACAAAAATATGTTGCAATAACGTTGTGGGAATGTGTATTTTGAATGTTGTAAAAACATAAAAATGTCCAGTTTTTTTAACGTTGTTGGAATGTTTTGGTATTGGTTAAAAGAACATTGCTATAACGTTTGCTTAGAGGTATTTGAATGTTATTTTATGGTTAGCATGACAGGCCGCCCCCCAGAGCCACGTCTAGCTGGGCTGCCTTCGGGCCACCCTCCTGTCCTCCACCTTGACTTCTCCCCTTTAGGGGCCCTAGCACCCGCTTAGCAGGTCCGCTTTTTGTTTGTTTGGTTGGTTTTGGACTTTTTGTTCTGGTTTTGGCCCTCCTGCCTGGTCCCCCTCCTCCTGCCCTGCCTGGTTTCTGTGCAGGAGGGGGTTATGTCATGATATCCTGTCCGTTTGGTTTTCTATGTTCATAGTTAGTTTTCTGTATTTTGTTTAGTCTTCTGTGTTCATCTGTTTTAATTAGATTCCATGTTTTGTGTTATTTATCATGCCTGTTTTCCATTTAGTTCATAGTTCTTGTTCATGTCAGTTTAGCCTTCCCTGTGTTTCCATGCTCCTGCTCTCCGCCCCTCCCTCACCTGTTATCACTTATTGTTCTCACCTGCTCCTCATTATCCCGATTACCTCCTCATGTATTTAAGCCCTTCTGTGCCATGTCTCCCTGTCGGTTCATCTGTTTTGCTATAGTCCTGTTCTGTTTTCCGTGGTCTGTTCTGCCCTGTTGGAAGTTTAATTTAATAAATACCTTTTAAGTTCATCCTACGCCTTCTGCACCTCCGTTCTCACCTGCACCTTGGGTCCACCTGTCTGCTTACCTCCACGTTCATGACACATATTCCGGTAACATTATGCCAACATTAAAGTAACGTTTTAGCAACCTTTAGATAACTTTAAGTAATGTTATGCTACTGTTCCAACGTCATGCTATCCATAAAATAACATTAAAATAACTAAGCAAACGTTATAGCAATGTTTTTATTAAACCAATACCAAAACATTCCAACAACGTTAAAAAAAACTAGACATTTTTATGTTTTTACAACTTCAAAATACACATTCCCACAACGTTCTTGCAACATATTAGCTGGGATTTTGGACTGTTTTTTTAAATGTTCCGCTTATTTTCACACACTCTGTTTCCAAGAAATTATTTTTCTAAACAAAACGTGACAGAATGTAAATAGAGTTGCTAGCCAGCATGTCATTGGTGGTTGGATCAACAACCTTGAAAGAATAAAAAGGGGAAAAAAACTGAGTCAAAACAAATAAAAATCTATGATTATGTGTCCTCTAGCTGCAATGAATTAAAAATCTGGAAAAAGTAAGGCATTTCTCACAGAAATCTGCTATTTGTTAGGATTTTAAAAATCATTTCTAATTCTAGATTCTGAATTCTAATTTTAGGTCCCTTTGAGGAAAAACATACTGATTATTTCTGGTGACACCTAATTTTGTATTCAGTGGACTGAGATCCCGTTAAGCAACAGCCAGAGTAAACAGGTCTAACCGGATAGGGTTTTATATGTAGTCTATGCAGAGATCAATCTACAAACTTAATTTCGCTCAAACGAAAAAGTTACCGCAGATTCACCCATGGGACAAAAAAAAAATTAAAAAAATAACTTGTTTCTCACCCAAAATTTCTCTCCTCCTTGAAGTGTGCGGCTGGTCAGTGTAGACCCATTCAAAGTCTGCTCTTCCACCTGTCTTCCCCATGGCTCTCTTCTCTCCGACTCAAGCGACTGCCGCTGGATTTTGTGTGTCATCAAACCTGGGTGGTTTCGGTGCACACCCACCAGCACAGGTAGTTCAAAGGGTCCGCACCATTTTTAACGCCGGCGTAGGGCGGAGTCGGTCCAAGCGGCGGAATCCGCGCACCTCAATACACATTAGAGCTGATTAATTAATGTAGGCTGGCTAGGCTTGTCTTAAAGCAATAAGTAAACAAACCGAAAGGGACTCCGATAACTCTCTGCCACACTCTTCTTTAAAACTAATACAAAAAAAAAAATGCAATTCCTTCTCATTTCTGAAGACTTCTAATCCTCCGCCGGGTGGTGTGCCGGTGGGAATTAAAAGGAGCGGACTCACTCAGAAGGAGTACGGTATGGGAAACAAACCCCTCCCATAAGATATGAGAGGGAGGGAAAGGTTAAATGCACCTGCTGAAATTAGTTTAACCTTCCATTAGGAGTTTTCCACTGAGTTATATCAAATACAATAAAACACCCCCTTTTAAATGGCACAGGAAGGATTTGTTTCAGGATTTATATATTGACAAATTTAACAGAGCAGATTAGCTCTTTATTTCAGTCCCATAATTTTAAATTTTAGTATCAGAGTTTAGGATTGTTGATCACGTGAGAGTAGATGTTCAGACTGCATTTTATTAAATTAATTTCAAACGAGAAAAAAATTATTATGCAACCACAGCACACTCATTTTAGTACAACTATTTTCAGTTTAATCCTTGACCATATTCTGGGTGGTTTCTTTTTTCATTTTGTTTGGGGTTTTTTTATCGCCTCTGACCTATGAGTCATAGGTTTTTTAAAAAAAAAAAAAAGCTTCTAAACTCAATGGATCCACCTGTGTTGTGGGTGCATACTGCATACCAAAAATAATAGGAAAAGTTGATCTTTAGGTACTTTGTCACCGATAGCCTGTCACGAATTTACTGTGTCCTCTTGAATCTACTAAAAAACAGAATTTGACAAACATAAATAGTATTTGACTATTTAAGAAAGTTATTTTAACCAAAATCTTGGCATTACGATAAATGGACAAAGTGAAATATGAAGCATATGTCAGGTCATTTGTCAGATTTTTGCTAGATTTATTATCATATTTACATAATTCCTCAAAAAGATCAACTAGAAATCATTCAAGCGAGTGGTCAAAATCACGCGATATTTCAAAACTAGAGCACTGTGGCAACGAGATTTCCGTTGAGAAGAGTTGTTGTCGGAGAGGGAGGAGGAAGGCTTAGAGTAGACAGGAGCAAAGTGTAAAAAAACAGCACCTAGGTAGGTAGAGCAAAAACAAACATTATCATGGCGTCGGGGGACACCCTGTATATCACAACGGACGAGTCTGAAATGCCAGCTGAAATAGTCGAATTGCACGAAATTGAAGTAGAGACTATCGAGACCACAGTTGTCGGAGATGACGATGAACACCAGCCCATGATCGCTTTGCAGCCTCTGGACACGGATGATCCCAACTCGATTCATCCGCACCAGGAGGTGATTTTGGTGCAAACAAGAGAAGAGGTTGTGGGCGAGGATGACTCCGAATTGCAGACTGATGACGGGTTTGAGGATCAAATCCTAATCCCGGTGCCTGCCGTGGAAGAGGACTATATCGAACAGACTCTGGTTACTGTCGGTAGAAGCTCGTCAACAGGCCGGATGAAGAAAAGTGGAAGCGGTAAAAAATCGGGCAAAAAGAGCTACATAACCGGGGGAGAAATGGGCCGAAAATGGGAACAGAAACAGGTCCAGATAAAGACTCTGGAGGGGGAATTTTCCGTTACTATGTGGGCATCGGGTAAGTTCACAGTCCTGTCTGTCGCATTGTTCTGTGTGTGGTGTGACTGGGCCCCAGCTGGCGCCTTGTCCTCCGCTTAAGTAGGACTATTTTCCCAGCTCTGAGCAACTTAAATTCCATTTGAAATGTTTTTGTTTTTATTGGAAGCCATGTTTTATGTGTCAATGGGCGCCGCCATATTTCCCCGGTCTAGAAAGTATGGCGGCCCGAAAAAATGGCGTTTATTTGGCCGACGAACATGGCGGCGGCAGTGGGAGCGAAGCGCTGGTAGCTTCGCTGGGCCGGTGTGGCGCAGTAGTTTTCAGTTAGCAGCAAAGAGAGTGGTGGTGCCTTCAGGAACCCATCGGACTTTACGCTTCTGAGCAGTTTGCAATAAAAAATACTATTTATTCGGATCAGGTCTAAATCGGTTCTTTTTTTCAGTTACCGACAAACAATGCACGGTTATAAATGTTATTACATGAGACATAATAAACGTTTGAATTTCATTTGTACACTATGGTGCGTGAATGCATCATCAATCATTCCAACCTTATGATTACAAAGTAGTTTTTTAGGGTTTGCATAAAAACTTTATCCTCACAATGAAAAAAATATTTTCTTCCATAATTCCTTATAAAACGCAATGTAATAGATTGTATTTGAATAAAATATCAGAACTTGCTATTCTTGAAAACTATGGACCTTAAGCATTTGTTTAAAAGTATTTTTTTCATTTATATATAAGTTTAGAAAGAAAAGAAATGTAAACTATAGAGAAACATTTTTTGTTTTTCAAATATATGAAATTCAGAATTTATGAATATCAATTTGTCAAATAAACAAACTGCTTTTTACATGTATATATATATATTTTTTAAGAATAAATAAGATTACTGCTGTTAAGTGCTTTCTTGTCAAGACTGGAGTGTAATGTTTTAGCCATCAGTGAGTGACTTAGATTTTAGTTATCTGACTGAGAAATTGCAAACACACCCATTCAGCTTTATATGAACTATTGCTGGCCTGTAGTTTTGTGATAGAACAGGTTTTGTGTACAGTTTGCATTTTTTTTTTCATTATTATTTATGCATATTGATAAATGGGCCCATACATTTTACATTGAAAATGAATTTATGTAAAATGTTTGTGCTTGAATATAAGTAAATGTTATAAAAATAACAGGATAATTGTTCTTTTCTATTTAGCAGCAACAATAATAATTGACAGTTGTGCCAATTTCCTTCAGATGACAAGAAAGACATTGATCATGAAGAGCAGATCGCAGGAGAGAATTCTCCTCCAGATTATTCTGAATACATGACTGGAAAGAAACTTCCTCCAGGAGGCATCCCAGGCATTGACCTGTCAGATCCGAAACAGCTGGCAGAGTTTGCACGGTAAGAGTTGACACAAAAGCTATCTAGATGTTTTAGGTAAAAACATATTGCTGTCAGTCATGTGCATGAGTATTCAAGGTTTTGTGAAGATTTTAATAGCCAGTTTTGATTTGTGCTGCAGAATGAAGCCAAGGAAGATAAAAGAGGATGATGCACCCAGGACGATAGCCTGTCCACACAAAGTGAGTTTTTGTTTAGTTCAGCAAATCTGCACACACTTCATTCCAAAAGTCTCAGGTTGTCGAACAGCAGTTTGTTGAGTCATGTGTTTCTTGTTATCAGTATCTTCCTGCAGGCCTGTGTGTGTGTGTGTGTGTACAAATGATTCCAAAACACAAATCAGTTTTGTTTTTCTCCCTCTGAAGGGATGCACCAAAATGTTCAGGGACAACTCAGCGATGAGAAAACACTTGCATACTCATGGACCTCGTGTGCACGTATGCGCCGAGTGTGGCAAAGCTTTTGTTGAGAGTTCAAAATTGAAAAGGCATCAACTCGTTCACACAGGAGAGAAACCTTTCCAGGTGAGTTTCTTCATTTTTAACAGGTTTGTTTGTTTTTAATCTAGGAAATTATTATTTTTAATTATTTGAAATTATATTTTTAAGGTGTAGGAAAATGTTTGTGCATTCAGCTTCCTTTGTATAAAAATGTGATGTCAGTATTGTCGTCATCCTAAATGCTTGCCAATCAAACATATATTTTACAATATTTGTCATTCAGATTGGAATATTTCAGATAAATAATTTTCTCCTTTCTGTTTCCAGTGTACATTTGAGGGATGTGGCAAGCGCTTCTCCCTGGACTTTAACTTGCGCACTCATGTGCGCATTCATACTGGAGACCGTCCCTATGTGTGTCCCTTTGATGGCTGCAACAAAAAATTTGCTCAGTCAACCAACCTGAAGTCTCACATACTCACACACGCCAAAGCCAAAAATAACCAGTGAGTTATTTGTGAATGAACCAGGCTAAAAACAAGAACTGGGGGCTGTGACCTCCATCTCTGCTCATAGACAGATTGACTTATGGTCCTTGGCCTGCTTTTTGTGAGATACGCTCTTTGTCTTGCTTATAGGTGAAAGGTTCAAACTGAAAAATTAATATTTTGTTGTGACGTTTTTGAGAATCAATGGAATCAAGGACCTTGTGACAGCCTGACTCTGCCCTGGCCTTCCACCCTTTGGCCCAACTTGGACGGAACATTTCTACAGTTTCTTCTCACGAAGATATTTATCCACGATTCCTGCACCTAAAAACTTATTTATACCTTAACACAACCACTTTGTTTTATTTTTTTGCAATATTGGTCAAATTTGCATATATCCTCAGAAACGTTTCAATTTTGTATCTTTTCCCCAGGTGTGCATATTGTACACTGTTTAAAATGAGCTTTGTTGTCATGTATGTGTGAAAACTGTTTTGTAGCTCCTGGAAGAATCACTTTGTTTCACTTCCCCATTTTTCTCCTTCGATGGACATTTGGAAAATGGGTGGAATTTGCATATTTTCCTTTAGTACAACACAATTTACGTCATGTAGATAATAGCCATGTGATTTTTGCTTTTCCCTTTTGGTAGTGATCAGTGATTAAAATATGTTTCTCCATTGCATTGCAAGATCCAAACGGTGTGATTTGTCTTCTCACATGTAGAACACATCCTTAAAGATGATTTTAAGTGTTTGTAATCAGTCCTGGAGCTGCTCCAAATTTGGTGGGAAATAAAGCATCTCAGGTTATCACAGCATCCATGTTTATTCCCTGTTGCCACAAAGCTTTGTCTAACATTTATATTCTTCCTTTTTTTTGTTGGCCAAACAAGTCATTTTGACTTGACATGTTAGAGCTTTAGATTTAAATTAATTCCATTACAATTTGACTTATTATTTTTTGTTTTGGTGATTAGATTTGAGTTTTAATTTCTTTTGCATTAGTACAACTGACAGTTTTCACTGGCAGACAAAAGGTGACATCTTGCAGCTGGTATATAACAATGGGCTTCAGTTTGTTCAGTAATACGAGATACTGCGTGCAGATGGGATACCAGAATGCATGTCACAATTTGCATTGGAAATTTGTTTCATGCCATTTATCTTCAGTCTAATATTGTTTGTGTGAAGGTCATCGAGAGCCATTTTTCAAAACTTTAGCTGATGCTCATTTTCACCAATTATTTCCTCAAAAGATTTGTAATGTGAAATTCCAAATTCAGTAAGAGAAGAAAGGTCCTTACAATTCTTAATTTAACCAACGGAACAGTGAAATATTAAAGTCTCTTCAGGGATTCAAGTCTAATCGTTTTACACTGGATCTTTCATTGAATCCCAACACAGAATTCAGACCCACTGTCAAAGTGAATTCACAGAAAAACAAAAGAGGCAGTTGCTTTCGACAAAAGCGTGCAACAACAGCGGTGTGTAAAACAGCTGAATAATTTCAAACCCACATATGATTAGTTCATGGTTGCATAGGAAATACATTGGTTTATAAATGGTCCTCTTAAACTACAAAGTACGGTATGTTCCTGTTTATTTAGAATACATGAATGACAAAACTGCATAGGGATTTGTTATCGAATGAAAATTGTTCTAAGCTCATCCCTGCTGAGACATTAAAAAAATAAAAAAACATTCTAAATGACCTTGATCAGATGTAATAACTATAGTATAGTGTTCTGACTAATAGGTGACAGTGTACATGAATGTGTACAGTTAGGAGGTCACTGGTGGACATATCTCAGTAGTTTCTTTAGGTTTTACATAGTAATCATCAGGTCCATCCTTTCTCATTTCTAGAAAGCTAAAGGTGTTGTTTTAAAGCTTAGGATTTCTGTTTACGCTCATCTTTCTCTAGATTCTCTAGATCTAGATCTAGTATCTTGCATTTATCGAAAAAACAGTGCACAAAAAAATGCAGTGAATAATCAGAAAAGGCAACAGCATTATGATTCTAAATTATCACCAACCTGAAAATAAAAATAGTTTAACAACAATCTTAAAACATTTCTTCCTATAAGATGAGTTTATATATGATTAAAGGGATAAGATGAGACAAGATTTGACCCTGGAATATGTGTCAGAATTAAACAAAGCAGCAATTATCCAGAGTTTTGCAGTGCCAATTGTCTCATCTTTTGGCATTGAGAACCTGATCAAAAGTTAAGATTTGCATGTAGCACCTGCTCTCAGAGCAGACATCAGGGTTTGTTTTAATCCTCGAGAAATGCGGCCAGCAGTGCGGGGTAGTTTGGTGTCCCCCAGCCTGTAACCGGGTCCCACGACGGTGCCGAACAGAAACCCTGTCCCTGAACCTGCTCATCCACACAGCTCTGGTGACAACCTTCAGTCACCTAAAGAACAAAAGAATGGCATTTAGAGACCAGACCATTACTACAGACTGGGCTGCAACAAGATTTAATTTGCAGACGTTCTGTATAAAATGACAGGAGACATTTCTCCAGTTCTGACTTACATCAAACAGACCCTGTCCCTTCAGCTTGTAGAGGCGGGGGTTGATGAAGCCCAGGACAGGCAGGCCCTTCACAAACCGCTGACCATTGATGAGGGAAAGAATGCCTCCAACCACTGGGGTTGATGCCTGGAGGTGTAAACAAACCGCAAACAGGTTCAGCAGCTAACTAAACACATAAAACAAAGTTATGAATGTTATCTGTGCTGCCTGTAAATGCAAACATTTGTTTAATATTTTGCCAGCTATGACTTTTTGGATTTTTGCAAACTTTTGTGATTTTCTAAGCTGAATGGAGCAAAATTCTTTTTTTTAAAGCAACGCTATGAGCACCATTTGCTGTGTTCTAGCAGACCCATCCATACTAATTGACCCAGGTATTGTTTGGACCACTTGGGTTGTTGAATCTTTTTTCCTCTCTATTCATCATTTGCTTTTGAGAAATTGTAAAACATTTTAAAAACATTTTACCGAAGTCCCAGACACCCAGGGGATTGGCACTCTGTTGGTGACCACCCAGTAGTTACTCAACAGGGCGGCCATGTCTGGGTAGGCCCGGCCGCTGGTATTGAAGTAAGATTTAGGAGGGAGAGTCGCTGCTTCAGTCTTCAGATATGCTTTAACAGCGCTAGCCTAAGGAACACAAAAACACGTCATAAATACTAACATCTACATTTCCTGGTATCTGCACTGAAAGAAATAGAAACAATTAGGTTAATATTGACATAAAACAAGTAAATAATGGTGGATAACTGACGGCAGCATGTCTTATTTCTGTACCTGGTAGTCTGGCATCTTGAAGGTGTTGCTAAAACCTCCTCCGCTGATGTAACCTGCGACCTCATACGTGACTTTAAACGGGTTCTTGAATGATGTTCCTCCAACTGTAGTCACATAAGGGCTGAAGAGAAGAGGATTTTTACATTTTCTTAATATATAAAGCACATTTTCAGAAAAATCTGAACTTTTTTCATCATTTTTTACATTGCTTTTTACCTTGAGGCTGGAAAACTGGGCCTGAAGGTGTTCTCTTTACCCACGTGCCTGCATCCAGCACCACTATCACCTGAACATGATATGAGATCAAGGAGATAAACAGTGATGTAACAGGTAGCCATGCTGCATTCCTCACAGACATTTTGAGTATTGTTCTCCACTACGGATAAAGGTACGAGTGAAAGGTTAACAAGATCTCAGAGATTACTTTTTGAACAATAGCTGGTGTGTTCACATTTCAAATGACACATTATTCTAAAAATAAGAATTAAGTCATAGTTTACTTATTGTCATGGAGATCACAGACAGAAATCTGAAGCCGTTATCAGCACACACTGGTTTTTCTGGAAATCAAAGCTTTTGTCTTGTTAAGCTCATGTTTGTGGTCAGAACCACTGAATATTTATTTTAAGGAACAGAAAGTCTCGCAACATGAATCACAAAATGTCACACCAATAATTTAACTCATGACTGTTAAAAGAAACTCCAATAACCAGAAATTCAAGACTGAACATAGATATGTTTTGTTGATGCTATGGATTAGCATTTTTGAAAACGTTCTTGAAAGCTCCTAATCGGCTGCTGACCTGAAGCGAAAAGCAGAGAAATGCCCCTGACTCCAGCCTTCATGAACTCTGTGTTTATACGTGTCATGTAGGCAGTGGACAGGCTGTCCTCATCGTCTCCGTAGCTGATAGTGTGAACCCAGGGCAGGTCAGACATGTTGTTGAGCAACACCATCCACTGGAGGAAGGGCTCCTGGGATTTGTGACGACCTGGAGACAAACAGCAAGACAAAAGAAAAAAAAAAATGACATGGGGGAATGTGCTCATTACAATGCCAAATAATGTATGTAGAAGAATTAGAATGTAAAAGAATTTTTTAAAGAATAAAACGTTTAGGGCAGTGATCACTAACTCCCTTCCCCGCGGTATCCAGCAGGTTTTAGGTGTTTTTCCTGCTCCGACACCTGATTTAAACAACTGAATTATCTCCTCAAGATGTCAAGTTGTAAAGAAGTCTGATAATAATCCATTCTTTAGAAGCAGGTGTGTTGAGGCAGGGAAACCTGCTGGATAGCGGCCCTGAGGAAAGGGAGTTGGTGGTCTCTGCTTTAGGGTAAAGATGTGCCTATTGACAGTTTCTTGACCCTCACACTGTCCTTATTTGGGGGCCTATTGAGTTTTCTAGCCTTTTATGGTCAATGTGACCCCCCTAAGACAGCACAAAGTTTTAAAAAGAAAATAATTTAAAAAGGTTGACACTGTCTTGTTCATGCAGACCTGGATTAGTGAAGACCCACGTGGAGATGTTTGCCCCAGTGCTCATGATGTACTCCACATCCAGACTGGCCTCCACACCAGCTTTTCCTCCTCCCTGGGTGCCTACAACGCGATCCACCTCAGACAGATGCTTGAAGGTCTGACCAAACATGTTCATGAACTCTGCCAAGTCAGCAGGGTGGTAGTACTGCTCCAAGAACTAGATGAAAAGCAAATAAATAAATAAAAAACCTACAGTTGTGTGATAGTACTATGACATCTGAGGTGATGCTCATGTGTTTACAAGCAATATCACAAACAAATCCCATCGTACCTGAGCTACAGCCTGGCTGTTGTTCTGAGAAGATCCCACATCAGCTGCTGTCAGATTGTAGCGCTCCCTCAGGATGGCAGGAGTCACTCCGAGGTGCAGCCCTTTTATAAGCTTTGGTATCTTTGATTTGTCAGTTTTCCCTTTAGGTGGGAGACGGTGAAGCCCTCCAACTGTAGAAGTAAAAAAAAGAAAAGAAAACAATCATTAGAACTGAGTTTTTAAAATACATAACATTAACTAATCCAAAACCTTCTGCAGAAAAAGAAATACAGCTCACCAAAATCAATGTATGGGTGAACGTCATCGTGAACAGCATACGGAGCAGAAGATCTCACCAGAAACTGACCACCCCTGACATAACGCTGGAACTTGCTTCCTGGAAGAAGCTTTTCTGCAATCCTTCATACAAAAAAAATACAAAATCACAACCTAAAATACACAATCACAACCTAAATGCCAACAAATCTTCTTCCACTAAGATAAAAACACTAATCAAATTAACTCTCTATGTAGGTGTTTATTGGAGGTTTTGTGCCGCATTTGAAAAACTTAAACTTTTGCTGTCTAGAAGATCCCAGCATAATGTTTGATGTTTTTAAACCCTAGAAACAGGAATGGTCTCACAAGATACAATTTTCACATGGTTTATGAAACTTAGGTAGAAAAGTAACCAGGAGCTCTATCTTTTTCTACTGCAAGTGACATGAGGAAGTAGGACAAATGTTACCAAAAAAAGAAATGCTTACTCTACAGTCATGGTGCACTGTAAAAAGTCCTGAGTATGAACAGTGAGACAGTTTGAAATCCCATGACTCTGCAGCCAGCGATGCACCACTTTCAGGGTGAGTTTCGAAGGACGAATAAGAGAAGCTACTTCCTCCAGACTGAGATGTTTACCTAAGGAGAAAAATCTCTGTCAGACAGTTTGTAAAATCACAGGATGTCAATAGAATCTATGTGTGTATGTTTCTGTTTCTATCCAGGATGTGTAGAGTTATTTGTGAATACCATACTGAGCCGAGTCTGGGTCTGACACCAGCCTGAGTGTTTCCTCCAGCAGGGGAATGTTCTTCTGCTTCAAGGCAAAGGTCAGCTCCAGCTCCTCTAAAGGATCTGACCGACCAACATGAGTCCAGTCCTCTGGTATCCTAAAGAAAATGCAATAGCACATCATAAAACTTACAATAAATTAAAACCTTTCAAAAAACAGAAGTTTTATTATTGTTTTCAATGCACAGAGGCTGCTAAAATGAGGCTCGTTCATTTATTCTTCATATTAAATTATAAAGATGAAACACAACCAAAACAGCAACAGGAATCCCTGGGAAGCCAATGCATTTCCAAATTATTAAACAAATAAAAAACAAACTCTAAATTGATCAAAGATCAACTTTAGCTTTAAATAGTTGCTTACAAGACATCTTGGTCATATTCAAGAAATCCACACCAGACCAAGGAGATGAATAACAAGAGGATGGAGAAAGGCAATCTGTTGGAGAAAGAGAAAATAGTTACAGCTTTAAAAAATTAAATTACAATTAAACCCTTAAGTTTAATAGTTAGTGGCTATGACTAAAAGAATGCTTAATGCAAATAGGCTTAAGAGGTCAAACTACAGGAAGACACGTTTTTAATTTAGCAAAATATCCAACATTTTAGTCGCTCCTATGCTACATGGACACAAGTTGTTTACGGCGGCAGCTTTGAAAAAGCATTTTAACATTAGCAGCGGCTATGTGTAGGTCATCATCACACAAAGTAGACATAAACATGTCTGACAGTACCGCTCGCGTTTAAACATTACATTTCTTTACTAGATGGGTCATAAAAATCAAACATGTTTTACTTCTATCAGATACTCACAGTGTTTTCATGGTGTCCTCCGAGTCGGCAGTGACTACTAGCCTGTGTGAAGTCTGTTTGTGTCGCTGTTAACTCAGAGGTCACGTGAGGTGCGTTCACGTGATCAGAACCGCCGTGGGGTTTTACAGTTCAAATGCTTTGCACACGTTTCTTGTCATTTTTATTTGTTCTTTTTGTCAGTCAGTGTTGGACATTTAAGTCTTATTTATGAACGGGCGTTAAAAAATACATTTAGGTAGTTATGGACGCTGACCTTTTACATGTTATTTTGAGAATACTTTGTTTTACATTCAACTCAGAAAACAGCTGAAGTTGACAAATATAATTAGAGTCCTGTTTGTGTGGCCAAACAAAAATAAATCTAAAAAAAAAAATCTAAATTTTTGACTGTGCCGAAATTGATTAAATAGTCTTCTTGTTACTTTGGGGAGGAGGATCCCATATTCACTCCTTTTTAAAGTGAACCAACCATTAAGAAGAAAGCATACTTATATAGTGTCACATTTTAAACATGTTTAAGAACTCTGATAAACGTGTAGCCTGTTGTTTATTTACTTGCTTTATATCCTGGGTTTAATTCATTTATTTCTATATACCCGTGGGGGTGGGGCAACAGTTTCAGATAAATAAAAATTACTTTAAAATACAGAAAGGATAGTGTCAGATCAGTTAATTTGATCTCATTTTAGATTTCCAACTTTTGAACAAATCTCATCAATGCAACTAATAAAATGTGCATCAAGTCAAATATTTCAATATAACCTCTTAAAATATCTAACAATCGTGCATTTAAATAAATAGGCTTTTTTAAACCTCAGAGACCTACACAGCTACCTGGGTCTTTGATATTTGACAGATGTTCTGTAACTAATGTAAAATATGTTTCATTTTTGGAAATCAAACTACAGAATGCTCATTGACCCAATTAAATTGAACAAATCGGTGAATTTCTTTTAAAAAATGTTGAAATCTGTTATTAGGCCACACACAATATTAATTCTCTGGTATAGCTATTTGCATTATGTAAATCTTGATGTTTTGTTTATGTTTGCTATAGATAAGTGAAACTGAAGATTTTGTAAGCAATCCAAATAAAAATTCATTCAGTTATCGTCTTGAACCATTTTTTAATGTTGCAACATGCAGTTTACAGCAGAATACACAAATGTGATTTAAATCATTATGGTCTGTAATATTAAGCTTTTAACTACAATAACTACACTTTTTTTTTTTTTTAAACGGGAAAAAACATTTATTGAACATACAATTACAGCTGTTTGGATAAAAAAACACTTTAAACAAAAACTATATTTACAAAAAACCTAGTTGATTTTCACAGTGCATCACCCATTAAACGTATTTTTAACTTTGTAATTTGCCAAGAACTAAAAACTTTGTAAAAAAAAGTTTACAAGATTTCTAAATCAGTGCATTTTATTAGTTAAACGCGGCAACGAAATGTACAATTACATCCCCAATCTATTCTTTTTATTCTGTTCAATAAAAAAGAAAAAAAGAAAAAGAAACTTCTGCTCTAAAACTATTCAGTCATCTGAGAAGTAGAAGTCTTCCTGCTCCTCGCTGTCAGACAGCCCTCCATCATTTTCTGGGAACATCTCCCAAACTAAAAAGTCATCGTTTTCTATTGAAAGGAAAAAGACATTAATAAAGTTCACACAAAGAATTTGGTTTGAATGTTATTGGTGTAGAATAAAAACCTCTCTATGTGATATTATTACATTACAGGACTAGAACGTATTTTAACCATGCTCTAACTGTAAACAGCCACCAACCTGTGTTTCCACATCCTTGTATTTTGCGTTTAGCTGATGGTGTGAACCTCTGAAGAAACAAAAACAGGAGGCACCTCAAGGTGAATTCACGTGACATAAACGTTAGAAATTAAACCTTAAATCCTGTAAAGGCCCAAACCATTGAAGAACGCCCCGCCTTGCAGACATTAAACTGATTCTTTTTCATCCTCCTCTGCAGTTGAAAGACCAACTTGTCATCACCGTTGCTTTGAAAAGGAAGAAAAATTTAACATAACTACTTGGCTGCAGTCAGTTATGACAAATCAAAATTCAGAAGTCCGACTCTTACGCATTGGGAGAGCCGATCATGCCAGGGGTGATGTGCAAACACTGAGGCGTCTTTGCTTCAGGGAAACACGGTGACATCGGGGTCTGAGGTTCCAGGTTTAACAACGAAAAGTCGTTATCACTCAAAGACGTGGAAGGAATCTGAGCATCAACAGAGAAAAGAGAAAGAGTCGGTTCCTTGTATACTCGCAGAAGAACATGTAAACCGAAGCAGACAAACCTCAAAGCGTTTATTCTGCATGTACGCTGAGCTGAAAGCATCATCGACATCTTCTCTGGGCAGAGCCTCCAGGAACTGACGCACCTGCTGCTTCCTCTTCAAAGTCCCCGCTCGGGCAGAAATCACAGGACGCTCCGTCACTGGGTACAGGGTTCAGAGCTTGTTTAATCTACTCAGAACTACTAGACTTCAGTCTCAACGTCCTAAACAACCTGTATTTATTTACCCGGAGGTTTCGGTGCTTCCTCCTCCTCCTTTTTGCGTTTGTTGGCTCTTTTAGCCGGGCTCTGGGATGTTCCCTTTGATGTGTGCTGCTGGTGGCAATCTTCTGCTGAGCGTGTTCCTACCATCCTTGCTACCTTAGTCCAGAAGCCATTTATGTTCTTCGGATAGAAGGACACAGCTCTGGAAAACAAAGGCACACGGATACATTTACATTTATTCTTTCCCCAACTATGACTGCTTATAGATTTGAGATAAAACACATTTTTTTCAATCGATAGGCGTAAACTCACTCTTGTAGTTTTATGAGCTCCACCTCGGTCCACTCATTTTCATCTCTCTCTTGTGGAGCGACCGTGTTTCCTTTGTGGCGTTTCGTGCTGAGCTTTGTCTGTTTAGACTGTGTTGATGGGAACAAGTCAGGCCTTTTACTGTCTTCCGGTTTTGTTTCTGCTTTGTCATTCCCTCTTGTTCTTCTGCTTCTATTTCTCAGTCCTTCACTGTGCTTCTTAGAGGACTTTGACGATGAAAGCTTGGGCTCCAGCTGTGATTTGTTAGAAACTTTTACAGCTTTCTTACTGTGAACTCCTTTCTCTTGCCTTCTTCTCTTTCTAGGGAACTCCTCTGAGGATGGGCAGCTTGATGATTTATCAGTAACTGGAGGAGGCTTGGGGGAATTTGTGACCTTCTGTTTTCTGCTCGACATTCTTAATGGCCTGGTGGTGTCCTTCATCTGTTTTTTGGACCTCTGTATTTCAGGTTTGTTTTGTTTTTGTTGGACACTGTCCACATATGTTCCTCTTGTTTTACGGCACTGTTCTTCAGGGATCTTAAGCGCCTCACTAGCAGGTTCAGATAAATTACTGGCCACCTTGCCTTGGTTAACCTGAGTTCTGCTGCGAGTTCGCATAGATCTAACCTTCCTCACCAGTGAGGCCTCTTCTTCTTCAGCTGATCCACGGTTCTTACCTGGAAGAAGAGAAAGAAGTCCATTATGAAACTCGGAGCTCATCTTAACGACCAAAACCTCCACCTATCCTGAGAGCTTTACCCTCACTGTTGGGCAGGAACACTTGGACCGGCTTCTTTGATACCACTGAAGATGCATTCTGTGGAGGAAAAAATGTAAATAACTTTCTTTGTTTCACATTCAGAATAACTAGGCAGTGTATCTGGTTCGTGTGCTTACAGAGTTACAAATATCATAACATTCATGGATGGTAACATTCATGTGAGCATCCAGAATGACTCTCCCTCCTTTCCAGTACTCCAGAGGAGGCTTGATCACTCGACCACTTCGAGACACTTTTGTGGAGGAGGCAGGAGTACAGCAATCAGCTGGAAAAAGAGCAAAAAGATCATTTTATAATTTAGCTGAATTCACAGAATCAGTATGCTACAACTAGTTTGATAAATGTCATGTACTTACATGACCTGAAAGAATTTTGTCTCTGTCTTTTTACAGACTGGTTGGCAGAGGCTTTAGGATCAGTCATAGTTGTGTTGTCCTTCTGTTTGTACTTTGTTGCTTTGCTGCTGTAATACAAGCAGATTTAGTAATAAAACTAACATAACCCAACATCTTCTTTAAAGCAATCATTTTCTGTCAAAGTATGGCTGTGAAATATTCTCACGCTTTGGACTCTGACAGAAACGTCTCATATAGAGTCTTCCAGTTTGAGGGGAATCCGTACACAAACTTCTTCAAAAAACAGTTTGGAAAATCTGAAGCTAAAAAGTGAAAGAGATCAAATGTGATAAGAGCACTTAATGATTAATACGTGATAATGCACGTTTCTATTATTACAGTCTTTGTTTCAGCGTGATCAGACGTACCAGAAGCATGATACGTGTTCATTTTCCCAACTAGGATGTAAACCCGGCCGGAGATCGTTTTTAGCACAGACTTGGAGACTCTGTCCACGATGATGTTACTGTTCCAGGGTATGTTGTCCTCCCTGGAAGGTAAATCAAGTATAAAAACACCAGAGTTTACATAACACCACACAGAATCTGAAAAGCCTCAGATTCCTGACTGGAACAAAGAATTGTGTTTGTAATCTGCTAGTTTTATTAGTGTATAAATGATCAAATCGAGACTACTGACTCACCTGTGAATTCCATCAACAAACAGGCCCTTCTGATTTCTTCTCAGGAACCACTTTTTGAGATGAATCACGCTGTCCTGTAGACAAACAACCAAATAAAATAAACTGATTAGTACAGACGGTTCAAATAGGGCCAAGAAATAGACTTTAAAATGTGTCTACAAAATTCTAACATTTTGGTTTCCAAGAGTTGAAATTTTATATTTTTAGATCAACATTTGTGTCTTCCGTTTTTCCCAAATCCAAACAACATCTTTATTCATTTGAAAGAAGTATTACTGAGTTAAATGTGTATTACTAATTATAGATCTTCAGTAGAGAAAGTGAGGTATAATAAGCATATGTAATATGCATTTCAAATGTCTTCTATTCTAGTTAGAAACAGCAAAAAAAAAAAAAAAAAAAAAATCAAATGTGTTTTGAAAAAAGTCCCTAAAGATTACATTTTTTGATTTCTACTCACAACAGGGAATTTCTCCTGATTTCTCCCACGGTTGCGTTGGAACACAGCCTTGTCTTTCTTCGGTATGGAGACTCGTGGAGAGTTGAGCACAAGCGAATCTTCCAGCAGAATAGGTAAAGCAGGACTCAGAACATCCTCAGAGCCATCAGCATCTAACTGGTTGTCAGCTGAGTCTTCTCCATAGTCGTTTACTGGAACCACAACTTGTGGGGAATCATTTACAGCAGCTTCCTCCATCTCATCCATATTGTGAGCTGTAGGGAGATAAGTACCTATAGACTGGTGCAAGTTTTCTATAGAGGAAAAAACACATTCCTGCTGTGTAACAACAAAAATACATAATGTCTTAGATTCATCCTCACCAAGAAGCTCCCTTCTGCTGCTGTTGTGAACTTCTTTTCCCCTTTTGCTCTCCATCGCTTTCATGTAAAAAAACATCTTGGCTGGGGACATTATGGGGATCTTTTCAACAATAACATTGCAACCTGTTCAGAATTAACAAAAACAGCAAACACAGAAAAGTCTTTAGTGTATTTCTTCCACTTAATTAACACAAAAGACATAAAAAATAGACATGGCTTACTTTTGTTTAAAGTGAATCTTGACTGTGGGAACATGGGTTCATGGATCATCTCTGATTGATCAGCTGATCCTGTAACATGACCCAAACCCTGCATGCAAGCGTTGTTGAGAGTGTAGTCCTCAGTGGAGGGAGACTGTGTCCTTTCTTGTGGTGAACACACATCTTCTGTGCGTTCCTCAGTGGTTTTGCTGGCATTAGGACATTTCTGTTGATCCAGTTTCCTCTTCCTCAGCCTGTTCCTCATAGGCGAAATTACACTGTTCAAACGCACGGGTTTGAAATGGGCAACTCTCTTATCAAACACACCCCTTCCTATGTTTTCTACTGGCTGTATCTTCGTTGGAGTCCTGATGGACATAATAAAGTTATTTGAGTCACTGATCATCGGTTTCCTGCTGATCTGATCTATGTTGACCACAGAAAAGGCCTGAGACATAGATGTTGACTCCAGAAAAGCTCCGTCCATTCGTGTGTATCCAGGTAACATATCAGTTATTGGAGATGTTTCCTGCAGCGGTTTGCAGGAATAATTACAGGGACTTTGAGGCGAAATAGGCGAAAGCGTCAAAGCCTGCGCCTCATTGCGATTTGAACTAAACATTTTGTTTTTCTTACGGTCATCGTCGGTCCAAATGCTCGCAGATTTCTTCATGGGAGTGTGAAAATCTGCTCCGTGTTTCTCTTTGATGCTAAACAGCGAGTCGTCGCGCTCCTTTGCGCTCCACGCCTCATTCTGCACTTTCGATTTAAGTTTCGCAAACATCTTTGCCGGAGATTCAAGGCGGGTACGTGTTGGTTGTAATAAATTATATGACGGCATGTTTCAAAAAGTTTAAGAGATCCTAACACGTCAGATTCGTAAATTTGCAGCTAGCTCGCTAGCCTGCAATTTTCAAAATTCTCAGCACTGCCGCCTTTCGCTGGAAATCCATTGCGTCACTTCCGTTTTACGTACGTTTCTTTTTTTCTTCCGTATCAAGCCGAAAAACGTCCTTTATCTCTACATGTTATTATATAGTGGACATTAAAATATAAAACTAGAAAATTGAAAGTCAAAATAACGAATAGTATAGATTCAATTTTTTTTCTTAGGAGTAATTCTTATTGTGTCCTATAGAGTGTAGTAAAACGCATAATGACTCGTCTGAAAAATCACAGAAGAAGATTTCAGCGCACGCGCAGTTTAAGATAAATTTCCTGGTTGACACTGGACGCAAGAAGGCGAAGAACTACTTTGAAAGGAAGTATTGGTATTAAATTGTTTAAAATTAATACAGACAAAGTTGATATTTCCACTAGTATACCGAATATAAGTCTTACTCAACACTTGCTTGGATATAAAGTGTTTTTTGGGTAAAAACTAGTGAACCGGTGTGACTGAGTGATGCAACATGGCAGCAAGTGCTGTCAGTAGATGTTTTCTGTCAGCATTAAGGACACAAGCTCGGTGTCAGGATGGAATCCATACTCTGGGACAGAATACAATCAGTCGAGTGTCGTCTGTTGTGATCTGTCAAAACGGAGGACCACAGAGAAACGCGAGCCTTGAGAGTAGAGCTCCTGCTCGAGGTGAAGGAGGGCGGAGAGTTCACTTCTCCCTGTTGAAGTCGGTGAGTTTGGGGATCTGTGGCGCGGCGCTCCTGGACAGTCAGAAGGACGACAACGAAGACAGAAAAGTCTCTCCATCTGAGAGCCTTCTTGGACTCATTCTTCCATCTGCTCAATGTGCTTCTCCCTTTAAACCCGACACCCCCAGGTTTAAATATAACTTCATAGCAGATGTAGTGGAGAAGTCTACTCCAGCTGTTGTGTACATTGAAATCCTGGGCAGGTGAGTACCATAAGGAAGTGTGATTGCTTCGCATTGTTTTACACAGTACATATGAATACAATCATCAGATTATAGGCAGCTTGTTTTAAACAAATGTATATTTCTGTATGCACGTTAAACATCAAATTTCTAGCACTCAAATCCATTTTAAACTTTAATTCTTGTAATATTGTGAACGTGAGAATAGCTTTCCGAAACTTACCCATATTTATTTTACAAGGTGCCAGTTTAAAGAAATGACTCAAGTTGTTAAATATTTAGATTTTGCTTATATATAACTTGTCATGCTATCATATTTATGAAATACCTAAAATTACTTTTCATCAGATCTCTCGAATACATGCCACAGAGTCAAATGTATATTAAACGGGGTGCTTAAAATCCTTGAAAATGCTTGAATTTTATTTGGGGTTAAAATGAACTGAAATTTGTTGTATGTCAAGGTCAATTTTATTTATAAAGCGCTTTACAAAATACAGCTCTAAAGTGCTGTACAGCAAAACTAGTCAAGAATACAAACAATAAAAATTTTAAAGACAAATATCAATAAGAACAAGGGAATAAAATCAAAAGTAGAATTAATAAAAGGTAGTAAAATTAAAATGATAAAATAAAAATACAGAGAACCAAACAAAGGTGTTGGGCTCTACTTGTCAAAAGCCAGGCAGTAGAAGTGGGGGGGTTTAAGAGCAAGTCTCCCAAACAGCAGAGTTGTAGCACAATGGCATTTACTGTTATGAGACAAGGAAGTGACATAATTATTTTGTGCATATACTGGTAATCAATCAGTCAACCTTTATTTATAGAGTATTTTCCACACAAAAGTGACCAAAGTGCTATACAGATAAAAACATGACTAAAACACAGTGACTAAGATAAAACAAAAGAAATGACCAATAAAAAACATGACTACGTGAAAGAACAGAGAACTAATAAAAACCAACCTGATCATTTCTGCTCAACTGAGATTAAAAGACAAGTTTAAAAGATGCGTCTTTAAAAGAGACTTGGACTCATCCAGTGTCTTTGCCGTCCTTATGATCAGAGGAAGGTTGTTCCAGAGTTTGGGAGCAACAACAGAAACGGCTCTGTGTCCTCGAGTTAGTTAAGACGAGTCCTGGGAACCTCTAAGAGGAGCTCTGACCTCAAACATCTTCTGGGAACATGCTTGTTTAAAATGTCTGATAGATATGGAGGTGCCTGTCTGTTTAAACATTTAGAAACAAAAATTAAAATCAATCCTAAAACATACTAACCAGTACAAGGAAGACAGTATGGGGGGATGTACTACACTTATTACCCATAAGCAGGTGGGCAGCAGCGTTTTGAACCAACTGAGCAGAGAGTTGTCCAGCCCAGCATAAAGGGAGTTGCAGTAGTCCAGAGGTAGTCATTAATCAAAGCATGGATATATAAGATGCTGAAAAATCTTGAAAACTTACCTCAAAAGTGCTTGAAAAGAACTTGAATTTGATTTTAGCAAAACGTGTCAGAACGCCAAATAAATCTCACCACTGATGAATAATTTCAATAATGTTCTAATATTTGGAAGCACAAAATCAAGTATAAAAATCAAAGCCCAAACATAGGAGTTTAGTTCTTCTTGCCATATATTATTTGTCAAAATAACATAATTTTATCAGAAGAAACTTGCCTAGTGATGTGTTTTTCATTTTCAAGGTGAAACCTGCTTTTGTTTTACAGACATCCATTTTCAGGAAGAGAAATTCCAGTGTCAAACGGTTCAGGTTTTATCGTCAGCAGTGACGGCCTCATAGTCACTAATGCTCACGTTGTGGCCAATAAGAGAGGAGTCCGTGTGAAGCTCACCAATGGAGAGACGTATCAGGCTACGGTGCAATATGTTGATCCTGAGGCAGACATCGCCACCATCAAAATCACTCCAAAGGTGAACAAAGAGTTATAATAATCTAAATGTAATAAATGGTTTTAGACAGTCAGGGAGCTGGATCAATAGATCAATGTTATAATTAAAACATTTTAAAGTTAGGTTATTTAAAGTAAAGTTCAAAATTCAGCAAAAGAATATTTTCATGAGACATTTGCCCATTTAAATATCGTGATTATTTGATATTCAGTTTTCTATTTTGTCAGTGAATATTTTCAGTAATTTTTCTCAAGTGTGTCAACATTTTTTAAATGACAAAAAATGAGATTCACCGAACTTAATTAATTACAAGATCAGAAAGTTTATAAACTTTCCATGACACCAGAAAGAGTTTTGTCCCCCCCCCACAACACATTTTATCTGAAAAAGTTTAGAATTTTATAATTTACAAACAGTCATCAAATTGAAACGTAATGATTTACAAACAATCCTTAAATTGCAACATAATAGTGACTAATCCCTCCCCCCCGATGAGCCGAGAGCATACCTACACTCACTGGCCACTTTATTGGGTACACCTTGCTAGTACCGGTTTGGACCCCCTTTTGCCTTCAGAACTGCCTTAATCCTTCGTGGCATCGATTCAACAAGGTACTGGAAACATTCCTCAGAGATTTTTGTCCTTATTGACATGATAACATCACACAGTTGCTGCAGATTTGTCAACTGCACATCCATGATGCGAATCTCCCGTTCCACCACATCCCAGAGGTGCTCTATTGGATTGAGATCTGGTGACTGTGGAGGCCATTTGACTACAGTGGAATCATTGTCATGTTTAAGAAACCAGTCTGATATGATCCGAGCTTTCCAAGATGTTTACGCTGTGGTCATAAAGGGATGGACATGGTCAGTAACAATACTCAGGTAGGCTGTGGCGTTGCAACGATGATCAGTTGGTACTAATGGGCCCAAAGTGTGCTGAGAAAATGTCCCCCACATCATTACACCACCACCAGCCTGAACCGTTGATACAAGGCAGGATGAATCCATGCTTTCATGTTGTTGACGCCAAATTCTGACCCTACCATCTGAATGTCGCAGCAGAAATCGAGACTCTTCAGACCAGGAAACATGTTTCCAATCTTCTGTTGTCCAATTTTGTGGGCCTGTGAGAATTGTAGCCTCAGTTTCCTGTTCTTAGCTGACAGAGTGGCACCTGGTGGGGTCTACTGCTGCTGTAGCCCTTCTGCCTCAAGGTTCTACATGTTGTGTGTTTAGAGATGTTCTTCTGCAGACCTTGGTTGTAACCAGTGGTTATTTGAGTTACCGTTGCTTTTCTTTCAGCTCAAACCAGTCTGACCATTCTCCGCTGACTTCTGGCATCAACAAGACATTTTCACCCACAGAACTGTCGCTCACTGGATGTTTTCCTTTTTTCGGACCATTCTCTGTAAACCCTAGAGATGGTTGTGTGTGACAATCCCAGAAGATCAGCAGTTTCTGAAACACTCAGACCAGCCAGTCTGGCCCCAACAACCATGCCACATTCAAAGTCACTTAAATCACCTTTCTTCCCCATCCTGAAGCTCGGTTTGAACTGCAGTGAATCATTTTGACCATGTCTACATGCCTAAATGCATTAAGATGCCACCATGTGTTTGGCTGATTAGTCATTTGCGTTAACGAGCAGTTGGACAGGTGTACCCAATAAAGTGGCCAGTGAGTGTATATCTTGTCACAATAATTTTCCTTACAATTAGAAAAGAATGAGTTCACAGTATATAGTTAGGGATCACCAACATTAATTTTGAATCAACCAGTCTGTTTAAAAGCAGAAAGAGATAATATGGTTTTAAAATACAAGATCAAAGGGTTCCACTGTTGGCAACATTTTCCCGTTGACCCTCTCAACGAGAATTTTATCTTTTCTAAAGATAAAAAAAGTAAGATAAGATTTTGTGTCTTGCAACCATGACGTTGAAGATGAGGGGTACCTTGCTCTTTCACACCAGTAATATTTTGCGCCGTGCAACGAGTGATGTAAATGAGAGAATCCGTCTTTGTTTAGATGACAATTGCACATCAAGTCTAGGTACACCAAAGAAAGGGCATAACTCAATCTCAAGTCCCAATACATCTGAGATCATCTTAAAATTTGACTTCCAAAAGTCCTTAAGCCTTGGACATGACCAAAACATGTGTGTAAGATCACATGGAGTTTGTAAGCATCGATCACAAAAGTCCTGGGTGTTTGGGTTTATTTTTGCCAGTCTTGTTTACTATAATGTGCCCTATGAACCACTTTAAACTGTATTAACTGGAATTTTGCATTAGATGAACATAGCTTTACCTCTCTTAATGCAGTAGACCACCAGTCATTTAGAGAAATACCCAACCCAGGCTGTTTTAATTTTGACCAAGGCTGGGGGAGAGTCTGGTGCCAGCAAGTCATATAAGGAGGAAACGTGGCGTTTAGACTTATTTTAATAAGAGGGCTGAGAAGATCAATACTGGAGGGAAGGGGAGAGGAAGGAAACGCTCAAGTATGTGACTTCAAAAATTGGCCAATTTGAAAATATCTAAAAAGATCAAATGAATGAAGATTAAATTTAAATTCTTTCAGCTTCAGTTTACCAGGGCAACAGATCAAAGCTTTCAGTGAAAACCGACAAGAATTTATCATAATTCCTGTCATCTTGTTGATGGTTTTCCTGTTTGTTATTTTGTGACGACAGATCCATTTCCCCACATTTTAAAAAACATAAATAACAAGGTTGTGATTCAGATATTCAGCAGAAAAAGGCTCATGAAAAGTCTTGTCATGTTTTACCAATTAGGAACCAGTAATGTGGTAGAAGAACTCGAGGATAATCCAATTCATTTTTGTGTGATCGTTCCTGAAACATAACTATATCAATGCATCATGAGGAAATGTGAGCAGAGGGCGAACTCATCTCCTTCTCCTGCAGTTAACCCTCTCTGTCTCGTTTCCTCCTTCCTGATGGGTAGGATCCCTTACCCACGCTCAAACTCGGACAGTCGTCTGACGTTCGACAGGGAGAGTTTGTGGTTGCCATGGGAAGCCCGTTTTCTCTGAGAAATACAATCACATCCGGGATCGTCAGCTCAGCTCAGAGGCGCAGTAAAGAGCTCGGCCTGGCCCACTCCAACATGGAGTACATCCAGACTGATGCAACCATTGATGTGAGCACTTTTTCATTTATTTTTTAAAAGTGTGTTTAACTGTTTTCAGAGTTTACATTATGACTAATATCCCTTAATGTAATGAATTTCCACTGACTCAGATTTTTTGTTCTTTCTTTGCAGTTTGGAAATTCCGGAGGTCCTTTAATTAACCTAGTGAGTTGCTGTTTCAGCTCAAGTATTTGTCACATTCAGCTGTTTATAACAGCACTGTGCAATAGAAGAAAGTTATTACCCAGTTTATACATTAACTAGTTATAATGGGATCTCATTTCCTTTCACAAACAAATACCATCACTGATGATATTTATCAATTCTTAAGTGGAAAAAGAAAATTAACTTTTAGTGCTAATAGGAACAATAAGTTAGGTGACAGATGTTTTTAATTTATAGCTGCATTTGTGACGATCTCTCACCACATTTTAGAGAAATGTATACAGAAATGCAGATTTTTTTTTAAACTACTTGTACTTGTTACTGTAGATTTAATGTTGTGAAATTAGTAGTTTTTTTAACCAGTTTTTTTACTCTTAAATCAACTACCTTCTTAGAATTGTACCAATATGGTTTCAATGAGCTCCACATTTAGCCTCATGTTGTATTTTATTAATTTTTCTTCATTTGTCAGGATGGAGAGGTTATCGGTATAAACACCATGAAGGTGACTGCAGGGATCTCCTTCGCTATTCCATCCGATCATGTGAAACTTTTCCTTGATAAAGCAGCAAAAAGAAAAAGTAAGACAAAAGTTAATAACTTTAAATGCTCTAGTTCCATAAGCATGTTTCTTAAGATTCAGTGTAGTTTATTTATTCTGTCTCACATCTTGTCCTCTTAGCTTCTTGGTTTGGCGACTCAGGAACAAAGCCGCGATACATTGGCGTTATGATGCTGACGCTGTCACAAAGGTAAATACCTCACAGTCAGAAGCAGTAGGGATGGACGGTCACAGCAGCAGCTGCCTGAAACCAACCGTTTTGTCCATTTTAGCATCATTGCTGAGTTGAAGACAAGAGACCCGTCGTTTCCGAATGTGACTCATGGAGTCCTGATTCACAGAGTCATCACTGGCTCACCGGCCAACAGGTAACTAGTTCAACCTACCACCGTGAGTGATATCAGATTAGGGTTACTGTCTTGTTTTTGATCACCTTAGATTCCTTCATATTTTGCACAAGGTATTTATATTTGCAACTGTTCTTTTAATAAGTTTTACTCATTAATATGTTCTCACTGCAGCAAACATTCAGATTTTGTTTTTTATTCGTACTTCTGTCCTTTCAGAGCCGGCATGCTACCAGGAGACATCGTGGTGGAGATAAACGGGGTCAAGGTGAACACAGCCGAAGAGATCTATAAGGCTGTTCGCAGCAGCAGCAGCATCACTATGTTATTGAAGAGAGGAAACAACCTGCTTCAACTACAAGTGACTCCTGAATACATCGAGTAACATGACCACCGCTACCTGACTGAGCCTCTTAGACGATCACACAGTTGGTTTATGAGGAGAAAACTGTGAAACCTAGTGACTCTAGGCAAATGTTTGTGTCATTGTTTGTGATATTTTGAATCTAGTATGATTATTATTGAGAAAGTTGTAGCTACAACTAAAGCTACTGCTGTGACAACTTTTAAGTATCGGTTTGGGACAAATCTCTTATTTCTCAAACTGCTTACATTAGAGAATTGTCTTGATTTTTCAGGTAGTTTATCTTTGTGAATTTATCTATAACCAAAACATTGCATTACTGTAAAATAATAAATCCTTAAAACGGTGCACTTTATTAAAGCCATTTATTGTTAAACAGCAAACAGAAGCGTGAGAGACTCAACACTATGGCAAAGAGCAATGGTATTAAACTGACTACCATTAATGAGTAAATAAGTCTGTCAAGTCACAAATGTTGCTATGGTGATGATTACATGAACAAAAATAAGAAGATCCCACTTTGCTTTAGGTTTGTCGCACAGAAGGAACTGAAAACATGACTTCACTTGATGTAAAGATAAAACCCCAATTCTGCATGAGAGTAGTAAAGAAAAGGTTACTCCGAGTTCACTAAGCTGGAGAGCCATGATTAAAATGATAATTTCCCTGGTATATGTACAGTAACACACACTTACAGTAAAAGAATAAAGTGACATGTACTGACTGCTACACAATTAAATGTATTTTTCTCAAAGACAGCAATTAAATGGAGATAACATTCAAACCACTTAAGGTTTAAACACGTTCATACTTTTGGACTAAAGACATCTCGTCAGGTACAAGTACTACAACATACAAGTATGGGAGGAAAAAAAATAAATTTATCATATTCCATTAAATCTACTTTAAAAAGGCTTCATATATATTGCTGGTAATATTTTTTTCTTCTTAAGAAAATAGAAGTTGTGCGACTGAAGCTTACAATACACTGCTGGCGTTAGCGCCAGGTTCTGTGGTGACCTGCTGGAGAGGGGTCATCTGTCAAGGCGCCGTGTGCTGAGATTCCCCAGAAGAGGAAAGGAGAGAAAAAACAGACAAAACAAAAATAAAAGAACTCTATATCTTACGATGCATGAATCCCTTGCACCAAAACCAAGATGCTGCTATGGTGTTTGTCACCGTGGAATGCTGCAAATATCACAATGTGCACAAACAGCAGCCAAACTACAGTCAAAATCAAATAGATATATAAATAAGTGGCAGTGGGGTGAGGGTGGGGGGTTCTTGGAAGGGGAGTGACATTATAAGGGACTCATTGTAGTGTCCAGTCTAGTCCAGCTGTGAAGTACTGACTCAGTTGATGTGGTCCAGAGCACGCAGCAGCTCCTCCCCCTGTAGCAGGTACTGACGACCCTGTAACGGGGCATTCACCTCGCAGTCGTCCCTCGTGAGCTGCGGCAAGGTGAAGAGGGAACTGGTACTCTCTGAAGTAGTGCCAAGCAGCCGACTTGCCACATCTGAAAACATAAAAAACCCAGGTAGTTATAACTAATCTGACGGTGCAACACCTAAATGTAGCGTAGATCTCATTTTCTTCACCTGAAGGCAGTAGAAGTACGGCTCGAGGTGCTTCCAGCTCCGTCGCTTTCAGTTTTTTACCCTTCTCAATCTGCTCTTGAGGCAAAAATCCCTGAGAAAAACATTAAATACAGAGGTTTAAACTCTCACTTGTAAAACTTAAGCTCTACAAGCTGATTTTATTGGGTTATGGGACAAACCTGTTCAATAATCTCTTTGAGTTCACTCAGTTTTCTTTTACGCTGAGTTACCAGATTTCTAAGGGACACATCTTTCTCCAGCTTTGGAGCCCTGCAACACAACAATAGTATCATTTATTTAACTACCATTTAAGTCAATGAAGAAGAAAAAAGGTATTATGGAGACTTTACCCATTCACAATGATGGTTGCTGGAGGAGGCAAACTGACAGATTCTGGTGGTGCTGGGGAGGCTGTGTGGCTGTCCGGTGTGCTGATTAAGGAGCTGGAGTAGCTGTGGGTTTCCTTTTTGACAAGAACAGGGGAGCTCTCAACAGATTTGACTGGTCCACAAGTTAGAGGTTCCTCTGGGGTGAAGCAGCGCAGCTGGAAGTCGTCATCCATGGAGATGTAGGGCGCCAACATCTCCAGATCCAAGTCCTCCATTGGCTGAAAGGACAGAAACTAGTTGAATTACTGATTTGTCACACCTGCTTTAAGTCTGTTCAGAGATGTGAAGTAAGACTGCAGCTTTTCCTAGCTTTCAAGGTACACTCTGGACAGGTTGCTGGGCTAGTGATTTACAAAACTTGTAATAGATTTATAATGACGCTGACTTGGAGGACATACACTGATAAGTGCAGAATCTCACCTCTGTATTGAAGGGGGTTTTGGACTCTGGGTCAATGGCAAAAAGCTTCTCCACAAAGTCTAGTTTGAAATCTGAGGTCATTTCTGAATCCATGGGGAAAGAAAGGGCCAAAGAAGTGTCAGCCTAAAGAGAAAACAAGTCAGAGGTTAACCACTTTCAAAAAAATAAGTGACAATGTCTTAAAGACAAAGCAATGAATCTTTACCTCTGAAGAACCAGGGGGAGGTGTAGTGGGCGGGGCTGGAGCAAAATTCTCAGACTTTGTCTCCTCAGACATGGTGTTAGAGACAGTAAAAGGCTCAGTGGGCGGCAGAGGGGACAGAGGCAGAGTCAGCTTGTCATTTGTAGAGGGCAGCATTACGTCATTGTACAAAGGAACCTCCTTTACCAAGTGGGTATCAGATTCTGTACCTGAAAAAGAATGCAATTAAATTTTTTTTAATTTACAGAAATATAAACACATTTATTACATGTACAAATGTAAATATATGAAGTTACAAACCAGGACAACTGAAGTCCAGGGAGACGATTGTGTCTCCAGCTGCTGGAGCCAGCAGGGTGAGAGCCTCAGAATTATCCTTAAACTGTTCATACAGACTGCCCACTGACTTGGGCTCTACCACCACTGTAAAGAGCTTGATCACATTAAGTTCTGGACTCTTCTTCTTCTCCTCCTCCTTCACCAGGATAGGTTGAGTGAGCTCAACTACCAGCTCCTCTTCTCCCTTCTCCTCCTCTTCCTCCTTCACTGGCTTCACATCTTCAGTCTGCTCCAAAGACAGGATTATTTTGTCCTCTTGGATCCCACTGTTGAAAATAACTATAAGTTGTCAATAAGCTACACTTAGAACAAGTCTTCAGTTATTTCACTTGGAGAAAAAAACAAGCAAAAACAATTAGAGCATTTGAGTTACCTGAGGACAAAGTTGACACAGACGACACACTGTGGCTGTGAGTTCTTGTTGCTGTAGATGACAGTGGCTTGTGTTTCCACCCATACATAGCCTCCTCTTTTCGCCAACATCCGGTACTGACCTGTGGTGACCTGGCCCTTTGCAAACACTGAAAACAACAGAAAGGAAGGGTCAAAAAATTTTAAACTGCAGTCAACTGCAAAACTACATAAGATTCACACTCTTACAGTGGTGGTGAGTCTTGGTGAGGTGGTCCGAGTCCAGAGCGTGATAGTACTCGTACACAGAACGATTCAGCAGGTCCTCTGGATCATAACCCATGAGCTCTGTGATTCTGAAGGGGAAAAAAAAACACCTGTTTTAATAAAGTTTCTGTAATGCCTGCTTTGAACACTAGGTGTCACTGTGAGTACAAGTTGGCAAAAGAACTGAATTAAATTTGATCCCTTTAAGCTTCAAAGCATATAACACAATGTTCTCTTAGATAAACCGACCTCTCATCACAGTATGTGAACTTCATGTCCATCGTGTGGCGACTGAGAAAGGTCTTGGTGTCCAGAGGGACCTCGATGTTGGAAGGGTGAGGGATGGGGTCGCAGATCAAAACCAGGTAGGGCACTGGAGGCTCCTTTTCCTCCTCAGTGGTCTGCTTTGTTTGACTCTCATAAACACGCACATGACCCAAGCAGTGAAGAACCTACAGAAATACAATGGCATGGTTATGGTCAAAATCACAAACATTTCTACCCTGGACAGTTTTTAAATGTAGAGAAAAGGACAATTATTTTATAACTCTTGAACATTTATGTATGTAATTTGAGGAAAAAAGTTAATTTGTATGAGGATTGCTATTGTCACAAGGGCCTCAAAAATAAACTTGATGAGTTCCAGTGATTAAGAAAAATAGACATTCATTATAAACTTTTAAATAAAACACTTATCAAATGTCAAATGGCTAGCTCTACTGCAAATACCACACATAATGAATTTATATAGATTTCATATAATTTGTTACACAAATTATATTGCAGAATAGTATTTTGAAGTTTGCACACTTTTTGAAGTTTTCTTGTACACTTTAGAGTGTAAAAGGATGAGCGGGCTTACTGCCTGAGATATGACATGCACTGCAGCTCCAAAAAATATTAAATTTCATAAAGGTTTAGGGAATTAAAATGATAAAGTTGCATCTTTCAGTCAGAGCTTTCTTGGGTTTCTGTTATTTTGAAACCTGATTAATCTGACCATGTACGTGATCAAATGAAAACAGCAACAAATACAATGCTCTGACAGTCCTACTCTCAGAGCATTTCTTTAGTTGGAATCTGTAGCGTACCTTCCATGTAGCGGACTTAACATTAACAGTGCGGCCCCTGCTCGTCAGGGTGCATTTCATCCGGAGAAAGAAGCTTCGTTCTGTATTTGATTCCTTGGCTTTTTTGGAGCCTGAAAACACACAAAAAACATGTATGATCCAACAGTTAAATACAGTAAACCAGCAGTTTTTGATCCTTATTATTTTTAACCAGTGAGATGGTTATATTCCTAATGTAATTCTGCAAAATTTTAACAGTTAAAATTTGCATTACATGATCACATGAAGCTCTAGCATTGTGGTGAGCTACAGAGAGATTAAAAGGAAGTAGCAGTTGAGACAATAATTAGTGTTTTAAAGAGAAAAGTAAAATGTTATGAAGCACTGAGAAATTTCTGCAAAACTTCTCACTAAAACACCCAATGCTGAGAATTATATATAGGACTGGTTAAAGTGTTTTATGAAAGCAAAACAAGAAATACGCTGTTGATCAATAAAGGGTCAGAAATGGAGTGGAAGATTTTTTTTTCTTTTTATGGATTTGACACCACAGAGAGAATTAGACTTTCTACCATTTGGAGTCCAAACAGACCTGACAGAGAGCTCTCTGTGTGAGTCTGTTTCTGTAAACGCTCTCACCTGTTCTGTAGAGGAGCAGGTCCCTCAGCTCCTCCTGGTCACAGGGGTGTGTGAAGTCAAACACACTGTGTCCAGTCAGGTCAAACTGCAGCAGACGGACAAAAATGTACCATCACCGCATGCATATAATTATAGATACTAAAAACATCAAACTTAAAGCTTTAAAATGTGTGCTTGTTTCAGAAGGTCAAATCAGACCAACCTGCGCCAGCCCAAGGCACTTGTTGACATTCTCAGAGAGATAAATTATATCTCCATCCTCAGACAGCACCATGAGAAATCCTTCCAGTGCCTTTAGGTAGGAGCCGTTCAGCTGAATATCAAGCTCAGTTTCCTCCTCTTCCATTGGTTCGTCTAAAGGAGATAACAGAAAATGGAACAAGGTGGGATCAGAGGTAAAGGTGGTGAGAGACTGTAGAGATGAGCCAAAGGACAAAATCCTGTTCAAACATTTGTAGAATCAAAACACAAAATGGAGACACAGGTGCATCAGCAGAATGATCTATTGATGTTTAAGGTTTTTTAACTGCAGATCACTCAATACTTCCTCCAAAATTTCCATACTTGTAAATGAACTGAAATATTCTGAAACTAAGAACAAATATAATACCAGCACAATGCATGTGTCATTGCAGGTACATGGTAAACAGAAATGGATGTGGCAGTGAAATGGTTTATAATCAACTATAACTGCAGATACTAACCAATGCAGAGTAGTTTCCTCATGCGCAGGTAACTGATGGTCAGCCTCATGATGGAGGCCTTGTCCAGACTGGAGCTGGTGCTGTGGGGGAGGGGCAGCTGCTTGGCCAGCTCATAGAACACCTCTGACTCCTTCCCACGGCGGCATCGTGCTGCATCCCTTGATTTCTCCTTCCTGCGCTCTGAGCTCACCCTGCAGGAGACAGGTGGTGGATCAGCCACATACTGGGTTTGTTAAATGTAAACATCCCTTTTCCCAAACTGGAACATGTGCAGAGGCTGGCCAGCCTCCGGTCTTTAACAGGCTCCAGCAGCTGGAGCATTCAACAAGCTGCCTCATAGCCCGGCCACAGTTTGGACTGCTGAAAGGCACATTCACAAAGACGGCCATCTGCAAGCGTCTTATTGGCTGCTAACCAAATGAAACAGGCACACCCACGCAAATGATTAGGCAGGAAAGGGTTATCTCTCTTGGTATAGAGCCCAGCTACAGCACTAGTCACTGTTGCATTTAAAAGCTTGGTCAAACAAATCAACATGAACGAGCAACGAGAAAAGCCTCATACCCTGACCTGACGACAAAACTAAATATGGGCTATTTTTGCGCAAGTAGCTCCCTTTATTGCTCATACCAAATGGTCTTTTACACATTGAATTTTCCCAGATAGTTATCAGAGACATGCTTTAAGAGTTTTCACCAAACCGCATAAAACATTTATCTTTAAACAAGATTTCAAGATGAATGCTCTCTGAAGCAGACTTTAACGACATTTGAAAATGCTCTCAAATAGAAAAACTCTTTGCTTGTCCATTTCGGCAAGTCAAACATGACTATTAACTTCCAAACTGACATATTAATGTTAACATGACCACTGTTGAATTATCAAAGAAACCACGAGTTGTTGGGACTTCTACATTTCCAGCATAAAGGACTGGGATCAGGAGGCATTCAACTGCCTTCTAATTCAGTGTCAATGAAAGTGGCACCGTGGCAGGCCCAAAACAATTTTTATGTAATAATCACTCAGCTCCATGTAACTCTGAGAGTTTATTATTTTGCAACAATAAAATTAATTTTAAAAAACTTAAACAGACCTTGAACATACAAACATTCTGATGTTTCTTTCTTAAACAGAGGTGTAAATGGCCTGATTGCGTTTTATATAATGATAAGTGTTTAGGAACAGGTTTTTAATTGATTAATAAAAAAATACTTGATCTTTCATAGTACACCTTATATGTACATGAGCAAGGGAGCCTGCAATTCGAGGATGCAGCTTTTATTAAAAGTACAAGTTTGGAGCAAATTAAAAGATTAGAAACAACTAGCATAGCACATGTATACTAGAGTACTCAATTAATCAATGGATAATTCAACAGAGTACCCAAATTCTAAAAGATTTGTTAGTTGCAGTCCTAAATCTATAAAAACAATCTTTTGTGCCTTAGAATGTCTAAACGCATTTAGATGAAACCAGAGCAGCATCACAACTAATGGACAACAGCTTAAAAGCCTTCTGTTATGAAATGCACACCTAATTGAAATTGATCTGTCACACACTTACAGCACTGACCAAGGGTGTATTGTTTTCAAAGCTTTCTAACCAGAAAATAGGCCAGCCAACTAAAATTAGCCTCCTGCAAATTACATTAACTGGCAGGGTATGTTTCACACGAAAGCTTTCCGTTACATACATGTGATGTGCAAACCACACACAATAAAGATAATTGGTCCTCCGGGGTTAAAGGATCTTCAGGTCTGAGCCTAATCATTGTCTCTCAGGAAATAACTAACTAGGGTATGTGCTGACTTATGTCAGCAAAAAAAAAAACAAAAAACAACAGGTGGGTCCAAATTTTTATTTGGTATGGATGTACAAACAAATATAATCCATAAAAACACTGTCGATGTTGCTGCTGTCAATATTCCTCAGAAGTAGTTTTAGGTTCCTTTTACCCATGGGGTGCTAAAAATGAATGCATTTGATGACACAGTCAACATGTACTTCCATCAAGGTCAGTTTTCACACATTTTGTTAGAAATACATTCAAAAAAAAAATTTTTTTTTTAAATTAATTCAAGCTGCTGTACACAAGTCACTCACTACTAAAAAGCCTGTTTGCAGCACAAAGAGTCCAAACGGTTGAACACTCAGTGTTATGAACTTTGCACTTCAAATAATGACTGATAAATATCAGCCTGTAAACCATTTGTTTACTTGGCTGCATATAATCTCTTTATGGAAATACTATTCATAAAATGCATCCTGTAATATTGTACTAGAATACACCTCTCCATCCAATAGGGACATGGAACCCATGAAAGTAAATGCTCTATGCACATGCCTCTGATAAACACATGAATGTGAACTTATCTACAGTTACAGATAAACAACAGGTTGTCTAAAAGGCTCAAAGATGCCTAAAAACTGTACCTTTACACAAATGTAAGATAAATGTCCTCACTTTTAATATCAAAATGTAAAACAGCACATTAGCTTTTAGTTTTATGTAGAATATGGAATGAAACAGAACAGTTCAACAAAGACCAGCAGGGAGGCCATCATTACATAACACTAATCCACAGTCACGCATGCACAGCAGTTCTCTGCTTCACGTTTTTTTACTTTACTGTAACATTAGCAATTTTGCTTGCTTTGCAGTGTAAAGGGTTAAAATGTGAACATTTAAAAGTAAAGAAAAACATGTCAATTTGGACTTCAGGTTAATAAACAAAAAGAAATTTGTGAAAAAAAGACCTGGTCCAGTGCTAACAGAGTTGCATGTGTATTTTGTTACTAAGGGCTGACCCATTTTACAAGAGAAGTGCTCTCCCTGTCACCGAGTCCTGTTTCATGTGACCATGAACATGGTCTTATTATATAATCCAACTTGGAGGAGAACCATTACACTCGCACAAAAAAAAAAAATGCAAAGACAATCCCTTTTTACAGTAAGCAATGCACCCTAATAAGAATCAGGCGTTTTGAACTTTATTTTCTAAAGTATTGGTAAATTCTGTGAAGTGGCTCTACAACTTTCAGATCTCATTTTTAAAATGATCATAGTTACAGTTGAAGGTAGTAATGTTATTTTTTCCCCCTCTTGGTAAAGCAGCTCTGTAAATAACTACAAACGTCCTGGAAACTGGACCAACACTGGGACTGTGTTTGGTTTGACTTTTATTCAAATTATATTAACCTAATAAAAAAAAAAACATTGCCTGTTTGTATACCTCTACAATTTTACATGTGCTTTAAGTTTGTTTTAACCAAACAACATCCAAATTACCATACCACTGCACTGCTCCAGTAGCATAAACATCATAAACTAAAAACAATGTTATACAAAAATGTTGAGGTTTACTAACAGGTGTTAAGGCATAGGCATCATCAGTTTGACTTTTTTGAACAAGGTTTGTTTTTAATGACCTGAAAAAGCTTCTAATTTATCATCATTTGACAGCAATGTCGCTTCAAATCTGACTAGCCATGAGTATTGCTCCGATCAAAGGACGTCTTCCTGTTTCTGACTCTTCTCACTTTAAATGATGTCACCAGTAGGTGTGGGCCTTAATAAGGACTCCTTATTTTAGATACATACCTGATAGGGCTGGGCGATCAATCGAAAATAAGCAAATATCGAATTTTATAACTCTAACCGATGTCATTTTGCCCATAATCGTATGTTCAATATTTTAAAAAATGAAAAGAAGCGAGTACGTCCGTGTCCCTTTAAGAAGCTGTGACAGGACTCAACTAGTCCGCCCCACATGCTAGTCATGTGACTCCATCTCCTATACTTCTATACTTTGCATTTGCAGGAAATTTTAGTCTATAGAGCAATTATGCTGCTACAGTTTTTGAGCATACAGGTAGTTATCGTCCATTAATCGTTATCGAGGTTAACTCCTCAATAATCGTGATATTGTTTTGAGGTAATATCGCCCAGCCCTAATACCTGATAAAATGTCACTTCAAAATGACAGAAATCTCTCTTTAAATTTGCTTAACTTTAAGTTCTAGTGCATTTGTTTGTAGTATGTACTGTTGTTCAAAATGCACCATAATAACACATAAGAAACTAAAAGATGCACTGATTCTGGTTTTAAGAGCCAATACTGATTCCCAATTCTTGTATAGCTCTGACCCCAACAATACCACATTTTAGACAATGTGAATTTATTTTAAATAATTATAATTAACAGAACATTTTTTTATGTCAGTTAGCTTAAAAATGGACTGTCAAATCACAGATTAAGCTGGTCAATGTTGATCATTGGCCAGTTCTAATCCTCAGTTTTTTCTTTGTTGCATCTTTACTAAAAAAAAAAAAACCACACACACACACACACACACACACACACACACATTTTCATCCCTTAAGCAAGCTTTTAATTTCCTCGTGTTCATTTTTAAAGATGGGATTACTGCAGTGAATGGAATATGAAATACGCTCTCAATCAAAATATACATGAAGTAATAATTTGTCTGTTTATCCTTACTGATAAATAGATGCCGTTAGGGAAGGAAATGATCTGTACAGATACACTTTTTCTCCACACATCCTTCCTTGGATTGTCTGAGACAAACAATTCAACTATTGAAGAACATATATATTGAATATTCAACTATGCTACATCTATCAAGAAGGGCAAGAAAATTTTTTCAGATGCTTGTAATAGAGTCTTTGGGAAACTTGAAAATTTTTCCCAAATCTCACATGTATTTAAAGCTGAAATTTCTCCTTCTAAACACTGTTATATTTTATATGTGGTTAAACATGATAAGTCAGTTATTTTTTTAACCAGCTCCATACATCAGACAAGTAACTGCAGTGTAGAAGTAGGCCGTTGGCACAGTTTCATTATCAACCACAAACCAAAACAAATCTGTGCTCTGTTCCAGCAAGTATCCATTATCCTTTTGTTTTCAAGTTCTAACTGGTCTGTGACTCAAACACCTCAGAGCAACCTGCTAATTGCCAACCAGTGAGTCGCTACACACATTTGGCCACTCCTATTGACGTCAAGCACCAGTGATTAAGGGATGAGGCTGAAGCATTACCACCAAGACACCTCAAAGAAACCAGTTAAAACTAAAATAACCAGCCTGCAACACTGGACAAAACTCACATTTATTGCAATCAAGGACAATGCTGCACCTTTGCCAAGAAGGTCAAAACAGAGGGCTAGATTCCAAAACAAGGACACAAGGAGTGATGCCCTGGAGGGGAGCTGAATACAATTGACAAAATAACACATTGCTGGGGCAAAAAATCAAAATGAAAAATAGAAAAGTACAGGTCAAGTCTGGAACTGGTTTGTATGGAATGTTTCAGCTAACAAAGTCTTGTGCTTAAAAGGTGAGCTGCCAAAATTACAAGCAAACTTTTGTCCTATTGCCAACTCACAAAACAACTGGTACATTTGTACCTGTTAGGACTGTTTTGTACAATTGTTACTTTTATTTAAAAGATATGCCTTCGCCAGATTTTTTTAACTGTAATTTTATCATTCAGCTTATTTCCACTTCTGTGACTCTTGAGGGCTGATAAATACTAGAGATGCACAAAAAATCATCCAGTGATTTAGCATGATCAGTTTACTGATCAGCTAATCTGAAACTCAAAGTAAGATTAGGGTATTTTTTGGTTCATGAATGCACTATTTCCAAGCAGCATTTTTTTTTAATCAGACGCTTTTTATAATACATGAACATTGCTAAGTGCAAATTTCACACTAGCAATATCAGATCTTCAACATGAAGGTTTTGACCTCAAGAATCGAAGGTTTTGACCTCAAGAATAAACATCAATGCATTTCTAATAATTACTTTAATAGACATCTCCTTTCTTTATTTCCAATCGGACTGTTTAACCAGATAATTTGTATGTTTTGTCTCTAGTCAGCCAATATGGACCCCCTCTTTATGATGTACATAGATTATGCACCTAAACAGGTACTGCAGCTGACATTAGGCACATAATGATTATTAATAGAAGTCTATTTAATGATGTAGGTCAGCTTTATGTGCCACTTGATGCAGGTTGCAAAGCTCAGTTTAAAATTTGAACAAACTACTAGGTTTTTCACAGTTAGGGCTTTATAATATGTTGTTATTGTAATGCAACTACACAGAATGAATATGCAAAAGTCTTATCACAGGATTTGCAACAACAAGTGTTACAAATTATTTCAAACATGCCCATGCTACCACATTTATAATTATTTTTCAATGGAAGAGACTTGTCTGATTTAACTAGAAGGTTCTTAGTTAAGATCACTGGTCAACCAAATGGTTTGATTACTCAAGTCAAATCATTATTACAAAGTGCTATAAAAATCAAAAGCCAGATCTGAAATTCTAACAAAAGAAAATACTAATATAACATGTTAAATCACTGTAGAGTGAACAGGATGCTTTAAAATGAATTATTTAGCCTAATGTTCCCTAAAGTTTGGCATGTGCTGCAAAAAGTATTAGATGTATTTTTTAAAATTGCTTTGATTATCATTCCGCATATTCAATTTAAATAAACTGTTTAGCCTTATTGACTGAGGACAAAAAAAAAAATTTAATACAAAATATGTTCAACTTTGAAATGACCTGCTTTCAACTCTCAAACACAAATCTTTCAACCAGCTGCTACCTAGCACCTTGCCTTAAAGTATTTGCAGTAAGCATTAAAACTCATTCACTTATTTTGGGTAACTAGATCCACTAATCATCTGTGGTCAACATCCTGGCCTTGAGCGCAGTCGAAGAAAGCAGCCACTAATAAGATGTTTCCACACTTGACTGATGAGTAGAGTTAATCCTCCTGGTGAATTTATATAAGTGGTTCTCAGTGGAAGTGCTGACAATGTGGATAAAAATAGCTTTCAAGATTTACCTAACTGAATTATTTCACTACCCCTCTGACAAAACTTAATATTTTAACAGAAATCCAACATTATCTTACATACTGCTAACGAGGGTCCTAGCAACTTTTAATTCAACACTGTCAGATCAAAACAGAACACCTCCTGTTGTGTATTATTAACAGAGTAAATATATAAACAATGTTCCTCAGTCACAACAAAGGTAAATAACATTCACGTTGAACCAAGAAATTCCCAAGGCTAATCCCATTAAACACAGTAAGCATTAGCTGGCGTGATTAAAACAATTTAATTCACATAAAATCCTGATAAAATTGTTAAATTAAGCCAGATATCTGTAACAACTGGCTGCCGCTGGCAATTCAACTGTATTAGCCGCTTGCTAATGATACTAGCAGCGCTAGCAGGCAAACGAACACAGCAAACTAGCAGTTAACCTTGAAATAAAGGCCGTAATGTCAATTGAGTAATAATAATTCAATCTAAACTAAACTCTAGAGTTGTCTAGCTAGCTTAAAAACAACGACATATACAAAGCAATTAGCTGGCTGTGATGTTACCTTTTCTTTTCGGGTACAATTCCTGTGTCCATGTATGTCAGGACGATTAGACTCTCTATCGGTATCAAGCTGTATCCGGGCGCGTCGAGAAAAGAACCAAAATTCCACAGTTTTAAAAAGATGTTAACCCGATGATCCTCAAGTGGGTTACATAAGAGCTCTTAATGTTTATGTTTCGTCCAAAGAGAAAGATGAAACTCCAACCGGCTAAAAGACGAGTATTTGTTAACTTCTTATGAAAAGTAGTGCCACGCTGGATAACTGCTCTTTACCGAGACGCCTCATGAACGAACATTGGCTCCTCCCACTGCCTCTCCGCGGGGACGCGCAATCACATGATTTTTACAACAGCGAGAACGCGGACAGAAAGCCTGACCAGTTCATTCAACCTCAGTGAAGCTGACCTCCACCCACTTTAAAAAAACTAGGCAAATAGGTGGAGTGGTTAGTGCTTCGTTTGTGCTGATTTGTGCCGTTAGAATTTTTGTTTGTGCTGCTGGTTTTTGAGATAATAAATTTATAAGCCATTCTGAATAAGTCATTGTCCCACCAGCTTGCTCTAAAATGAACCAGACCAGTCTACTTTTTTAGTGCTTGGTTTGTGCTGATTTGTGCCGTTAAAAGTTTATTTTGTGCTACTATGGATTTTGAGATTTTTAAGATTACGTTATAGGTCATTCAGGGTTCATTCTGTGGTCATTCAGGGGTCATCCTCCTCCCCCCAGCTTGCTCCAAAATGAAGCAAGTGAAGTGACATCATCTAAGTTTTATTCTACTTTGTCATTTTAAATATCTCAAAATCCATAGCAGCACAAACAAAACTTTTAAGAGCATAAATCAGATCAAACGAAGCACAAAAAAAGTAGACCAGTCCGGTTCATTTTGGAGCAATGATGATGATGTCATCAACATTCGAAAATAAAACCGTTAATATCTCAAAAACCAAAGCAGCACTAACGAAACTTTTAACAGTACAATAGGACTTCAACCTCATGCCCACTGGATCACTGGGTTTCAGTAGATTTCCTGTACTGGTATTTCTGTTTGGCTCATCTCCTCCATCCAGTGCTGTCTGTGATTTGTGTGATTCAGCATTTCTTTGGAAAAGAAACACTGGACTAAAACTAATTTAACCCAACAAATCAGGAGGAAGAATTAAAAATAAAGATCAAAGTTAATACCCACATTCCTCCTAATACCTCTTATTTAGAGAAGGTTGGTCCAGTAGTGAGAGTTTTGGTTCAGTAGTGAGAGTTGAGCAAAGTCTGGGTTAACATTTCCCAGAAGGTCAGTTTGGTTGGCACATCACCCCAGTGTGAGACCCAGAGCTGAATCTGGACCTGAGTCATAACATCTTTTCATTTTGTGGAACGACTGATATAGTACTTTACAGTGATGGCATGAAGACCTAATACAATCCGTTTATTAAAGGGGTTCTCTTTTTGTAATTTAATGCTTTTTTACTTTGCATCTTTTAAATTTAACTCGATTTTAACAAACAGACCTAAAACCTGAGCTTTGATAAACGATAGACGTTTTTGTTGTTTAGTTTTTTGGCAGAACCAGTTCCTAATATACACCGAGTGTTGAAATGGACATCAAAAGTTGCATCATCTCTGTAATAATGGGTGCTGTTTGACTGGAATCTGCATTACACAGGCTGGGAGAGGCGATCTGAAGCAACAAGACACGTGTTTGTAGAAACAAGTGACAAAATAAAGATACTCAGTTCTACAATGAATTTTTTTGTACAGTGAATTCTTTTTTATTAATTGTTGCTGCTTTGGCGGTTATTTGGTAAGCAGAAGCTGCTGAAAGCAAAACAAAAGCTCAAACAACTCAGTAAAATCTAGTATTTCTTCAGATATAACCTAGATACGCTGCCAAACAGGGCTCATTAACACACCAACAAACACAGAGTGTGTGTTTTGAGAAGTACACACCCTCCAACATGCACACTTGAAATAGAACATTTGGCTGCTGTTTGGTTTGCTGGATCAATCCACTTCCTGAGACTGTGTTTACGTTTGAAAGGTTTTAACAAAGGTTAAACAATATGATAAGACTCATGCTGGGATTTAGCAAATAAAAATCAGGAAACATTTAAAAAATACAATAAAATCTAGCTGGAGTTGGCAAAGCACAGCAAAGGGTTTTGATCTCAAAAGGTACAGAGGCAATTTTGTGCAGCTGCTAATTTACAGTCCTACACAGGACATGTGGTTGAGGAGATAAACGCGTGTGGGGCCTGAACACTTCCTCCTTCAAACTAACAGGAAGTAACCATGTCCTGAAAGGTAAGGCTCGTACATGTCTGAGCAGGCTCAACCATATGAAATCCATTTCGAGTTTACTTCTTGTTCTGTGTTGTTTTAAATCCTTTATTTCTAGGGTGCCAAAAGCTCACAGTGTACTGTAATAAACCTCTAAGGGAGCACATAAAGACCCAAATCCATCACTCTCGCCTTCCTGTTTCGATCAAGAGGCAACAGTAATGACGTCGTGTGTGGTTTCCTGTTTATCCTCTACTGGTCTGCAATGACAAAAACACACATCTGAAGCCCCCCTCCTGAGCCGGGGGATTGGTTAATGTTACAGAAAAGATTAAAGTTCTAAAAACTCCCTCTGGCTGCCTCATTTTAATTTGAGTTCTCACAGAAGTGCAATTGTTCTGCAAAAATAACTTTTTTGCATATTTGCTAAAAAAATAAATAAATAAATCCCTTGTGATTTCTTCTTCCAGTGGCGTCTGCCCACAGACCTGGAAGCTGTCAAAGGCTTCACACAGAACAGTAGAAACACTATGCTAACAAACCGCCACTGGCAGTCTCGCATTGTTTTTGTGTTAAGATACATTCATTATGAGGAAATCTGCAGATTTTACATCTTTCACAATCAGCATGAGTTCAGTGAAATGTTGCATCATTTTTAACAAACCTGATCAAATTACACACACAGTCACCGAGACGGATGCAAAGTTTGGTATCGAGGCATGGCCTATAAATTATATATACACACTGCCCATTATTTAAAATAGAGTTGAGTAGTTCATTAAACCTTTTAAATGTAAATCTTTTTATTATATGAGCAAATTAAACAACAATTTTAGTAGCTTCACTTTTGGTTTAAACGTGGACAGAGAAAACTAGCCAAGATGCTTGAGTCTGTCTGTGTGTGTTCGTATTTTTCCAGAGCTGAGTTACGTCACCAAAGAGCCGTTTCATCTCAGTCAGTATTTCCAGGATTTAACTGGTATTTTGACTTGCTTGAGAATCTGGCTGACTAGTTTGAAACTTGCTGGTTTTCTTTCCCTATCCTCTAAGTCTGCATCCAGTGCAAAAAAAAAAAAAAAACTGAAACAAATACGTGTTTTTTAAAAAGTGCTTTTTCATTTGGAGTAAAATAAAGCAAATCCATTACAACTCAAACACATCATATTGCATTGCATGTGCCCAGAAATCCATTTGACAGTAAAAGTTCAATGTAATTTCACAATCTGGTCAACATGCAACATCTGGGGCTACAGTTCAGTTACAGCGCTTTTTTGTTTGTCGAGCTGTGTTAGACTTTTTGACTTTTTCAGAGTTGCTCACATTTCTGAGGTGTCATCCAAAGAAACTAAACACAAAACAAAACGAATGACACGAGTGAAGTGACGCCCGAGGCTCTTAGATCTCAAGCAGTTCAGGTGAGGTGAAGGAAAAGTTCCTAAACTCGTCCTGGTTGATGGACGGGATCACGGGCTCGTCGATGGGCGTGAGGACGGGCTCCTCCTGAGTGAAATCTGGGTCGAAGTTGTTGACGTCCTCCGGTGTTTTCTGGAGGGAGACGGAAGCAAATTTAAGATCACATAAAGTACAAATATTTTAACTTTAGAAGTATGTATTGTGACTCACGATCCTTGGCTTGAAAGGTGGCTCTATTTCTCTGCGATTTAGTTTTTCCCAGTCGATGTCGGTGAAGAAAGCGTGGTTGATTACAGCGTCCTCGCCACCTTCTGACGCCACGCAGCCGAGACGCCGCAGTGGGTTTTTGGTCAATAACTGTGGAAGTCAAAAAGACTGATTAATTCAGACACAACAATAATAATAATAATAATGAGGAGGAGGAGGATGGTGATTTGAGTGTGACTCTAAAGCACAATAACTTCAGTTAGATTATTTTGGCTCAATGTTTCTAAAATGATGACACAATTCTTTCAACTAGATCAAACTGGATATTTAGAGGATGAATGCCATCCAGTAAGTCCCCGCCTCCCAACACTCTCTCTTTCTCTTCACACACACACACACACACACACACACACACACACACACACACACACACACACACACACACACACACACACACACACACACACACACACACACACACACACACACACACACACACACACACACACACACACACACACACACACACACACACACACACACACACACACACACACACACACACACACACACTGTGTCTGGCACCTCCCACATAGCTTTAGTTGGACAAAGTTCAACAACGTACAGTAAACTGCAGCTGATGTGTTTCCTCTTCACAGTGTAACTCACACTAAGACAATAGTAAATCCCCTGCTGAATTCCAACCTTTGCTCTGCTAACAACATTTGGAGAATGAGGGTGGAGACGCAAGGAAGTGGATCCACCAAAACAAAAACGTACATCGTCTGTTTGACCTCGACTCTGAAAGGAAAGAACTTATCTTAAAACAAATCTTCATTGATTGTCTTGGCTGCAGTGTGTGTGTGTGTGTGTGTGTGTGTGTGTGTGTGTGTGTGTGTGTGTGTGTGTGTGTGTGTGTGTGTGTTCCTCGGAGCTAACACACACAGACTGTCACCATATTAATGTGAAGTCACTGGAATTGTTTATATTTCTTGTCATTTAAGCACTAAACACTCTGAACTACTAAAGATTTGGAGTAAACAACACATGAAAGTTACTTTAGGAAAGCAGCTCCGTCTTACACCACAACACAAAACACACAACTTTTATTTCCCTGCATCCAAACCATCTATATAACTACAGATACTGAAACCTTTATCGTTGTCTATTAGGAGATAAAGCGGACACAAAAGATGAAATTAACCAGGAAGTACAAGTTAATATAAGAAATGTATCATAAAAAGGAAGGTTTTAAAGATAATGTCCCATTCTAAAGTAACTGACCTGCAACAGAACAGCTATTTATTTTGGATCATTCAAAACTTGATGAAACAAAGTTAACCTGCGGTCATAGAGCTGCTAATCTGATGAACTTCCACTGGCCTGTTGATTCACACCCAGTTTAGATGATAGTGGTGCAAGTGCTAAAGAACATGAGCTGATATCGTTTTGTAATATTTAACAACATTTTCACAATTAGACAATTCTCTAATATCATGCAATTCTAAACTGGATTGTTGCAAAAAATAGGAGATCCCAATCAGGAGGGCATTGGCATGCCATCACAGCTAAAACACAACAACTAGAAGGGTTTAGATCTGACAACAGTCACCAGCTGCCTGTGGCTTCTATTGATTATTGATCTGATTGTTAGCCACATCACCTGCTTGCTTTCTAGTGAAGACTCTTTTGTAGAACAAAACAAGAGAAAACTAAGCTCAATCATTAAATCAATCAGAGTATAAAGACCATGAAATAAACTTCTTTCAGCTGTATGCACAATACAGAGGCTGATCAAAGCACAAAAATTGAGCCGTTCTGTTTCCTCGAGGCTGAAAGCTCTCAGCAAACAAAAGCACAATCAGGTGAGTGAAGCATCTGATAATTGTGCACCAGAGGCAACATCACGTCACTAAAGGGATCAGAGGAACTGATTCCAGGCAGGTCAGACTACTGACTTTACACGCCGCGTTATAAACATAATGATGCAGTAAGCCTTTCCTAACAGACAGGATCAACTGAGGAGGAGACCCGTCACTCTGTAGCTTTGTAACACGAATCTGTAGCTTTCTGCTGCTGATAAAAATAAGTTTCAATAATCCATGATGGCTGTTCAGATGTGTGTACCAGAGACTAAATGAAAGGTTCAGAGTGACAGACTGATGTTGCATATGACTGTCGTATGTAATAAAATGCTGGTGTTAGTCAGTTTCACTGGGATGCAACTGCTAGTTGGAGAAAAAACACTGAGAAAACTATCTACTATTCATTTGAAATCACACTGAATTGGTGTGTATGACATTTTTGTAGGAAGCTGTTTATAGGCCCAGGTCATGGGAGGGAAATGATGGAACTGAAAACAAATAGCAACTGTTGTAAAGTTTCTTGTTGAAATTTACCATCATTTTCTTTGCAATTTGGTCACCAACCCCTCCCAGTTCTGATTCGGGACACTTAAATGAAACATGTTCCAGATGTGATGACTCTGTGACTATTTTCAGAGGGACTTTGTCGCGCAATTTCAAAACACAATAAAAATTCCTGCAATACAACAGCAAGGCCATGATTAAAAACCCCTGCGAACATTTTGGAAACTAATTCGTGAACTCTGATCTCAATTAGCCCCCAGCAGCTCAGTGAGACACTGGCTTAAAGGTGCTATACGTAATTTGCTAAACAAATTAGCTTAAAACATTTTTTTTCATGCCTCTTAACAACGCTCTAACATAGTATAGCTATAAATATATTGTGGCGATAAAAAAACCTGAACGAAATCAATAAGGTGGTTCCCTCGCAGTTCTCTAAAAACCTCAGCCAATCATACGTTTCGGAGTGAAAGCAACTATTGGACAATCCGGCTGTCTGTTTCGCTGAAGCACCACACTACCTCACTGCTTGAATCCTCCATTAATGGAGGAGCATTTTAAAGCAGAACATCCCGGAAGTGAGAGAAGGACAGAAACAGCTGTTAGCGCTTCAATTTTAGAAAAAATACCAGAGTCCCAAAGAGAAAAACACATTTTCAGCTAGCAGAAAACAAAAAATGTTTGGACGTTGAAAGAGGAAAAACCTGGGGGAACATTAGCATAGCGTTTCAACAGCTGGAGTTTTGCTAGCTATTGTTGCCGTGGTAATGTGCAGTCCCATGTCCGGGGGAGGCGCGACATAAGGCCGACGGGAGCAGTGAGCGCTCTGAGACGTGTTTGTGTAAAATAGCTAGATATACCTAGCTTGTTTGAAGATTAACTATAGCAGCTTTAAGTTGTTCAGCTAAAAAAATGCATAAGTATAAAATAAATATCCTGTAGGTTTCCTTTTCTCTGCTGCTGTTGGATTGTCAGACATCTGCACAAAAATGCTATTTTTAATATTTGTTTTAGAAGAAAATGATCTCATAAAACAAAACTATAAAGTTTTGAAAACATTTTTATGACAATCAGGCTACTACTCTATGCATTTGTGCATTTAGTTTTTATTTTTATTGCTGCTAAAAGTAAAATGTCCTTTTTAAAAGAATCAAATAAAAAAGTGCTAATCCTAAAGATGTTACAGGCAGCTGTGAGCCTGGTTTTTAAGATTTGGTGTCCAAAAGAAATGAATAAAACCCAGACTAGAAAGGGTCAGTCAGTTCAGGAGGATTCAGACCACAGAATGTTTCCATTCCAGCTGATGCCATCTTTCTGTGGCCACATGTCAGCTGTGCCATCCTCAGAACCAGACCTGCCTTGTCAGCAGAACCGCATTTAAAAAAAGCCTTTCTTCTCAATGGTAGCAGAAAAGACTACATGGTAGGACCGAAAGCTAATGTTAATATAACAGTCATTTACTTTTCATTTTTATTTAATGTGCAATTATATAATAATAAAACCACTAAAACTACTGTAAATAAAATTTACACTTGCCAACTTCAGTACTTAAATCTTCCACTAGAGGGCAGAAAACCTGTACAAGATTCAATACAGTATATTTCTGAGAAAAATACAAACCTTATTAAAAGATAGAGGTCCTAGAAACATAGAAATATGTGTATTAGATATGATACAAATGGTGTTAAAGGGTTAAGAACAGTAAAAACATACAAGTTCATAATTTGTAGAATTTAAACTAATGATAAATACATTTGTTCTGGTTTTTTTATCAATATAATTTAAAATATTTATATGTGCTGAAAATAATGATGCAACACTTATTATTTTATAGCATATTTGGAAATGTTTTGAACAAATTATGATTATTTAAAAAGGACAAAAATGTTGAATCTTTTTACAATAGATTATTTTATTTACAGCACAGCTCTACATAAATCAATAAAATAACTTTAGTATTAAATAAATTAACTCTGCAAACTCCTCATTGGTAATTTTTTTTACAATTAGGTGACAACACCCTGAACTACAAGACAACTGAGCTCCATCAGGTCGCCTCTAGGACCAAGGAGGACTTTAACCGGATGAGCCTTCGATAAAAATAGAGCTGCAGCTTTCAAATCCATTCACACCATGACACGACACCAAGGACTAATCAGCATGGGAGTTTGGGTGACGTCTCCTGAGCGTGTTAGAACAACAACATTAAAACAAGACCAACAGTGTGCAAAGAGGGCAGTGGTGGAAAGGGGGGGGCTCTTATTTATAGCTTTTGGACCATGGCTGGCCAGCGAACCTTGACATAATATAGTTATGTAACAGGCCCGGGCCAAACAGCTGGCTGGCGGACGTCCTACAGTCAGCAGCTCTTCTGCGTGATGATGGACTACAAATAACAAACCCTGATCCAGAAATCCATAAACTGATTCAAACCTCGTTACACCGTCCGTCCAGCTCCAGAGGGCTGGGACTTCAGCTGATTAAAAAATGATCAGAGTAACTTCAAAGGTCCGCTGATTCACTGACTTCCTGCATCACTTTTAAGATATGTCAAACACTCTTCAGAGTTGTATAGTAACAACACTCAGTGCCTGCCTGCCAAAAACACAGCAGCCAAAACGTCTGGCCTTCTTCCAGCTCCATTCATTGTTCGTGTTTATGCAAAATGATCGTAGGCAGACTCACAGCTTTAAGGATGTCCACGGCCTCCGTGCTGAGCCAAGACGCATAAACAATCTCCTCATTGAGGATGGATTCAAAGAGGTCGTCTTCGTTCTCAGCCTCGAAGGGGGCGTGCCCCGACAGCATCTCGTACAGCAGCACCCCAAGCGCCCACCAGTCTACGGACGGGCCGTACAGCATCTCCATCAGGATCTGTGGAAACATCAAATCATGTTCTTATACATAAATGTATAAAGGTATTACAGCCTGAACAGCGTTAAAGTCTCAACAGCAAACAAATCCAACACATCAGCTTTAGCCAGTGGTGGATTAGTGTGCTGCCATGCCTTGAGTTCTGCAAAGAAACCTTTCATAAATCCAGACACTCGGCTGTGTTTGGAGAGAACTCAAACATGAGAACGTATTAATCCTCATTACGGAAAACAAGCAAGACTCTGAATATCCATTTTGATGAGTGAATCAGGCCATCCTGAGTAAATAATGAAGTTTACAAGCTGAGCTGCCTTCCAGTTAGTCAGGAAGGAATTTTAAGTGATGTGCACTGACCTCAGTGTTTATTTTAACAGAGGTGGCCTGATGCAGAAACTGTCCACTGGATCATACAGCTCTAACATCCGGGACTCCAGGAGGCTAAAAATTGTAGCATTTATTTTTTGCTATTCTGTGATGTTGACGGAAAGATTAAAAAAAAAAAAAAAAAAAAAATCACACTTTGGTGTTTTAAGTACCGGTAATCCTTAATGATTTATTCCTTAATCCACACAGACCTTTATGGAAGCTGAGAACAGTTATTAATAATTATGATCTTGGGATGATTAGGGTGCAAAATGTTCCTTGATGGATGTTCTGTGATATTTTCAGCCAGTTGCCTGATTTTTGACCAATACATTTCTATTTTGTTCAGTTAATAGTTTCTAGTTTTCAACATAAAGCACTTATAAGTAAAAACATTGAATATGTGAACAGCTCTCTTCAGAAAACACGCTGTTATCTCATAAAAATAAACTAAGGATTTTCTCTCTTGGATTAGACATATTTTGTAAAATTATGAAAAGTAAAATGAACAAAAATTAATTAGTAGAAGTAATTAGACCCTGAGCAACGACTCTATAATTAGTTTTTTTTAGATGTTTTTATAACTTTAGTCCATTTGAATTTGAGTCTTGTTACTGGACATATTTAAATTTGTGTATATAAAATCTGACATCTGATTTGAACATTTATGACTCACAAAATACCAGTAATACCAGTAGCAAAGACGTAAAACCACTAACTGAAGTAAACACACATCAGTAATAAGCTAAGTAAACAAGAGACACACAGATCTTACTATTGGTTCCTGCCATTAAAAAACATTACATATTAAGGATGACACTGTTTCTACATTTCTTTGAACAGTTATTTAAAAAAAAATTATTAGTCATAGTTTGAAAGTTGTATTTGATGTCCAGAAACCTTTCAGGACCCCCACCGTATGTTGTTTGGAAATTTATTTAAAGTTGGAAAGAAATCTGTTTGAATATTTAATATAAAGTTAAATGTATTATTTAATCATGTTCTAAATATATAAATAAAAATAAATAAATAAATGGTCAGTTATAACAAAGAAAGGTAAGAACATGTTAAAAAATGATCACTTTTAATGCAACTTTCCACCAATTTGGTTTTTCATGGTAAATTAGTGAAAAAGCAAAAAAGGCAACAAAAAAAAAAAAAGGACAGCTTGCTACAGTTTTCTAGGATGTCATCAAAATGACTTCCAGACAATAAAAGCTAAATTCTCTAGGGGTCAAAACAAAGGTTCACTTCATAAAACCAACCACAGTCACTCTATAGGGAGAAACCTTTTTCCTACAACAGGGACAGTGAAACCACTCGACTTAAAAACAGATACTGACAAATAAAAAGCAACCTTGAGTTGAGAGAAACCTTTGTTTTACCAGAGACCTCAGGCTATGAGGAGGTTTACATTTCAGTAAAACAATAACCTGGAACACGCTGCCAAGTGGCCCAGTCTGAGCCTGGATCTGAACCCAGTGGGACTCATCTGTGCACTCACAAACAGGTTTCTGTATGAACTAACCTCAGGGGCTATATAATCCGGGGTCCCGCAGAACGTTCCCGTCTCCACACCGTCAACTATTCCCTCCCTACACATGCCGAAGTCTGCCAGCTTACAGTGGCCGTCTTTGTCCAGAAGAACGTTGTCCAGTTTTAGGTCCCTGAAGGGCAAAAACAGAAGGAAATTAAAGTTGAGATATTTAATCTGGATTATTGTTGTCCAGCAGATATAAAAGATGAACTTTTAAACCCTCAAAACAGCTGAAACCGTCAGAGCTGACACACCATGTTGCTGTTGGTTCTAACTGTACCTCGTCAAGTATTTGTGGATTTTGGGAACGAGGACACTTTAGTTATTTTTCAAATAAAAAACTAAATAAAATGTGATTTATTGAGTGTTTTATGTGTGTATCTTTTGAACTCGTGAACAAAATAATAAGATTAAAACTACAGTACTTTTAAGTTATGGAGCCAACTAGTATTAATATATAACAATGTACTTCTACTGCTTTTAATAAGAGTGAATAATACATTTTGCCAATTGTTGCAAAACTCATAAATCCTGACAGAACTGGTTTCATCTTTTTGACACACTACACACACACACACACACACACACACACACACACACACGCACACACACTTGTTTCCATAAGTAACAGCACATCATGTCTTCATAACAGCAGCAAACAAAACAACAGTGTAAGAAAAGTTTCTTTACTGCTGATGTCTCTGTAACTAAACGCTGGAAAAAATCTCCGGCTCTGTGTTCGTGTCAGCTGACAGGGAGATTAAACCTGCTGAGTGTGGGGTCTGGGGTTAAGCTCTAATCTGTGATCAGGTGACCCAAATTCATGCAAAGGTCACGATACAGAAGACCTGAAGCGAGCGTAAGGATAACGTGCTGTAAAATAATCATTTTATTTCATAATAATAAAAAAAGTTTAAGAAATGTGTTTAGCTTTAAGGATTGTTTCTCTCATCATTTCCTGTTTCAACTTGAAACTTGAGGCAGATTTCTAAGAGTCAGGCTGATGAACACAGGAAGGCCCAACAGCTGATTAAGCATCGGTTTGGCTGGATTAATCTGGTTTGCCTCCCTCCACTTTGAGCCGATTGTGTAACTCTAACTCAGTTTTTATGGTGCGCGATCCTGGTGGGTTTAACGAACCGGCCAAAGGCAAACAGCTCCAGCTTTTACACATCATGACCACCCAAACAGAAAGTACACAAACCAGCTTAAAGGATTTAATGCAACTGGGAGAATGACATCTAGATGCTGCTCAGTGGTGCATATTTTATGTTTTAAGTCAATTTCTGCTATTTCTGTTTTAGAATGAATGTATCTAGCAGGACTGTTTAAATACTGCTCTCACACATTATGCAAACTAAACAACCAACATGACCAAAAGATTTATCCAACAGCCTCGATGTTTAGTTAAAGATGAGTTCAACTTTGACTTTGAACCTCCGGTCATGTGAACTGGGTCACTTGGACACTTTGAGTGAAAAGCAAACAGACTCTACTGTATATAACTGGCAGATAAAAGAGACGCATGTGAAAATTTCCAAAGAAAGAAAGAGGAAGTAATGACACATGCTCTGACGCAGAAGCACAGATGGTAAGATTTAGGCTTTTCTGTAGTTGGAGGATAAAATGTTACATCTGGATCAGATGTTTGTCTAGTGGTCAAAACAGAAAAATGTTTAAATTTACATGATCAGTTCCTATAATTTAAAATATTATTTTGTAATCAAGTTGAAAAAAGCGTGTTTCCCATTCTTTAAATAATTCATTTTTCAAAACGTTGAAAGCACAAAAAAAATACAACTTTATTATAAAACAGCATTTATTCCCTGTTGAGCTGTGATCAGTTGGCTCTGCTGACTAAACAGAGAAAAAGGGGTGTGAGTTAAGACTGTCAAATAATCAAAAGCCTGATTTCATAACCTGTTTTTTCCCCGTCTAAGAACAGGAAACAAATACATGGTGAAAAGTCACCAGAACACATCCAGCTATAGCTTTATATTACAGTTTTTCTCAAATGCTAAAACACATTTCACAAACGTGTCCTCCATGTTCCCCAATGTCTAAACACAACACCCTTTTCTAAAGCTACATGAACACAACCACACCTTCTCACCTCAAAACTCAAACTTTCACACCAAAAGGGTAGCTCGAAGCTTTCAAAAATCTAAACACTATTCACATCATTACACTCTACAGCAATTGAAAACACAATGCTCAATTTGTGAGGAGGTTCTTTGTTTCATAACTACCACGGCATTTTTTAGAAACTTTACAGTAACGGATCTTCTTAGATCTCTGCAGAGGATTAGGAATTTAGATTTGTGAGTTTCATATGAAGAGTATAAATCTATAGGAAATTCTACATGTACACTACTGTAACACAACTCAATGCTAGATAGGTGTTACTGTAAATTATGGAATAACCTTAAAAAGGAAATTTAAAAATCAATGTCATTTACAGTATTCAAAAAAATCTACCAAATTGAGAGTCATAAGTAATTATGAAAATGTAAATTACAGTAAACTAATGATCATGATTACGTAAATCTGGAAATAAGAACAGGATGGAGTTCAAATTGAATCTGTATGTGTGTCTGACATTAGGAATTGTATAGAGAATTTCTTTTGCAAAAGGGGGCAGAAATTATATGATTTTTTTCTTCGTTCTGCTCCTTTTCGTTCAAATTAGATTTTTTTTGTTATGTATATTTTATTGTTTATTTTTTTATGTGTTTTACAGTATTTTGAATGAAATAAACTTTGGGGTAAAAAAAAATATCAAAAACAGAATCTGTTGCACACAACAGTACTCTTGAAAACATGATCAGGGTGTGAAGTTTTGTTATTTACTGTATTCACACACACACACACACACACACACACAGACACACACACACACACACCACATTCACTGTGCAGCATCATGTCACTGAGCTGCATCAGGACACATCACCTCATCCACACGGCCACGCTGAACCTACTCAGCTTTGGACGGACTCTTGGTCCTGCTTCAGCAATTGTCATGACATGGACAATGACTGTTGATCGCATGTTGTCTGTAATGATGGTGCGAGGTTGTCTTGCTCTCCCTCCTGGACCTTCTCCTCTTCCTCGTTGGCCTGCTCCTCTTCCTCCTCTGATTTGAACTCCTCTTCCTCGTTGGCCTGCTCCTCTTCTTCCATGGCCAGCTCTTCTCCCTCCCCTGACTAGAATTCCTCTTCCCCTGACTCTGCCTTCATCCATTGTGTATGCTTGGAATCTTCAGCAAACTGTGCACTCTGAACTTGCTTTTATACATGTGGTCACAGCATTAGAAACAAGTGTCTTCAATTTTGAGTTGTGTGTAATGAATGACGCCAGGTGTGTTCATTGTGTTCAAATATTGCTGACTGTGGCAAGTATTTTGCATCACATGAGCTTTAATTTGAGAATATGAGCAGAGTTCATTTGCAACTTGTGTTTTAGCACGGACAAATGTGTTTAGATTTATGAGAACGGAGGATTGTGTTTTGTGAATTGTGTCTTCATGTGAAATGTGTTTATGGTATTGGTAAATGGTGGCTAGATTTGGTAAATGTGTTTAGACATTGGGGAACATGGAGGAAACGTTTGAGAAATGTGTTTTAGCATTTGAGAAAAACTGTAACGAGGCAGTTTTAGTTTGAGTGTTTCTGCACTAGGCTGATGTGCAAGCTCCACTTTTGGCTCAGTAATCTGCAGAAGTTATTAGGTGTTTGTTTGGCTACATTCATGCAGACAGTCACAGGGCACATGAACTAATTATAGCTGAGAGTTTACTGTTTAGCTCACATGATGGTCCCTCTCTCTCTATCATCACGCACTGGCAGGGAGCCCACTGCTCTGCCATCCCAGAGGGCACGCAATATAGAGAAAAACTGTCACAAATTAGGGTGGACACAAATTTACTTGAGAATGGAGAGAGAGAGAGAGAGAGAGAGAGAGAGAGAGAGAGAGAGAGAGAGATCTTGCTGGGGAGGTTCGCAGCCAAGTGTGAAGCGGCTGGGATGAGGATCAGCACCTCCAAGTCTGAGGCCATGGTTCTCAGCCGGAAAAGGGTGGATTGCCAACTCCAGGTCGGGGGAGAGGTCCTGCCTCAAGTGGAGGAGTTCAAGTATCTCGGGGTCTTGTTCACGAGTGAAGGAAGGAGGGAGCGGGAGATCGACAGGCGGATTGGGGCAGCGTCTGCAGTGATGCGGACACTGAACCGATTGGTTGTGGTAAAGAAGGAGCTGAGCCGGAAAGCAAGGCTCTAGATTTACCGATCGATCTACCTCCCAATCCTCACCTATGGTCATGAGCTTTGGGTAATGACCGAAAGAACGAGATCGTGGATACAAGCGGCTGAAATGAGTTTTCTCCGCAGGGTGGCCGGGCTCAGCCTTAGGGATAGGGTGAGGAGCTCGGACATCCGGGAGAGACTTGGAGTAGAACCGCTGCTCCTCCATGTAGAGAGAAGCCAGCTGAGGTGGTTTGGGCATCTTGTTAGGATGCCCCCTGGACGCCTCCCCAGGGAGGTGTTTCAGGCATGTCCTGCCGGCTGGAGGCCCCCGGGTCGACCCAGGACACGCTGGAGAAAATATATCTCCAGTTTGGCCCTGGAACGCCTTGGGGTCCTGCCAGAGGAGCTGGTAGAAGTGGCTGGGGAGAGGGCCGTCTGGGACTCCCTAATTGGGATGCTGCCCCCGCGACCCGGACCCGGATAAGCAGAAGACGACGAGACAAGATGTCCTGGATTACATCATTTATTGTTGATAAACACTGCTAATCCACCTCCTTTGCTTTTTCCATCCCTGTTCAAATCTCTGTCTGCTTGTATTGTGTTAAAGCCAGACAGAGAGATGTTGGAGACAGGACCTGTCATGGTGTACTGGCTGGGTCCTCATCAGGGCCTCAAGCTCGTCTATCTTGTCCATGAGAGACCTCACGTTCTTCATTATGATAAATGGATGAAATTATTTAAACTTCCTCTCTCTCCACTTTACTCCTGCTCTACATCCATGTTATCTCTTTAATTGTCGGGGAATTTGGGTCAAAGTTGAGCTTTTGAAGTGTCAATTAGCTGCTCCGTCTCGTAAATGTCTTTTGTTGCTATGGTTATGGATGATAACAAATCACAAAAAAGTAGAAAAGTTACAGCAAAAATTCTCCAAGCAGCTCAGCCTGAACAAAAAAAAAAAATCACTAAAAAAACCCCACTGCATTCAATATAAAAACAAAGATTAATTCCAAAATAAAAACACTGGTAACCTATAGTTACTGAAACTAACTGCCACCTTGTGCAGCGCTTTTCTAGAGCTCTCTCAATCCTAAACAAACACAACCTGAGACCACGAATCATCAATTATTGAGCAAACTTTTTCTAGTGAAAACCACCTTCCTCTGCTTATGACACTCATGATAACTCAGTTTTAGTCTAATATTCCTACATGTATTTAACCCTTCCATGGTCATCTTCCATTATTTAACATTAGTTTAGAGCTGAATGTTGGTTTGGCAAATCCAAAACTTGCTTTTTCTTCTCCATTTCTGCCCCCCCCCCCACTTTTTAGTTTTGGCTCATTGTCTTGTTGCAGTAACCATCCTCTGATCGGTAACAAAAAACTGACTTTTGGTTTGATCTTACCACATTATTTAAATTTTGTTGCTTCCTAAATGATATAAAACACTCATTTAAGTAAGAAATCAGCATCATTCTGCCTCCACCATGCGTTACCACTGGGAGAAGACTCTAGATAGAACATGGTTTAAGGTGGATTTTAGAGTTTCTTGGTGGTCTTTTGCATTTTGCAGATCTGGCTTTGTTTTTAATCACAAAGAGCAAAGTTGTGGAGACTTTTATCCCAGAGTTTTTAAAGTTATTTCAGGATTATTATGCTCCTATTTGCAGGACATCTGCCCTCTGGTAAAGTGGCAACATTCCTAAATTTCATCCATTAGAAAGTTCTTGTTATTGTGGTCTGATGAACACTCAGCTGTTAAGAAATCTTTTGTGGTCTTTTCCAGCTTTGTGCAACCCTGTAATGTCTCTGGTCCAGTGAAAGTAGCAGAGTTCACACCAGGTAGCTTTAACAAGAGCAGACTGGCAGTAACCAGACTTTGTTTGTCTGTGTTTATAGGGAGGGGCTCCTCGCACATTCCAGTCCTTAAAGGAACACCTGACTCCAAGGTGTTACTGGAGAAACAGCAGTGAGGTCACACGCTCCATCCTGAACTTGAATGAGATTGTGTTTGTCTAAATCTAACCTCATTTAGACGTAATCTATTCAATTCCACAATAGTTTACATTGAATTGAATTGAATTATTTATTTATTCCGAACATAAAACATTTTTATACAACACAAAACAATTAAAGCGGCTCTCTGGATTATTTTTCTCTGTATCAAAGTTTTCTAAATGTTTTAAATGATATTTCAGGTCTAAACTATGATCTATGGGTTGAGTTCCACAACATCTGTCATTCTGATGAAGACCCTCCTTCCTCCTAGAGACCCCTTTCCATTATTTCTTGCCGCCGACATTTTTCAGCCAATGAAATTCAAATGTCTGCATTCTCTCAACATGCACGCGCATCGACCAAACCTGTACCAGTAGGGGGCGCTGTCGTACAGGACGCTCCTTGTGTTTCTCTGCCGTCTCAGCCGTTCACTGAGGACTCACGGCTCATTTCTACTAAAAACCTACCCATTCTTCAGCTAAAGACGGGTTTATTTTTATTTTTATACCTTTCACCTCACAGAATGGCAAGGCTTGACAGGATTATGCGTTTATTTTGGTCAGAAAGTTCATCCAGGGCCGAGTCAAGTTCAGCTTCAGAGTCCAGCAGCAGCTCGGTGCTAACAGAGCTAATATCAGAAGCAGCAGGGACAGAGAGGGCTCATCAGACCCTCGTAGTATTGTTGGAATAAGACTGTGAACTGTGAGTGATTAAACCCTACACATTGAGCTGTACAGTTCATGTCCGAAGTATATGCGCCGCGTGCACGCGCGCACACGCGACCGGACGCGCGTGTCGAGATGTTTTGAGGAGGAGCCTTTGGACGCTAGATTCAAAAACTGCTCTCCTGATGAAATCCTCCGGAGTGCTGCTTTAAAGTCCGAAAAGGAGTAGTCAGAAGTAAAACTTATAAATTTCTACCCCCTTCTCACTTATTCTTATCATCTTCTCATATTAAATTGCAAAATAAAAAAATAAAATTTAAAAAACATATATATGAAAATAAAAGCAAATATATGTGAAAATGAAAATAAAGCAAGAAAATAAAAATATATATAATAATTATACTAAGTAACAAGTAGATTAAAACATACCATCAACTTCCTGCATCATCCTATTTAACCCAGCTCATCAACATAAATATCCAATAAACATTTTTTGTAGCTTTTTTTAAATTGATTTACCGGTATATTTACATATTTTTTCAAATCATCACTCAATCTGTTCCATAAATCCACCCCACATACTGTCGTACACATACTCCTCTTTGTTGTACGAACTCTGTTTTTTGAAATTTAATACCCCTCTTAAATTATACTCATCATCTTTATCACTAAACATTTTCTGTACATTACAAGGAAGTCATTTATTTCTTGCCTTAAACATGATTACTGCTGTTTTAAATTTTATCAAATCAATACATTTTAACACTTGTAGTTTTGAAAACAGTGTGCTCATGTGTTCCCTATATCCCGTGGCTGCTCTTATAAATTCACAACTGTATTTTGAAAATGGGTTTCCACTGGATTAATCAAAACATATCATTGACTCACTGACAAATCAGACACTCAGTGTTGATCATCCCAAAGCTGACATGTCACCCCGACTCACAAAACATGATCGTGTCTGAATACGTTGGTCTGTATTGCTCATGATGACCATGTAATCTGTGGGTTTTTACTTGGATGAGCAGGTTTATCTAGTTAACTCATTCAAACTTGTTGCAACATGTGAGAATAGCAGCTACTGTGGCTGAAGGGCGCTCAAAACATAATATTCATAAAATTCACACTAATGAGAATTTTTATTTACGTTATGAGACTTCCTCTGCACAAAGACCGTTTATAGCAGTAGAGAGTGTGTGTGTGTGTGTGTGTGTGTGTGTGTGTGTGTGTGTGTGTGTGTGTGTGTGTGTGTGTGTGCGAGATGGGTTCAGACCAGACCTGTAAATGATGGTTTTGTTGTGCAGGAACATCAAAGCAGAAGTGATCTCTGCGGTGTAGAAACGCGCTCTGGCCTCTTCAAATTTCCTGGACTTCTGGATGTGGAACATGAGATCGCCGCCGTTAACGAACTCCATCACGAAAAAGAGACGGTCCTGCCGTTAGAATAAGGAGATGATGCTTACTCAGCTGTATGCAAACCACAATGATACTTATTTTTTGTAAAAGAAGTGACCATGAGCAAAAAAAGATTGCCTAAATGAAAATAAATAACTGTTTAAGAGATTTCTTACTAGATCAATAGGTCAAAATGAGTCTAAAATCTTAGATTGATCCATTTTAAATTCAGATATTGGGCCTACAATTATATATGAGGATGTCCTAAAAGTATGAATGTACAAATCTGTAAATAAAGTTTATTGTTTGCATGTTTATATAACTTATATATATACCATTTACCATATGATTCAAGGTCTCCCTTGAGAAAGATTAAATACAGGTTTTAAAAAAAAATCATCACTAAAGCAAAACTGCAACTTGAATTTTTACACGTTTTTATATATGAAACATTCTTTAAATATTCAGGAGCTTAATACAAAGTCAATAAACTGAGCAGAAAAAAACAGCTGTGCAAAAAGACCCCCCCCCAAAAAAAGAAAAAACCAAAACCACAAAGTGTGAGTGAAAATAAAAACATCTGTCCTCTACATCGCAGACAAAACAGCAACCTCCCACTCGATTCCTCTACTCTTCCTCTTTATAATACTCTACAACAACAGGTAATCTTTACTATGTTGTTACATTTTTCACATAAATTCACCGTGACAGCTCTTATAGTGATCATCAGGAAACAGCTGATACGGTTAGAGGGGAACAAAAGGTTAGATACATTTTCTGGTATTCTAGTAAGGTTTACAAAACATGAAAACTGCCAATTCGGTCAATAATTACTCAAACAGATTAGAAGCGTCCTGTGTGAGTCAGAGCAAGTTTTTACACAAGACTGATAATCTGCTGCCCCCTGCTGGGTGGTTATTAATATTCATTATTCGTGTGCAGAAAGGAGAAACAGATGATTAAATTGTTTTACAGATTCTAAAATCTCCTTATTAAACAAGAAAGTGCTGTTGTTCAAACCCACATGCAGCAGTCTCTCAGTTTTCTACATCACAAAATGTCAACAGCTTTTGTCACCTCGGCTGAGGAAGTACCAAAATAAGTGATATCAGTTGCACAGAACTTGATGCAAAGAGAACTAAGAAGAAAAAAAAGCTGTGCTGACCGGCGTCTGGAAACAGCAGAACAACTGTGTGAGGTAGGGATGGCAGCGAGCCAATGAGAGCACCCGCTTTTCCGTCATGGTGCACTCAACGTCATCGTCCTGCAGAATGATGTCCTTCTTCAAAACCTTGATAGCAAAAACTCGATCTTTGCCGTTTAGTTTTGCCAGCATCACCTTTAGACAACATGCACACAACACAATTACTCAGCTGTAGCAGAAATAACAACAGGGTGCTAATCCTTTAGATTTAGGCTTCACCTGGTATTAACTTCACTTTTTTGGGTTAATTGCACTTTTAGAATGATTGTGTGCATTAGCTGAAGAACTATTTAGGTTTTAGAGAAAATTTAGAAAAATTCAAGCATCTGTTGATATAAAACTTTTTCTTTATATATATTTGGACATTTGCAGCTTTGTTTTAATGCCTAATGTGTATTTATTACTTTTTTTCTTAAATAAATATGGCATTTGATAGTTACAATATTATTTTTTGTAAAAAAACAAACCAAAAAACTTAACCTTCACCAGGTCAGCTTTATGTATTCTTCATAATCACTCCTACCTTGCCAAAGCTGCCTTTTCCGAGTACTTGAAGGAATGTGAAATCTGAAATTCCCAGCTGAGGAGTTGTCTGTTTGGTTTCTGAACTTGTGCCCTCCCTCCTCTCAGAGGGTAGCCTCTTCGGCTCGGAACTCTTAACCTGAAAGTTCCCCACAAAAGAAAACCTCAGTGCATCTACAAATCACAGGAATGTAGGGATCTGGAAAATTAAAGGAATCTTTGTTACTATTGTGTTTCGTTTGGAAAGTCCTCCAGCCTGCAGACCCATGGCTGCGAGTGTATTGGCCAGTTCTGCACTGTTGACACCACAGCTGGGAGCAACGTTGCCTTTGCAGCGGATGTGAACGTTCATTTTGCAAACTGGAAAAAAAGCAAGAGAAATGTTTAATAAAAACATAACCTGATCTAATATCGATTGTCAGAAACGGGTTCGGACGCGGTCCATACTTTTGCAGTGCAGCCCCTGCCTGACGATCCCCCACAGCAGCGAGCCGCAGTGGTCGCAGAAGGTGGGCGACTTGTAGTTGTGGATGTTGAACTTGTGAGGGACGTTGATGCTGAAGCCTTGAGTTACAGGCTGCAAAGATACAACACATGGTTACTTTTATGAAATCATTATAAATAAACTCAACAAAAACACACAGAGACACACTTTAGTTCTTTTTTTGGTTGCTGCTCAGAACTTTCCAGAGGAAGAGGAACATGCATTGTTCAGCAAAATAACGTAAAGCAGAATGCTGAAATGCAAACAGAGATGGACGTATTTAAAGAGCTGAAACGCTAAGGTCATACAAGTGTTCAGCTCAGTGATCTGGTTCAGTGGTCGACTCAGAAACAGGAAGCAGTCGAGTCGGCTGATCACCGCAGGTGTTAATCATAAGTGTGTAAACGAGTGTGTGTGTGTGTGTGCACACATCCCAAATTAACAGAAAAGCTGCTGTAAATTGGGATAAAATGACAAAGTAAATTAAAATCCCAAAACATATGGACACAGAGTATTTAAATAACCTGATGAAAGGGACATTAAATCCTGTTGTAACCGGATGTGGCTACCTGCTCTTTTGTTGAGCTCTTCATGCGTGGACAGACCGTAACAACCAGCTGGTGGCATCGTTTATGAACCACACACGTGCACACTGGGTAGGAGAAGAAAAGCAACAGGATTAGAGAAGTGTTGCTTTAAAAATCTGGTGACTGAAGGGGGAAAAGCTGAAATGGGAAAAAAGAAAAATGTCCTCACACCTTGACACTGGTATCCCTGTTTTCCAAAAACACCCCTGTGTCAGAAAACAAGAAAAGGTCAAATTTTATACGAAGAGTTGAATTAAGTCAGCTGTGATTCTCTCGTTCAACTTTCTCACCAAATGAACTCCTTGCAGTGAAAACAGAAGGCGGGCTGACGGAGATACGTGGACATGAACTTGTGTCCGTTGACCTGGTGGATTTTCCGCTTCACGGCGCCCTGCCGCGTCCTGGTGAACTGCTTGTGGTCATTTTCTTTCCCTAAGGCATCATCTGGCAGCGAGACGAGAGGAAAGGATTTAGGATGACTTCCAGTTTTGCTTTCAGTTACATTAAATTACTGAAAGGATTTCCTCTCAGTTTTAGTTTGTTGGATTTTTTATCTTCTTTTTAAATTAGTAAAAGTTCTCCTTTACTTGAAAAATGACCAAAATAAACAAATCTGAATCTGAATTATAGCTAAGTAAGAACCTCCAGGGCTTCAATATAAGGAAGAACAGAAAACCATTTCAGCAGGCTCACATTTAGCAGCTTGGTAGAAAAAAGTTTTAAAGACGGCTGTTTTTTAGAGAGTTAGTTTGTGGTTTTAATGGTGAAGAACTGTGTCCTCCATCAGACCCTTCTCTTACATCAGCTTCAGTATAAAGAAAATAAATCATCTAACTTTTACACAAGTACTTCTAATTATTTAACAACAAACATATTTTTGGATTTTAATCGCTTATTTTTTATTTCATCCAACCCTAATTGCGATATATCAAAAATTTTAACTTTTTTACCACAAATTTCTTTTACTTCTTTAAAATAATCTACCCTTCTCAGTCCCTTGTACTCAACAACAGCAGCAGGGCCACCAGTGGAATAAAACACAAGATTTAAAAAAATGAAGATAATGTAAAATATCATTTATGTTTGACTCTTGTGCTAATTTACATGGGTTTATACAACCTAGTTTAACCACTCCATTGTGCACTGGTGAGAAGAAACCCACACTTATGTTATGGAAACCTTGATGCAGAGCCCACGCTCGGCCCCTGTGAACAGCGGTGTGGTAATGGTATGAAAGGGGGTGTTAAACCGAGCATCAAACATTCCATACGCTGTACAGTATACACCGCTATATTTAAAGCTGTCTAAAAGTAAATGCAAATATTTCATTCATCTTATGTCAAAAAATAAAAGGGTTTTCTCTAAAAACATGAGAGACAAATAACTATTTTCCATCCTGCAAGATAATCAGCTTCTGTTTGCTGTGGATGTGAGGCTCTGTCTGTTGTAATGATCTAGAACCATAAAGTTCTTTCTATTATGAATGCAAGATATCAACACCTGGATGACCATCTGACATTCATCACTCAAAGAATAATGAGTTAGACTTTTCCTGACATGCCTGACCTCTTTCTGTGCAGCTGATAGCTTTTTTTTAAGTTTCTTTTACTGAGATTTAAATCAAATCAAAAATACTTTATTAATTCCAGAGGGAAATTAGATATTTAAAGGCACACTATGTACATTTTTTTCATATTTTTAAATATTTTTCTTGAGCCAGTTTGTGCTAATATGACTCTTTACAGGGTTAATCTAAACTCACTCAGCGCCATCTGCTGCTTGCGTCTAGAATACCGCTTTTGCAATTTCTGAGTCTCCAGTCCAGTGCCCTGAAGTCTCACAAAGCCACGTACCTCGTGAGGGTTAGGCTAATCCAATGTGGCTAGCTGTTATGCTAGCGCTGGAGTGTTTTTAGCTCATGATTCATGTTTTTTTTTCTATCTCTCCCTGCTTGAACACAGCTGATTTCTTTGAATGAGTGATGAACCGTTCCAGTAGAAAACAATGAAGGCTGAGGAGACATTTCAACAGTTACATTTAGGTGTTTCTGAGCAGAATCAATGCTAACGTTTTTACATCAGTGATTAAAAACGGACACTAGGGGGTGCTAAAAAGAAGCCAAAACTGCATAGTGTGCCTTTAAGTAACTCATTCAAGTTTCTTCAAAGAAGCACTCTATCAGGTTCCAGCTGTGGGCAGGATGGATCTTCTGTAGCATTCTGTGTTACAGCTAATCTGAAGAAGCTTCTGACTGAAGATATTCTGTGGTTGAATTAAGGTTGCAGTTCAGTATCTTGGCTGCATGATATTTAACTGCAGCATGTCCTGGATTAGACATGTCAGGCACTTATAATCCACCTCCTTTGCTTCATCCGCTCATCTTCAAATCTCTGTCTGCTCGCATCATCTGGAGTCAGGGAGATGATCCACAATTTTAAATGCCTCAACGTTTCAGGAGATGGTAAAGTATTTCACCCTAAATGAGCACCGGTCTTAAAGACTCAGAGGCCTTCTGCACTTGTAATTTACACAAACAAGTGGGTTTTCTGTAAGCGAATGCATAATAACTCATTTAAGTGTGGGGGGAAAAGCACCAGCATGAAGAGACACTTTGTGTTTTTTGCACAGAATGAGGAGCAAATGTCTCTTTGATTTGATTTAAATGGAGGAACAAAACTGTAATTTGTGCCTTCAAAAAGTGAGCAATCTTTTGGAGAGTTTGGGCCTCAGTTTCTTTTCTTTTCTTCTTAAACTATCCATTTATGCTGTGTCAAATTTATCATCTCTTTATTTTTCCCCCCCCATCACCACTTCTCCAGTTTATCTAGTTAGAAAATAGTTAAGATATTACATGTCTTTGCACAATAATTTAACCAAATACCACATAAACAACTCAGGGGTTGTTCAAACTACAAAAAATGTACTTGACATCATCAGAACGCTGTGACTCCTGTTGGCAGCAGTTCACATGTAACACAGTCACTCCATATTTATTCTGCTTGTACCTCCAAGAAGCCAGTTTTTCTTGTAATCTTTTAAAGTGATTTTATTTCCTGAGACTTTCTGAAGAACTTTCTGTGTTTCTCTTTGGAATTTGGCTGCTTTCTCACTCACTTTTAGAAAAATTGTACAAATTACAAATATGTTCAGATGGTCCAGATGTCTGACTTTCATTATTTATGCACAAAATTTATTCTGCAGATTTAAGTAGATGCATCAAAATAAATGAAAGAATATTTATTATAAACTAGTGTTAAAACAGTGTTAAGATGATAAATTGAGCCTAAATATAAAACCAGACATTTTGTGTCTGATCTGACAAACAGTATGCTTTTTTTCTTTTAGAAATATTTTCAGTCTTTAGGTAGTTTCTGTGAAATTACAGTATTCTTTTTGAAATGTTATTCATGTGGATAAATAAAGTGCAATTGAATTGAAACAGGAAGAAGCTTTTAGAGTAACAAAAAACCGATGTAACTTATATGTAGCATGAAGGCTCAACTTCTCCATCTGACCTTGAAGTCAACTTCCCCACTAAATATTACACTGATGCTGATTCAAGTTGATCTGCACACACAACTAATGCCAATCAACCAATTAGCAGCCACACCTGAACACATAGACTAACATACGAATCCATTTACACCTTCATCTTTTCTCAGAGCTTCCAAGAAATTATTCAAAACAGCAGCAGTGTTTTGTTTGAAAGAGCAGACAGGGCTGGACTGGGTTGGCATGGTTCCTCCCGAAAGGTCATAAAACAGGAATGCTGATATCTGCACATGAAGAGGAGCAATATCAACAGAAAGCAGAGGTCATACCATCGGTGAAGGATCCAGTGAGCGTAATGAGGACGTAGACTTTTCCCTCTGGCTCCAGGTCCACCTGTGAAGACAGAAAAAACATTTCTGAAAACTCAAACCGAAAGGAAACATGATGAAAGTCAAGCTTTACTGTATTTATGCTACTTATGTTATTTATGTTTATATTAACCTGAGAACCTTCACCAGTTTATTTATGTGGCACATTTCATGCATAGCAGCACACTGTGCTTTACAGATAAATACAAACAAATAAATACATTATACCACATGTGTATAACAAAAAATAGACTAAACACAAAACACACATATATTCACAAATACACATACAGTGTATGCACCAGTACATACACGTACATACATGCATGCATACATACACTCATACCTACATAAACAAGCACATACATTTCCTTACATACATACTGTCTATACATACTGTATGTGCACACACTCATCAACAAATGTGCACATTCGCACACTAGATACACAATAACAGATACATTATGGATTAAAATGCACTGAACTATTATTGACTCACACACACACACACACACACACACACACACACACACACACACACACACACACACACACACGTACCGGTAGTTAAAATAAACAGCAGTAGAATCAGAATTGAAGGTCCTCGTATCAAATGAAATGAGCCATAATCCAAATGATTTTTTTTTTAAATTAGCATTGTGTGAGTGAGTCTAGGTATGTGAATGTTATATGACATTGTTTAGTTAGTGGTTTTGTTTGTTTATATTTAGTTATCCTTTTGTTTATTTTATTGTTATTTAAGTATATTTATTTTTATTATTACTATTATTATTATTATTTCTACATTATTTTATATATATGCATGTATGTAAATGAGTATTTGTTGTTAATTACTTGCTGTCCTAATTCTGTTTGGTGTATAAAAGGAGATTAGGAGAACCCCCTCAAAAACGAGATGTCTCATCTCAAGGGGTTTCATCCTCCTAAAACATAAGTAAATAAATAAATAAACACAGTACAATACAATACAAAATAAATAAAAATAATGAAACAACTTGATCAGATTTGTCTAAATAAAAGTTTTAAACTTTATCTTAAAGACGATGAGATTGTGCGCTTCTCTCCGATCTAGAAGATTCCAGATTGTTGTTGCACAGATGCTGAACTGATTTTAAAACGATACAAGGTCTAACCAGGTTACCATGGTCTGCAGACCTGAGTCCTCTCAAGGACAGCTAAAGGTCGTAAAATATAAAAGAAAATAAACAAAGTAGAAGGATAGCAGCTCTCAGAAGGATTCAGTTTCAATAATTATTTTAAAACTATGTGAAATGTTATTTGCGTCAGACTTGTGGCATCAGGATGCTGAAGACCCAGCTATGTCACTGCATAGTTTTCATTCCTTTGTATCACTATAATGTCGAAGGAATCTGAATGCGTGGACGGAGAGCCTGCTCAGCCGGTCAGGCAGGTTGAACTGATCCAGTGTGTGAGTTATCTCATTCATAGCAGGGATGAGAGCCTGTGTGAAGGTGGACACTGACCGGCAGGTGGAGAAAATCCACTTCCTGCTGAAAACCGCAGAGTGGAAACTTAGGTCATTGTGTTTAAAATCAAGATCTATTTATGTGTGATACACCCTTCCTGGAAAAAAGACTGACACGGCAAAACAGTGACAGATGGAGCATGAAAGAGACAAACCTGCAGTTTGATCAAAACTTTTAGTGTATAGCAAGATATTTGCTCTTGATTTAAAGGTTTTTGTTTTCAGTTGCTCCAATCCTGTGTCTCAATCTAGAGTCTACAGTAAATGTCCACCGTGTTTCTTCCTGTCTTTGATGGTTTCAGTCGGACACAGCAGGTATTTACAGTCATTTACAAGCAGTCAGTGATTACCTGTCAAGAGTCCCTGTTTGTTTTGCTGCCCTTTTGCCTTTGCTCAACAAGAGAGGCCATAGCTCAGCCATAAAAACTCACGATTCTATATTTAGCACAGAACGAGGGCTGCAATTAACATTATTTATCACTTTGAATCTAAGTATTTGAAACAGGTGTTTTCTTTGGGAGAGAAAAAGCAGATCTGGTGAGAAGTGTGCGTGTCCGGTGCATAATACTGCATTTTAAAAGGCAGAATACTTAGTGCTGTATCCCCAAGGAGGAAGTCTTTATTTTTAAAGAAAGTCAGGGCATGAAGACAGGCAGGTGAACAGATCACTGCATGTGGAAAATGTTGAAGGTTTTTTTTTAAACCTACTTTCAGTTTCTTAAGTCTAAGAAGCCACTGGTTTTGCATGTGTTCACAAATAATTTACTACCCACACATACTAAAATGAAACACAGCAGGAGAGGCAAAGGAAACTTCTCTTCTGAGCCTAAACACCATCGCTGTGTCATTCAGATTTAAATAGGAATTGAGTAATTTTCTGAGAAACTCTCCAAAAGATGACTTCACGTCCCACTAAAGCAGACAGCCAATAATCAGACTGCTCTCTGTGCAGCTGGATACGAGTCAACAGAAAACGAGTCTGTTGGCAGAGAGCCTCCAAGCACCCATCAGCTAGTGGGAAAACGGTGATAAACAGCCGTGTGGGCGTGTGGAGGCCTGCGTCTCATGTATGCAAGGCCCAGCACTTGCTCTGCACAACAAAGAACAACCAAAAAAAAAAAAAAACCCTCTCAGATCTAACGGATAACAGCCTTGAGTTTGAGCATCGAAGTGAGACATGCAGACCAAGTTCCACTTTCATACCACTTCCTCACAAAGCTCGGGGTCTTGTGTGCACAAAGCGATTATGGGTGTTAATTCTTTGGTTTTGTCAAGTAACACAGCATAAAGCTGCAAGACAGAGATGCAAAATGCAATTAATGGTAAAACTGTTCCTTTTAGATGCACTGATCAAAACGCTTAAATATTAGAAGTTTGCAGCTTACATGATGATGCAAAAGCTTTTGAAGTTTTAACTGAAAAATGCCTAATTTTAAACATACACATATAGATGTGGTTCACAGACGTGCTGATGATGGATTTCAAGAGAATGTTTCTAAAAATATTAATCATTTGTGCATGCAATGAGAGTTTGGTGGTACGCGGGGAGAAACGTGCTTCAGCTCCAGGCCTGAACAGGTTCGGGTTTCTTTCAACAACACCTTAAAAGTCCTGGAGGGACGAAAGTAAGTCAGAAAAGGGAAACTCCTGATTGAAGGGGGCAGTTTTTCTTAGTTTCAAAAGGTCAGCGAGAACAAAATGTCAGTTTCATCTCATGAATAGTAATTAAAGTCTTGGAAAAATTTCAAGGTTTAAAAATAAAGCTTATAAAAAGCAATCAGTTTGGGCGGTTGCAGCAGATCTGGACTCGGAGTGTGTTTGTTTGTGCACTTTGACACATACCTCGCTATAGCATGTGTGGTTTGACACTGTAAAACGATGATGATTATGGTCAAAGCTTCTAAGACCAAGACATGAAGAGTACATGGCTAGCGCACGCGGCCTGAGACGGGGGAAGATTTGACCTTCAGTGTTGGTTAGATCTCGCTGAAATGTGTTGAAAGTTGGTTGGATGTGTGCGTTGAAGATCAGCTCTTGATCCAACAGCTAAACAACGCTTGCACAGAAATAAACTAAAAATCCCTACAATATTCCTGCCTGTAAATGAAACTTTTAAATCTAATCGTCATATTTTGGGACAGCTTTTCACAAGAGTTTTCCCTCCAAACACATCAGTAATTACATTAATGTTTAATCAAAGCATCTACAGCAGTTGGCAGTCACCTGAATAATAAAACACTGAATGAAACTAAAAGAAAAGCAGCAATTTTCACTCCCTTATTCAGCCAAAACAAGAATTTAAGCTCCACTCCTAATAATTTCCCTGCATTTATAATATGACCTGCTTGTATGTTAATGACTAGTTAAATGCAGCTCATTCTTCTGACATAAGATGGATCGACCAATCAGAAGAACCTGTGCTATACTTCCTCTCTGGAACTGGACAGATGATTTTACAATTTATAAACGCCTAAAAATTCATTTTCCATATTTGGATGATTTACACAACGCAAAAATGTTAATGTGTTATTGGAAATAATTAGAATAATATGGAAAAACTCAACAGCGTTTAACCGTTTTCTAAAAGATTTATCTATTTCATCAGAAATAATTACAGTTTATTAGAACTCTGAGGGAGTGTAACAGATTTGCTGTGAAAAGGTGATCAAATATGAATGAAGACCATCAGTGATTACAGTAGCTGATAAATGAGGTTTAGGATTATCATCTCTTAGTGATTACAGTCCAAAATAGATTAAAATCCCAGGAAAGCTCCCTAAAAACCCAAAGAGGCTCCACATGAGCTGCAGGTTCAGCCACAATTTAGACAATAACATCTGAACTGGTCCATCACTTTTATAATTTGGTGTCACTGTGGATGGATGGATGGATGGATGGATGGATGGATGGATGGATGGATGGATGGATGGATGGATGGATGGGATAAACTGAGATCAACTCAAGACACTTTGAAAACTAGTTTTCATGTTTATCCCTAAACACTGTTCCCACCTGGCAGCTTTCACTCACCCATCTCTCAAAGGTCTCCCCCGTGTTGGAGGTCTTGATCAGGTCCTCGAACTGGATGGTGTAGTTGGCCACGAAGTCATCGTAACCGATCGGAGTGTCGTGGAAGACGATCAGCTCGATCTGCCTGCCGTTGTTCACGTTCAGACAGAACTCCTCGTTGTACGTCGGCATGTTGGTTTTCTGCTTGGTGTGCGTCTGTCCGACCTTATAGTCGTCCACCTTCACCACGATGTAGGGGTCCAGGACCGGAGGAGCCTTGTTGAATTTGACGGTGTGGCGGGTGGAGAAGGTGGTGGGTTTGAGGTCCAGAGCCTCACCGATCCGGAGCTTCAGATATCCATTAAACTTCATTTTAAAACAGCTTACGTTGGCAAAAATGGGGTAAAAGTAGCTAAAAAAAAAAAAGGCATTCAGAGCCACTTCATTATAAAACCAAACAGTGTTCGCTTTGTTAAACTCATGCTGACATGAACCTGCTGTCCTCCTCTCAGCCCTCTGTGTCTCACCTGCTTCAACAACTCTCACTAACTAGGAAGCTACGGCGCTGCCATGCCGAGCACTCAGCGCGAGTTCCGCATTATTTAGTCTCTCTCTCACACACACACTAAAACACACACAACCTGCCGCTGACGGCTTTGGTTTGTCACATGTTTCAATCTGTAGTTTAAAAGAGCACGACATTAACCAGCATGCTTCACTCTGTCAGCTGGAGATGGACCTCACCTGTTCAGTGTTGTTTGGCAAAACTCTGCCATCTGCTGGTCACTACTGCGAAGTGCACATTTATTATACAGGTTTTCTTTCTCTTTTTCTTTCTTTCTCTTTTTCTTTCTTTCTTAAAAACGTGAAATAAATAGAAAGGGGAAAAAATACTGTAGCTACTTGTTTTTATTATACCTTAGCCTAGTTTTGCCTCTTATTCTCCTGAGACATGAGCTTTTGTTTGATTTAATTGATTTTAAATAAAGGCAACTGGACTTATTTGGTTCTTTGAAGACGTTTCGCTGCTCATCCGAGTAGCTTTGTCAATTCTGTCTATAGTAAAGGAGCGAGAATCTTATGATACTTAAAACTAATAATGTATTTTGTGTGAATGTGTATGTATGTGGATGAATGTATAAGTACATATCTGGTTAAGATTTACACACCGCATAAAAAATGTAACTGGCAGGATTTGATCACCTGACACACATCACCAAAGTTTAGCCTGTTTATCACTCAGACCAACACAGACTTTAGTCCATGCCTTCATCACCTGCAGACTCACTGTAACGCTCTGCTTTCTGGTCTTAGAAAAGTAGATCTCAGCTGCAGAGGCTTCAGAACTCAGCAGCAGGAATAGGAGCAGAATGAGAGCTCACATCACACCTATTCTAATTCTAATTGGTTACCTGTGAGTTTTAGAATTAATTTTAAGATTATTTTATTCGTCTGTTTATGGTTTTGCCCTCACTTATTCATCAGATCTGCTTTAATGAGCCCTCCAGAGACAATTCTCGCCTCTAATCGAAACACCTCACCAGGACTCCAGTTGAATACAGTGGAGCGAACACCTCCTCAAGGGGGTAGAAGGAGCTGTGTCACAGACAGAGGAAGATAAGCACAGTTTATAAGACTCTCTCTCTCTCTCTCCTTTACTTCAGACAGAATTGACAAAGCTACTCGGATGAGCAGCGAAACGTCTTCAAAGAACCAAATAAGTCCAGTTGCCTTTATTTAAAACCCTTTTTTGGATTATCATGACCTGGATGGCTGAGAACCTTCACTAGCAAGAAATGGACATGTTTGTGTTATTCAGAGGGAGTTGACGCACCACACTGAGAGTTGCGTCTTCTCAAATTGTTCTCCATGCAGAACCTTCTGACACTCATTATAGAGTGATGTGGAGCTCCATGGCGGCGAAAAGCATCGCTGATGTCAGCGTGGGTTTTAACATCTTCAAAGAGCTCAAATATCAAGTTTGTGAAGGACTCCAGCGCAGCTATTGTTGCAAAGTTTTCGTGCTTTAGCTCAAAACAACTCGACTTCCGGTGTTCTTCAGGCACTTCCGGTGTCGCAACAAATTAAAACAATGACCGGATTTTGCATTTTAGGTTAAAAAAGGTAAGGTAAAAATCCACCACTGTGGTTTTTGTCTTTGTTAAATATTACGGTTTTACTTTTGGCTTTCAAAAACTGAAAAACCAAAAAAAACCAAAAGTACCCAGCTGCATCAAAATGGCGCACGGAGCTCCATGACGTCGCATGAACCTCCATGACGTTAATTACCGGAAGTGGGTTTTTTTTACCCGGAAGTCACGTGACTTAGAGTCACGCCGCCTTCTTTTTAGAAAATTCTTTATTTAAAGTTACGAAAAACTTATTCAAAGATATTCTAAAACAGAGAAAGAGCTTTGAATACAAGTAAATGTATTTATGTGCGTTCAAACTGCATCAAATTCCCGGAAGTTACATCACTGACAGCACAATTCATGTGACTTAAAGTCACGCCTTGTCTTTCTTACAAAATAATTTGACAGTTGCAGAAAACGTATCCAAACATGTTCCAAAAACTAGGAAAGAGCTGTGTGATGTTTTTCTGCATTCAAGCTAGATCAAATATATACTTAGCATACAGTAGAAAAACCAATCACGTAATTTTTATTGCTAATACAGCAATACGTACATTTGTAAATTTTATGTAGTTTTTTTTTTTTTTTGTAAACTCACTTCCTAATTATTTTATTGCAGGACCCACCATAGCCTACTGTTTATGTTTCTGTAACTTTTTGTACAGGTGTTGCTCATAAAATTCTATTCAAAAAGTGAAATTTTGTATATTATCTTTTATGTTTTTTTATTTACCTTTACTCTTTTTATCTTCAATTTTTATGTATTTTATCCACCATGACATGGCACCTCAAACCATCACTGACTGTGGAAACGTCACACAGGACCTCAAGCAACGTGGATTCTGTGACTCTCATCTCTTCCTCCAGAGTGTGGGACCTTGATTTCCAAAGTAAATGCAAAATTTAATTTTATCAGAGAACACAACTTTGGATCACTCAGCAGCAGTCCAGTCCTTCTTGTCCTTATAAGAATCATACTAGCAATATTGATAATCCAAAAAAGGGTTTTAAATAAAGGCATACACAAGAAGACCGATGGTTTGAGAGATGAGTTAAAGAAGCCATTTATGTCAAATGTGAAAAAACAACTTTAAACAGAGGACTCAGATTTAATCTTTCCAGCACCCATCAGTCTGCTCTGAACTTAATTCCCAGACAATTCACGCCTTCCATCTAATCAATACAACTCGACAGGTCTCCAGTTGAATACAGTGGAGCGAACACCTTCTCAGGAGGCAGGAAGGTGTGTCACAGACAGAGGAAGATGAGCACAGTTTATAAGATTCTCTCTCTGCTACAGACAGAATTGACAAAGTTACTCGGATGAGCAGCGAAACGGAAAGAAAGAAGAAGGAACCAAATAAGTCCAGTTGCCTTTATTTAAAACCCTTTTTGGGATTATCATGACCTGGATGACTGAGAACCTTCACCAGCAAATATTGATAATATGACAAGAAATCTTTTTGGCAATAAACTTTATTAATCCACATTAAAAAACACAGTATCACATTGTACACCTCAGATTTACACTTCTCCCCTGGACATAATGACTTCGGCTCGAAGCCTCGTTAGTCCTTCCTCCTGGAGGATGGTAATCAGGATCTGCAAAACATCATAAAAGATCCAATCACGCCTTTTTTTTTTGGCAACAAAGAATGCACTGGTTTGTTTTGTACCATTTCAAAAGAATATTGACCACAAAGACCAAATCAAATCTTCCCTCTGGGAGCATCACATCAAAGACGAAGTCTAAGAGAGCCACCTCCCCCTTTTTTATCCTGGCTCCCAAACCCGTCACCTCTTCAATGCTCTTAAGTAGCTCAAAGATCTGATGAAATAGGAATAAAAATTTTAAATAACCACACAAACATATATTATATCCTTTCACAAAAAGGACAATGGAAGTGTCTGGTATCTCTACAGGTCAAATTGCACCTGCAGATTAAGGTTTCTGTAAACAAAAAATTATTTATGTTAAAAATTTGCAATATTGGGACGTTTGGAAAAAAAAATAAAAACTAATACAAAAATAGGAAAGACTTACACCAACACAATAACACAAAACAAATAAGTTGTGGATACATGTTCAACTATAAGATCTGAATCAGACACTTTTCACCAACATACCCTGGAAATGCACTGCGTTCTCTGTGTGGTTCATCAAGTGCCTCTGATGACATCATCACTTGATGTGAAGAAACTGGGGCAGAGAGGACACCCAAACCCAGACAACAGCAGTTTTCGCTGGAGGAAGGCAGCCTCTTTTACAATCGATATGCATCTGCAAAACACGACAAAATCAGTAAATATTGGTATGTAATAAAATCTGATAGGTTGCACATTGATAATGTTTTACCTATAAGTAAAATACAGTAGGGCAAAATACAGCTGTCTCCAGTATCCACAGAACTAAAATGTCTTAAACCATTTTAATTTAATCCATTAATGACATAGAATGCTAAACCATTTTAATTTCTGGTAAACTATGTTGTCTAAGGGCTAGCTTCAGCTGTAATATTACATTCCTATACATCCCATAAAGCATTACAAAGATATTGTTCACATGATTGCTCATTGTTAAGAAAAACTTTGCACCTCATATACGTTAGAATACAAACAACAGGAAGATAGAGTTGTTAAAGAAAAACAAGTTTTATTTGACAACTGATTCAGTTAAGAGAATATCTGACTAAGATATAGCTACTAAAGCTTAATCAATGATTCTTGTACTTCCTGGACTCCTTTCTCATTGAGAGTTCTCCATAAGATTAAAACGAGGAAGCCCGACGGAACTTGAAATGTTTTGATAAATAAAAGATGAGTAGTTGGTAAGGTTTTATTTCATTAAAATGTATACTTTGTACTGGCGTGAATAACTTCTGTTTCTGGCAATTTATTTGTATTTGCATTTTAAACTTATTTAAATATCCCCGTGTCTGTTAGTTATAATCTGACTTGACCTATAAAGTTTGAAAAGCATTACGAAAAATAACCCTTTGTTTGTGATTAAAAGGAAACATTCAAAAGTCCGGGTTAGCTTACTTTTGAATCATTCAGAGAGAAAAACTCTGCGGAGAAACGAGAAAAAGAAACTCCATTTACCTCTACTCATATGCTACGATTATAAAATCCATCTTTAAAAAGATATAACTTATATATAAGCTACTTACGTTCATTTTGTCTCCACAGCAAAGATTTCGGATAGAAAAACTTTCGGGCGCGCTTTATTGGCTACTACGGTCACGGGACTTCCGGGTCACGGGACTTCCGGGTCAAACGATCACTTCCGGTAATTGATGTCATGGAGGTTCATGCGACGTCATGGAGCTCCGTGCGCCATTTTGATGCAGCTGGGTGCCTCTCAAAAAAACTATGCGATTTATTGTTCTTTCTGATTTTATTTTGAAACGGAAAAACCAAAGAACGAACCATACACGGATTATTCTTTATCCTCTTGCTTAATCATTTCACCAATTGTTGATAGAAGTTTGTTCTGTAAAAGTGTTTTTAAGATTTCTAATAAAGATTTTGAAAAAAAAGAGCTTCTAACTTTATGCGTCAAAGGAGCAACGCGCAACGCACGTCACGTCGGGGTTCCATGGTTTCCATGGGAACAGTTTTGGATCCGCCTTCTTTCTGAGTCACTTGGACGCGACGTGGATTACTGCGTGATCAAAACTTTGGTTTGCTGTTAAATCGGACGATTTACTTCAGATTTGTTTGTTTGTTTGTCTGTTTTTGTAGTTTTTTGTTTATCTTTCTGATTTCAGGAAACACACGGAGACCTCCCGTCTGACTTATTCACCTCCCAGAATACTGAAATGTAAGTTTTGAACATTTTGAAAACCTCAACCATATCAGATTAGCTCTTGTTTAGCTTATTGTTGCTAATTTTAGTGATTTTATTCATAACCCTAATAATTTAGTGACTTTTTGCACTAAGGAGCAGCTGTGTTGCTTGTAAAAAAAACAAATCAATTGATATTCTATGATTCTAGACTTGAACAGAGCTCAGGTTTGACTGGTTTTATGAGTTATTCAATAAAAAGGTGCTGAATCCAACTCCCAGGTCACCTGGTCTAACAGCAGAGTGAAATCAAACTGAGTCTGAATCTGAGTTAAAGAGAATTCTGGTCTAAACTAGGTGTCAGTGTAGTGGTTGGGATTTGTCATGTAATGACAAATTACACAAAATGAAAAATTACACAAAATTACACAAAATTACAAAGGATCTCTGATTCAATTTCCAACATCAACAGGTTGGATTTAGAATTTTAGATCAATATCAGCTGGGCTTTGGTTTAGGGGGGAGGCCATTTTGTTTTACATAATATCTTTAAACAGGATTCCATGTTGCTATGTTACCATTTGGAGGCCATTTTGTTTTACATAATATCTTTAAACAGGATTCCATGTTGCTATGGTTACCATTTAGGTGCATTATTTGAACACAAATGCATTTTTCTAATCAATCTAAATGTAGTGGTTGAATATTTTCTGTAATACTCTGTCAGCTTTGACCTGTAGCCTTTCTGAATAAATGCAGCAGCAGATTGTTTTCTGAAATATTCAGACACAAGAACAGAAAGTCAAATAAATGAGACTCAGTCAAGTTCAACCCACAAATATTAAAGTACTTAAATAAATACTGGAGCCAAAAAAAAATCACAGGAACTGTTAAAAACTGTCTGTTTAAAGAGGTTAGTAGATTAATCATTCTTGGTACATTAACATGTAAAAGCAGCGTTTATGAACTGATTAGAGATCAGTTTAGATGATTTAATATTTACAACCATACCATACTATAGCAATTTATTTATAGAGCACCTTTAAAAACAACATCATGGCTGCATCAAAGTGCTGTACATTAAAAACTAAACACACTATAAAATAATTCAAGCTCACATCAGATAAAAGGAGCAGAACAAGTAAAGGACATCAAATGGGACCAATCAAACGGGTCACTGTGTTCAGATCAAGGGAGTAAAGATGAGTTTTTCTATTAGATTTAAAAACATGAATTATACTGATTAAAAGGAATACAAATTAATTGTATTGGGTGAGCAATGTCATTAAAACTGCTTGTCATGATTGTTATATATTTACTTGATGTAGTCTTTTTATTTTGTTAGTTTTTTGGGGCTTTTTTATTCCTTACCTTAGAAAAAGGGGCAGTGATTAATGAGAGTTTCTCTTCAATCTGCTCCCTATTATTTGACTGAAATGTTATGTTCATGTTTTATATTTTGTTTTGAATGAAATAAAGATTTTTTAAAAAGAGAAAAAAAAACAGTCAGAGAGGTGGACTGTCTGATGTCCAGGGGCAGAGCGTTCAGGGTTTAGGAGCTGCTGCTGACCTCTAGCTCTACAGAACACCTTTGGGACCTGTAAAAACCAGTGTCCAGCTGATCTGGTCTTAGCAGGTCAGAGAGAGAGCATGGAGCCAAACCATTTAGAGATTTAAAAACTAATCAAAGACGTTCAAGTGAATCCTGAAATGAACTGGGGGCCAGTGAAGTCAGGCCAGAACTGGACTGATGTGCTCTCACTTTCTTGACCCTATTAAAAACCATGCAGCAGCATTTTGGAACAGCTGGAGCCCAGCTGCATCCTGGGTAACACCATACAGTAATCTAATCCAGTGGGGGTGTAATAAAAGCATGTGTTACCATCTCCATGACGGACATCAGTTCATGTTTCTAAGATGTCTTCATCATTCATCCTGTCATCATGTGTTCCAGAAATCCAGCCAATCAGCAGAGAGTCAGACAGACAGACGTTCAGCAGGATGGAGAACCCAGACCGCGACCCGCAGCTCCTGGAGGAGCTGGATGAGGCCTTTCCCATCTTGGAGGAGTTCATCAGGGAGGACCAGGGGTTTGATCCGGCTCCTCGTCTTCTCCCTCCTGTTTCTCCTCCCCAATCTCCTTTTTCCTCCCGCTGTGTACTCTCCCCCTTGTACTCTCCCATCTCTTCCTTCTCCTTCTCTCCTTCAACTTCTCCTCCTCCTTCTCCTCCTCTTTCTCCTTTCCTTCCTCCTCCTCCTTCTCCTCCTCCTCCACATCACCTGGAGGACCTGGACGAGAGATATTTTATATTTGAGGAGTTCATCGGGGAATACCAGGAGTTTGATTTGGTTAATCTCTCCTCGTACTCTCCCATCTCTTCCTCCTCCTCCTCTCCTTCAACTTCTCCTGCTCCTCCTCCTTCTCCTCCTCTTTCTCCTTCTCCTTTTCTTCCTCCTCCTTCTCATCCTCCTCTACAGCACCTGGAGGACCTGGATGAGAGATTCTTCATATTTGAGGAGTTCATCGGGGAAGACCAGGAGTTTGATCCGGCTCCTCCTCTTCCCTTCATGTCTGTTTCTCCTCCCCCATCTCCTTTTTCCTTCCACTCTTCTTTGTACTCTCCCATCTCTTCCTCTTACTTCTCTCCGTCATCTTCGCCTCCTCCTTCTCCTCCTCCTTCTCCTTCCCGTCCCCATCAGGAAGAGGTGAGTCATTATGTTTTATCCATAAAGATCCTGAAGCTTCTTCCAGGTTGAACTCATTTCAGCTCGTTGGTCAAAAACAAACAGAGTTCAGATCAAAGAGGTCAGAATATTAAAGGAGTGGTTCAGATCTGTTCAAGTCTGTTTGTGTGGAAAAGCTGTGACCAATGAATATCTCCTCTGTTGTACATAGAGGTATGAACAGCCTCCGTTTGGAGAAACAGAGATTCCTGGAATTGTTGGTTCATTTTGTAACTGGAGCCATTCTGACTAGCTGTTAGCTGGTCTGTTTGGTCAGAGCTAATCTCTGATTCTCCAAACTGAGGCTGTTCAGAGAGCTCCCTACAGCAGGTCAGATATTCATTGATCACAACCTCGCCACAAAAACACTCCTTAAAACGCCAGAAGGATCACATTCAACTCATCAACCAATCAGAGTGTTTTGATCCTCTAAATCTAAAGTTTGATCATTTCTGATCTTTTTGTTCTGGACTGTTGATTGAACCAAAGCAGCCTCTGAGAACATCCCTGAAGCAGCTCCATTAATAACAGCAACATTCATTCCCAGGTCTGTTCTTAGTGTTCTGGCTCCTTTTCTAGAGCCTAGAACTCGTTTGAACTGCTGGCTGTTTTAAAGCCACACTCCTCAAATGAATGTTGTTGTTCTAAATCAGAAAGTCAGTTCCTTTTTGATAGAAAGTTTGATTCAGAGTTCAAACTCAGTCAGGTTTGGGCTCATTTCATGTGGATTTAACTCGCCTGTTTGGAGTTTGTTGGTCTGTTCACACCTGATGAGTCAGATTTTGACAGAAATGACAGCAGTTCAGTGGTTAGATGTGAACGAAAAATGACTCCTGCCACCTGGTGGACAGGTGACTCCACAGCAGGTTGTTGTCTCATCTGTTTTGTTTTTTGTCTCCAGGTCCTGGATGTCCCCTCAGTGAGTCTTCCTGAGGATGTGGTCCCGTGTCCTGGTGGGAACCTGTAAGTGAAACACATCAACATGAACGATGAACAAAAGCTGCAAAGCTTTCATTCAGAAGTTCTGTTCGTCTCAAAGATTTTTTTCTTTTCTCTTCAGTTTAAGGCAACACCAAGATGTAAACACTCTCTGGTTTTTGTTGTGTCTCTGCAGGAAGAGGAAGCGTGAGGACCAGCGGCCGAATGTGAAGAAGCCCCGAATGTCGTCATGAGACCTGCGCCAGGAAGAAGGAGCAGCAGAAGCTCACTGAGGAGTATCTTTAATGGGTTTGATTTGTTATGCACCATTCATGTGTTGGACTTTGGTCCCTTGTTTGTTGTATTTGGTGCATAGTTTGTTTTGTAGATAATTTGTTTAATGCATAGTTTAATTGTTGGACATTAGTCCCTTGATTTATTGATTTATGTGATTGATTGTGTGTTTTATTAATTTTCAACAAAAAACATAAAAAAAACAAAAAAAAAACATAAAAAACAAAAAAAACAAAAAAAACATAAAATAACAAAAAAACCAACAAAAAAAACAAAACATAAAA
>SSNR01000028.1:2111100-2145810 GCA_006937965.1 Callopanchax toddi | reverse complement strand
CCCCCCCCCCCCCCCCCCCCCCCCCAAAAAAAAAAAAAAAAGAGGTTTCGTTTTACTGCATTGAGACAGCATTCTTTGAAGTCGGTTGGATCTGCATGCAGATTTCAAAGACTTCAACTGAATTGCCTATTGGTGCAGGTTTTGCTTCTCCTATTCATGTCATCACAAAAAAGCAAAAGGCGCTGGTAACGGTACTCTCAGTAATGAGACGGGGTTCGAATCCCTGCGGTGCCTTGCTGATTGAACTGACATGATGTGGTGCATTTCAGTGCTGCGATGTTTACTGTAGGACCCAGGCTTTAGACTCACATACACTATATGTGACTGTAAAATGTTACCTGATCAGACATCAGCTGTGCTGTGGTTTTTAATGATGTCATCTGATGGTTAAATCTCCTCTCTGATTGGCTGTTTCTCACCAGGGGTGTTGGCTCACCCAGTAATCCAAACTACTGGGAGGCTGAGGCTGGAGGATGGTTTGAACTCAGGACTTCTGCTCTACAGAGGACGATGCTGATGGAGCAGCTGACACCACTCCTACCTCACTCAATCTGCTGCTGCAGCTGCAACTAGAACAAACACAAGCGTTGAAGTGCAGCAACAGTTCAGCTCAATAAAGGTCCTGCTGGAGTGTTCAGGTATTTGTAGGTTTGATTATTAATTATTCAGGAATTAACATTTGCTGTTGATGTCATAAACAACAACGTAAATAAGTGACAGAATAGAAAAGAACACTTGAAATAAAGTTGGCGTTTACAGCAGGAAAACTCTACCCTTCATAGGGGAAGTGACCATATTTGGTCACTTGTGCATTGTGGGGTTTTTAAAATAACTTATGAACATTTTAATAAATATTAAAGTTTTAAAGAGACATTGTGTTAGCAGCTAAGAACGAGATTATAAACATTATGTTCTTAAAACCAAACACTAAACAGGGATCATATTAAAATATATGAAACGGGAACTGAGTGGTTAGGAGGATCAAATATGACTACGTAGAAGAAAGATGAGAACATATGAAGGGAGCAGTCTTTGGTTACCATGGTAACCAGACCTATGGTAAGAGAGGTCCAGAGCTGACAATGGAGGAAGATGGAGAGGTGACGTTCTCGTGTTTTGTGCCTTTTTTGGACAAAGAACTCTCCTGACAGCATGCTTTAAGTTTTGATTTGTCGCTACCTGAACCTTTTACTAAATATTTTAAACATTAAAAAAAACAGTTCAATACATTTTAATACAGTCAGGGTCATAATACTAACATGTAAAGTGTAACAGGTGTAACAACACCTTGACTCACCTGGGGATGTGATCCTGTCTGTTTGTGGATTTGAGCTCAGTGTTCAACACAGTGTTTACAGGTCTGCTTTAGGACAAGCTTTCCCAGTTGGGCATCCCTGAATCCACCTGCAGATGGATCATCAAGTTCCTGACGAGCAGGAAGTAGCAGGTCAGGTTAGGGAAGGTCTGAATGTTGCAGCTGAAATCCAGACTCATCAGACCAGAAAACATTTCTCCAGTCTCTTCTAGTCCAGTCCTGGTGATCCTGTGTGAATTGTAGACCCAGTTTCCTGTTCAGGAGAGACACCTGATGGTCTTCTGCTGCTGGAGTCCATCTGCTCCAAGGTTCAACATGTGGTTCAGATGGTGTTCTGGTTGGAACCAGTGGTTATCTGAGTTGCAGTTGTCTTTCTATCACCTAGCTGATGGTTGTGGGTGAAGCTCCCAGTAGATCAGCAGCTTCTGAAGCACTCAGACCAGCCTGTCTGATCCCATCAGCAGGTCAGGTTCAGTCATCCATTCTTCTTTACTCTGATACTCAGTTCAAAATTCATCTTCACCACATCTAGATGCCCAGATGAGCTTGAGAGGCTGTCGTCTGATTGGCTGAGTAAATAAACAAGAAATTGAACAGGTTGAGGCAGGAGGCTCCGCCCACTCTGAGCCTGGTTCTGATGGAAGTTTCTTCCTGTTTTTAGGGAGTTTTCCTCCCTACTGTCTCCTTTATCCTGTGCTGCTCAGAATGAGGGATTGTATTGAAGTAACACATCAATCCAGTCAGCTGGTAACAGGACCATTGGTCATTTTATATAATAAATCTAGTTCTAACTGAATCACTTTTACAGCAGTAGGCCTGAAATGACTTGGATTTGTTTCTTTCTTCAGTGCTTTGAGATGACGTGATGTGAACTGGTTTATATATTTACTCATAGAGTGGCTGGTGACTGCATGCCTGATTGGCTTCTACTCATACTAGTACCTGGAATTTTAAATATAGATTAGACGTTCAGTATTTACACCCAAATTACTAAACCGGTCTTTAAAAATATACACATTTCTCTATTTTTCATACATTTACCAAAGAAAGTACAACTGCAGCTTTTCACTACTCATGATATACATAACAAAAAGAATGAGGTTAGAGATCAATTTCACACAAACAGTTTAATTTTATACACCACCTCTGAACTGTTACAAGATCATCCCAAACAGAAAAACCAGCATCAAGAGACATCAGTGAGAGGATTTCAGATGAATGATTTAATCAAGTGAAAGCAGTTTTGCATACAGGATCCCTAAAGGTAAAGGCACGACGACAAGCATCCTCTAACCAGGTTTAGCCTGATCAACCTCGTTCTCACAGAAAGACGTTTTCCTGGAGTCAGGTGAACGTTGCAGACTGGCTTCATGAGGTTAAATTAGGACCAAGGCGAGAGTAAACCATGATTTAATTACTTCATTATTAACAAGGAGACATTTTACACCCAGCACTAAGTTCACAGTCCTTACAATAAATAACAGATCACAAATAACATGCTTACAATATAAAACATACAACACACTATGTTTTGTGTTCTAAGCATTTTTTGCTCCTATTCTATTGCTATGCATGAAATGAGTTAAATAAATAAACCTTGACACAAAGTAACATCTAGACATATAAACTGTCATTGTGGTCAAATATCCTAGGAGAACTCTAAATACAGTGTGATTAATAAGAGGGATGAGGCTGATATTTAACACATCAAACCTTTAAATTACTGTAAATCTAAATGTACAGTTTTGGCATGAATAAGAAGAATCATTTTTGAAAACCTGATGTGTAAAACTACTGTTTCCTCTGTGATACTGGTAATGATCATGGCAGTAACAGTTTAGCTGCATCTGATACAATGATAGCTAAGGTGTGATGGTCTGACTCACATGTGTGGTGGGTTTATTTGATCCAAAACAGAATTTTCTTTTCTAAAATATATTTTATATGTCAATTGTGAAGATATTGACACAATCTTTTGTTTTCCAAATGTTCAACTCTACTCAGATACGTATATGTGTTTAATGCCTGAAAACTTTAATTTCCCAAGACAACAGAAATCGTCACAGTTTGATTCAACGTGGGTTGATAAAGTTGTTTACTGAGCCGGAACCATCGCTGGTCTTCAGAACAACCATCTGTTTGGACAAAGAGTGTGCTGGACCCAGTAATGATTAGAGCTTTATGAGGTCCTCAGTGATGTGAGGAGGGCTGCACTGAACAGTTTTCATTCTCCTAAAACACTTAGAACAGGTAACATAAGTATTATAATAAGCATGTGGCTTATATATGTATACAGTATATAGTATTTATTATTCACTGTTAGAAATAAATGTGATTATAAATCATGAGTAGGAGCATTTAAACATAATTTTTTCCTGTCTGTAAGAATCTCATCACTCCAGTGAGTTAGTGCTATGCTGGGTTTTGATCTGTCGAGATATTTAAAATACCAATTATTCTGTCATCATTTATAAAAATTACATTAAACTCCGTTTTTATTTGATATGGTATAATGCCATCTGATTTGTAAGAATTTACTTGTTAAACCTATTTTATTTTGAATTTTTCTTCTTTACATACTGAACAATATTTATGATTCTCATCAGATTTATCAGTTCAAACAAAAAATGTTCAGTTGTTCTTGCAATTTTCAAGATTTCAGATTTTTTTTATTCATAGAAATAAATCTTGAAGTAAACGCTCATCTACCCAAATCCCTATTTTCTTTTCATCCCCCCTTCTGCATCTACTTTCTCTTTCCTTTCTTAAATGCCACTCTCTCCTCCTCTTTCCCTTCGAGGGTGCTGTGCCTCTTCCATCCATAAACGCCACGATCAAAGTCTCCACTTTATTGGTGTTAGACTTGACCTCTCACCCCTCTCTGGCAAATGTCAGCACTCCACATCCCTCTGCTCCAGCTGGTATAAATAAAGAGCTGGGGTCCCACTTCTTGCACATCCCTTGGATCCAGACTGTCTTGTAAACAACCTCTCAGACATGACCTTACTGAGAGGAGAGGGTTGTTGCGTTAAAGCAGAAGGATTGTGGATCACCTCGGTGCAGGAGAGTGAATACGCTCACAGCAATCAGCAGCTGGGATTTCTGTCAAACGCGTCAGATTAGAAGAAAAACATTTTGCACCTAAAATTTAAGCTGCAGATGACCTGGACCAGTTATCAAACATGCCAGTATATACTCATAAACACTGCTGTGTTGTGCTGAGGATGTTTTGTTCCTACATGGTATAAAGGTCATGGGGGTGCACAGCTTTTCAAAGAAAACGTCCAGCAGAGGGCAGATAAAGACTGTTGAATTCATTGTTTTCATCTTCACCCTCCACCCTTTTCTTTATTCATATTTTACTTCCTCTTTCTTGTTTTGTTTTGTTTTGTTTTTTTTTGGTTTTTTTGTTAAATAATTCTGCAGCTGTCTGACTGATGTCACGTCCTCCTCATACAAGAGCAAGAATCTCACTGTTTTCATTTAAAAAATCTGAAATTATGAATATGGGAGAAATCTGCTGCAGAGGAATGCCAAATAAGTAAAAGGTGCAACATTTAAGAAAACTACCAAGATGGAAAACAGTGACTAATGGTTGGTTTTGTCTGTTTGTGTTGTTATTTTGATTCCACCAAAAGATTTATGTTCAAGTTTTTAAATCTAGTTTTGCTTTATAGTTGAAATCATGAACATATTTTGTAGTTGCCCGTCTTGCTGTGTTTTTTTTAGATATATTTTTGTTTGTTTGGAGGTTATTTGTTAATATTTTTCCATGGTTTTGTTTTATACATGAAAACAAAACCTCTCATACACACGTGAAAAAAAAAAATCTTAGGTTTCCACATGTGTGTATGAGAGGTCATTTAGAATAATGTCCCTAGTGCTCCCTTATGTATGAGATAAATATGTGCATGATAACAAACCTGATGCAAAATTTTATTGCACATAAAGACATGACTCACTACATGCTGTCTGTATTTAGTAGCAGTCTGATTCTTTGCATGCGACCTAATTTCAGCCACCTGTAGAGTTTTCAAATGGGCTTCAGGGTCCAGTTAAACCCAGAACAGCCCAGTCCGCTGGCCTCGTGCCCAGATACACCCTATATCTGCAGCTAATGAAGCATAGCATTGGTGCCAAACAGAGGAGTGAAGTATAAGAGAGTACAGCTAAGATATACTGATGCCAATTCCTTTTGACCTCGGTGAGAGAAAAATCTTGCGGGGCACCCCCACTTCACCTCCTGCACAGCCACAAACTCAATTACAGCCATCAGTCATTGGGTCCAAGTTCTAGGGTTCAGTCTCAGGGCCCCAAAGTCCCCTCAGGTAAGGCTGGGTGGGAACCCACAAGCTGAACACATGTCTAAAAACAGGCGTTCCATAAATCACACCTGGTAATGAGTGTGTTTTATTCACAAGTGGTGTTTACTGCTTCATCAGAAGAAACAGGAGTCAGGACTTAATGCAAACCATAGCAAGAAAACAAAAGGAATAGAGAGAAGAGCTGCAGAAGGAGAGAAAAACAAAGAAATAGTGACACAAATAAAGCCTGATGTTGTGAAAACTGGAGGAATGTGTGTGAGAGTGGTCAGAGCTGCTTTGGACAAAGGAGCAGCGGGTTGAGCAGGGGGAGCTCTGTCACAGCCCCTTCTGGGTAATTGGCTCCAGATGTGGGGCAGCGTGGCCCCTGCGCCAGAAAGGCGTCAGGGCCGCATTAAGAGCTCAGCTCAGGGCTGATGGGATCGCACTGACACAAGCTCACCCCCCACTCACCAGCATAAAACACAAACTGGATCCCACAGTGCTGCTGATCTCCGCTGGGCCTCAACCAGAACAACGTTGTTTCCTCCCCCCAAAAAAGAAGAAAAAAAAACCTTCTGACCTCATGTGTAAATAAAAACAGAATGTAGGGATTTGTAAATCTTAAAACACAGCACATTATACTGGAAGTAGACCAAAATTTAAAGATGAAACAAAAATGTTCTGCTTGTTTGAACAAGCTGTGGTCAAAATTTAAACCTTTTTTAAAAATCTTGGACACTACCAGACCAAAGGAGGAGAAGGAAGATCCAGATTGTTTTCAGTCTGGATGCTTCGCTGTTCTTGAACAACTTGTTTTTCAGAAAACGTTCGGCTCACCAGAAGAAAAATGATACGTTTCCTTTGTAATATTTTCCTTTAGATTACAAGTTTAAACCTTAGATTTAGTTTTTATTGACACTTTAGACAGCTGCTCAACTTTTAGGATAATTACATTTCTGGAAAAATCTCTATGTGCTTTAAAGGTTGTTAATCTCACAAAAATAGTCACTCTCGTTATAGATTTTGGCCCAGAAAATGAAAAACATGTCACTCACTCTGTGACTTTCATCTAAGTGATTACAATGCAACAGTCAAGTCTTGTGTTTTGTCATTTTTTTGTTTCTGATTGTTGACTTTCAGTCAGTTCTCAGTTCAAAGAGTCTGTAGCTCTGACATGTTTGCTGCACAGTTTTTATTTCAGTGGAGAAAAAGGAAGGGATTATCCTTTAGCACCGTATACATCAAGGACATGACTCATTTACACATGTAGAGGCAAATGATATTAAAAAAAAACAAGATCAAGTTTCACATAATGAAGAGCTCTACAGATACAGAACACCTCATCTGTCTGCTGCACAACTCCTTTGTTCTTTATTATCTTCTGTCAAGCCGTTTGTGTATTTATTCAGTATCACTGCTTAAAAAGCATCATTTTGTGTTACTAGCTTGCGACCAGACATATTTGCTGTACTAGTTGTACTACTAGTTATTTTTTAACTTGACACTTTTGTCCAACTTGTTAGTCACAGTTATACTAGTTTGCCAAAGTGCAGCCCTAGTTCTCCAAAAGCCCCAACTAGCAGCTAGTTAGCAAGGCCCAAACACTAGTCAGTTAGCTGAGGCCATTTTGACCTCACTAGTTAACAAATCCAGTTAAAAAATGACCACTAGTTTACTGTTAAGGCTTAAAATATTCACTAGTCAAGTAGTGTAACCAATTTTGGTCTTACGAGTTAACTGGTAAGGAAAAATGTCAACCAGTTGACTAGTGAGTATTTTGGGCTTTACTAGTTAACTAATTAGACCCAAATATTTGCAGCATTTGTTAAGTGAATACTACCAGTTAAATTTTAGGTGCACTAGTTAACTAAATGAGATTTTTTTTTAGACATATGGGTTAACTTGTAAGGTCAAAATAGTGCTAACTAGTTGACTAATGAACATTTTTGGCTTTACTAGTTAATTAGTAAACCCAAAATTAGATCAAATTATCAACTAGAAAATATTTAGAGCTTTACTAGTTAACTATTTAATATTTTAGCTACTCAAGTAAACTTTGTCAAAATTGCATTAACTAGGAGGCTTTTTGGATTTTAAGAAACAAGCTAAACATTTTAAGACAAACTAGTACACATTTTTGATAGTGTCCAAAACCTGTTAATATAGAAGTTTTTTGTTGTTTATTAGTTAACTTGTAGTTAGCTAGTCTTCTGCTAGCTTGGTCTGGTGACCAACTAGCACATGAAAAAGCCATCTAGTTGGAGTTGGGGCTGCCAGTGTGGCACTTAGAAAGTGTCACTAATTGGCAGGAAATTCTTACTATTAAGTGGTTTTATTCAACTATTGAGGTAATATGACAAATTAGTGCCACTCAACTAGTGCAGTGTGGTTGCAAACAAGTAACACAAAAAGAAGCTTGATGTCAAGGATGTTAAATACACAAATGGATTGCCGTACAGTATAGGGAAAACCTAAACTTCCTTCCTTTATTGGTCTTTTCAATAGGATTTAATGCAAAGATCAAATAAAGTGCATTTTACAGTGAGAGAGCATCTGGTGTTTCAGAAAGAGTCCTCAGAGTGAGGAATGCTGTTACTGTGACACAAAGAGCATGTTTACTGATAGAGCGTGGAAATCGATTAAAAGCAGAAAAGCAGCGTGGACTGAAGGTGGACGGAGACAACAGAGAGGATGGAAGGAAGGAAAAGGGAAAATCAAACGGAGAGCACTTCATCAGTGATGACACTTGCATATTGATGACATTTGCTGAGTTGCAGTCCCCACCATGACTAACAAGGAAACCCACTCATCACGCCAGCCGGCATTTAAAAGCTGACGTGCAAAGACCCTTGAAGCACCTCTCGGTCAGGAACGCCTATTGGACGAGATTATGTGGGTAAACAGAAAGCAGATGTGTGTGATTTTAGCTCCGCTGCCGTTTTTGACATCTACAACCTGTGACGGCACGTTGAACTGATGCAGAAACACAAACAGGACAAAGGAAACAGAATGTTGCACTGACTCTGCCTTATACATTTCCAAGCTCTTAGGCATAATTACTCCCCACAAAGACAACACCAACAAACCAATGTCAAAGGTCAACTTTTGGACACTTGGATCAGAAGTAGCCACTCAATGAGAGCACATCTGATACTTCCTACAACAATATAAAAGCAGAAGCTGCCAACAGGGTCTTAGTTCCAGTCCACCATCGCTCCTCTGCCTCATTCCATCCTTTAACCCTGGGAGATGGTGTTGTCATACTGCTGGACACAGGCCCGGGGTGTGAGTGAGTTTAACTAAACAAAAACACTCCCACCCTGGGCTGAGGACTGCAGCCCCATCAGGCCTTGGTAAAAACAGCTCTGAGCTGTGTTCACACACATTTCTAACACACAAACAGAATTCTGAGGGAAACACACCTCTTTTTTATTTGCTGAGGTTTTATAAAGTACAATAATAATAATAGAGTTGGACACTAGGTGGTAATCTTGTGCTACAAATGACTTTACAATAGAGAAGTTCACATAAACACACTATATAACAGAGTGCAGCTATAGCTGCTTTTTAAATTTAACATTAACCAAAAAATATCTGATTTGTTTAGCTGAAATTAGCTGGTTCAGACTCCAAAATAGGTCCAATCTGGGATTAGTCAGATAAAACATTGGTGCTTCAGTTTAATTATCTGGGTTTCTAACTTGTTCAGCTTGAAAAGCAGCTGGTTTCTCCTTTATTATATTTTTAGAAAAGGATGGAAGTGAGGGATTTCCTTCTCTTACAACAGAGCGGCCACGGCTTTCTGCAAGGATGGCGGTCTTCCTAATTCTTTAGATTAAAAGCAGAAGTCGGTCGGGTGGCTGAAGTATTTCAGAGGCAGCATAAAGACAATCCAAACAGCATCATGATTAGAAACGTGCCGAGCATGTGGTTTTGATTAGCTCCAAGCTAAACTCCAGAGCACATCGCTACGGAGAGCGTCTGTATCGTAACCATCCCCGTCAATCAAACACAGGGACATGTGCAGACTGATGAGCCTCTCAACGTGATGAACACATTTCAGTGGTTAAATTAGCAAACTGACATGTCATTACATAAACAATTTCCCTTTTCATTTAATGCCACTCATTTGGAGAATAGTACAACAAACAGTAAAACAAAGAACTGTCAGAAGCAGAAATGCATAAAGTCAGGAGTCAACTGGGTGGATTTAAGAATCATTAAAAGACTGTTCCAAAGCAAATAAACGAATAAAAGTTTAACACAGTCACACACATATAACTGGCTGTTTATATAAAGTGCAGATAAAGCAACACAACAATAAAAATCATCAAATAAACATTATTACACTTTTGTTTTTGCACCAGATTAACAAGAACACCAAAAAATGCCCTGAATTTAAAGTGCCCATGACATCAGTTTCCGTGTTTTCTGACTTATCTATCATGTTGCAACGTTGAGTTCTCACCTTAAACCTGCCAGAAAGAGCAAAAAACGGCGTCCATCTGTCTCCTAGTCCAGCCAGTGAGAAGCTCTTCAAGATTTCAGACCCAGGTTTCAAACCGTTTTTTTCACTCCAGCCCGCTATGAGGTCATAGTGATCCGGACTTGCTTATATGGTAAATTCTCCTCCCACATGCACGTTCACGACAACTGGAGCGAGGCAGTGCCGCCGCCATTGCCCATAGACCGTGTAGTGTTTAGTTTAAGTTTCGTTTCTCTTTCACGCGACGACACTGCCCCCTGCTGCAGCAGAAGTGTCAGGCTGCCAAATAAGGAGAAACCCAGCAGAACCGGAAGGCGGCGCATTCTTTTGATCTCTGAGTTGCTCGTTAGGAAATAATTACAGCGTATTTTGAGTTATAATGGTGCAACACTGATCTAGAGGCATCAAAGATTACACCTGTTTAATATAAAGTGATTTAAATATGGAGTCACAGGCACTTTAATATTTTCAAAGTGTATAAAAACACTCATGTTCAGAACAACTTCATCATGAATGATGCTCCATTTTGTTTTTTCGTTCCCTTTTCTTTAAATTCAGTATCTTTGGTTTTATTTTCCCTTTCTCGGCTGTTCCTTCCCTTTGCCGTTTGGACCAGAGGAGGTTAGGGACTCATGATCCATGTGATGATAATGGTAGAGAGGCTGATAACACCCATAATCACCCCAAAGATCACAAGTAGAAGTGCCTGGAAATCAAGAAGAACAAGAAAACAACGTGAGTGCAGAGAGTAAAACTGGATCAAAGTGATTAGTGTCAGACTGTGTGGGTTTTTTACCCCGACTGAGTCGACGGATTTGAAGGTCTGGCTGCTGATCTTGAGGTAGAAGATGCCCGGAAAAACAAACAGCAGGCAGCTGGACGTTGTTGATCCTGAGAAACAAACAGGAAAGGCTTCTTAAACTGCACAGACAACAAGCTGCATGTCTGATAACAGCAGCTTCATAAACCGTTTGATCAGTAATGCTGCATTAATTATGCATAAGCAGACAGTGTAATTTAAGAAGCGGAAATCAATAACAGAGGAATATTGAAATGTTAGCTGCTTTTAATGTGCCCTTTGCATTAAAAACAGGTTCACCAGCAAAAAACCTGCATTTATTTTCCAATATTTTAAAAGAAAAAACCATTAGAAAACCACATACCTACTATCCCAAACACATTCCTGATATCGGGCACAAAGATGGCCAGAATCAGCACCACGCTCAGGATGATCAGAGTTGAGATGATGTGGATCCGCCAGGAGAAACGGCGTCCTCCAAACAGCAGCAAAATCACAGCCTTACGGGCCTGAAGATTCCACACAGACGAAGAGAGTTTATTTATCAACACCCAGAAAACGTAATTCAAACAATTACAAAAAAACAACGATGATTATGATTTAACTCAATCATTTCCTGATTTTACTCAATTTTCCAGAATTTAGAGCACATCTTCTATCGAGTGTATTTTAGTGCACTCACAGGAAAGTGTATGAGCGGTACGGTCAGCAGCACGGAGAGGAGGATGGCCAGCCGAACCGTCAACACCATGATGTCCCCCAACAAATAGGCATCGTAGCCAAGCAGCAGCTCAGATTCCACACGACCTACAAGCAGCAGATGAGATGAGCGAGGGCACAGACAGAGCGGGAACTTGATCGCGTGTGTCTGTGTCCCTGCAGGCTCACCGAAGAAGGTGAGGTACCCAAAGAGCGCAGAAACGAAATAAAGCAGAAAGCTGAGGCCAATACCAATGTTTGAAACATTCTGCATCTTGGACTTGGACGGTCTGAAAGACATCAGATAATCACTGAGTGTTTGTGTCAACAGCAGGTGTGGGGACTTTGTTTTTAAGCTGCAGTGCTGACCGTTCCAGCTCGCAGTAGATAGGGAGGATAGCTGTGTGGCACAGAAAGGAGAAGGCCATGGTGGGGATGGCGTAGGCGCTCTGAAACAATCATCATTAACAAATTATCAGCTTATTCTGTTACACAGGAGAAAAAGAGTTGGATATCAGTCACTAATAATAATTAATCCCAGGAAAATTAGATTATATAGAAATGATATGACTTCTATCAAGGCTGCTTATTGTAATTAAAGAGTACATTTTCTTGCAATGTCCCTTAAATGTATCCTACAAGTAAATACTAATTTTTTTCATGCAAAAAAACCCAGCAGGAAATGATTTTTGCCTTCTGCTAAATATAATAAGGCCTCAGAGCGTATCATAAAAGTGAGTGGCAGCTGTGTAGCGCTCCGCTTGACTTTCTCATAAAAACACACATAGGTGAGAAAGTGACCTGTCAGCAGAGTCAAACTAATGGCATTCAACAACTTCTCACCACAAAGAGTAAAACCCAGTAGATTCAGATACGCACCCTAACGGAGACGACGAAGAGCTTGGGCGTGCAGTCTGACTCAGAGGAATTAGATACCTGCAGAAACAAGGAGGAAGGAGAGCATGGTCTCATTTTCTATGCTGCTGCTGCAAAAAGAAATACATGTTCACAGTCTAGCTTTAAAGCTAAAGGAAAAATAACATAAAAGCTCTAAAGTTAATCTACAAAATTGCCCATGCAAGGTCTGGGGTTGTAGCTGGTGTAGAGTTTCTAAAAGTCAGAGTTCATTTCCAGGATCAGACGGGGTCACCTGGACTTCCTTCCCTTTAGGACTGCCTTTATTCACCATGCAGGCCTCTCTGGTCCTCATCAGCCAACCTTGACACTCAGTAAACTCAATATCCTGAGTTCTCCTCCTGATCCTGTGGCCATGACAGTCTGGCAACCTCAGGTCAACGTGCCTCACAGAGGCAGCAAAACGTTTAGACGCACCTACTCGTCCATATTTAACATCTCTAAACCTTTGAAAAGAGCCGCAATGCAATATCACTAAAAGGTCAGATGATTCAAAAATGCACAATTCTTAAATAATTTGAAAATTTCAAAGAAGGCAGAATATTTTTCCTTCAATAGGTCATAGAAAAAAATTAAAAAGCTGAATACAATTTTTATTCCTGATATGAAAACCTGTAAAAAAAAAAAAAAAACTGAGCAAAATTTCTTTTATCTCTTTTGCATGAACAAGGTTACGTAAATATTCAATTTCAGATGAATGCTTTAAAGTCCTTGGCTACAGTGTTGTAAAGATATTTTAATAGTAAAATAAAAATATCCACAATCCTCCAAAATTTACAGGAACAAATGAAAATAGTATTAAATCAACTCTATGACTACTTGAAAAACTAAAATAGTGAATTAAGTTAATTGTATATAAACACTAAATGGTTTTAAATATCTAAAAAAAACTAAATTTACTCCTATTTGAGCTGACAGGTTGTGTTTCTGCCTCATAGTTTTAAATTAAAAAGATAATAAAATGTGTTTAAAGTGACGACCGTTACATCAGTAACCAGGAGCTACAGAACACTGTAGGACCGAAACTGATGAAGAGGTGGAATAAACTAAGGTTTAATGTCAGTAGAAGGACACCACAGATTACACCCATATATAGAGATACGTTTTAAAAGGTTTTGCATAAAACACTAAACTTTGCTAAATTAATAAAAAGAAGTATAAATAATTTTGGAAGCACATGAATTTCTAATACAGGTAATTCAATTCAACAGGTCCAGCATGTTTGATATGACTGTATCACAATGAATACACTGTAAAACACACAGAGGTGGTAATGTTCTGATGTGGGACTACATGAATAAAAGTACTAAAATAGGGGCTGATGACGACAAGGTTTTTAAAGGTTCCATATTCTGCACTTTCTATCCTCTGAATCATTTCTTTTACAGCTCAATAACATGTAAAAGCTCTGCATTGGTCAAGTTAGCCCTTACTTTAAGTGCAGCTGTTATTCTCACACCCCCTCATCCAACCTCCTAAAGCAAAACTTTCCTTTCAAATGGGCGGGGCAGCTGGGGAGCTTCTCTAAGCCCCGCCCATCTCTCTTCTCCGTGCGTTTGTGAGATGTTGGTGGGTCTTCAGGGGCTCAGATGAAGAGAGTAAAAAAAAAAAGAAGACTTTTGTGCTCATTGATGCAACCATCTACAGAGGAACTGCCGTGCTTTGCTCGTAGCTTCGCCATGACTGTTTGCTAACGTTTGCGAGGATGAGTGCTCCCGTAGTTTTTAAAGTGTGGGGGTGGACTCAGGCAGCTATAGGTGCTCGTGATTGGCTCTGTGCTCTAGAAAGGAGTGGTCTCTTCCCTTCTTGATGTCAGCAGGGGAAATGAGAAAAATGAGAATGAGAAAATGAGAATAAGGAAATTAAAACGGTGAAAATTTTTTCAAATTTTTGGGTCTCATACACAGTCTTTGGGACAAATATGACTGTTAAAAGACCTTTAGAAAGTGAATTTAGCAGAATATGGGACCTCTTAAAATTATAGGGTCAAAAATCACATAAAAATTAATCTTTTTGAATTTTTGGAAGAAGAAAAACATTTCCAACAAAGACAAGGCTAAAAATCATTGTACGAGCATCTCTTTTAAAAGACTTTTAAAAACACTCCTCCATGTACTTAAAAACTAGAAAAAGTGGGGGGGGGGGGTAAAATTATTTTCAACAAACACTTTGATATTCAGAGTTTCATCTATTACAAGGAAAAATGCTTAAATCATTGACATTTTTGAGCATCTAGCTGATATAGTATTTGTGTGAAATTAGTTGAAGTTTAAACTCACCCTGAAGCTTCCTGTTAGAGTTGAGTTATTATGAGGCAGTGGACAGGGGATGGACCATTTCTTTACCACAACCTAGAGACGAGACCACACAACAAGTCAACAACAGAAGACAAACAGTCGACAGATGTCTGAGTGTTTAAGCCAAAGCTTACCACAACTGCAAAATACAGAATGAAGATGAAGGAAAGACTGCTGGTGTAGCCCAGGAAGCCTGTGAGAGAGAAAAAACCCAGTAACGATCAGCAAATCAAACCAGTCAGAGCTGGAAATCACAGCGTCTGTAGATGTAACAACGTACCGATTTTGGGCAGCATAGATAAAGGCAGAACAATAAAAACTGTGACGATGACCAGAAGCAACTTGCCATTTTCATACCATTCAGTCCTGAAGAACATAAAAGAATGTATATTATTAAAGGTTTATGCTAAATCAGCTATATTTCTGGTCATTATCATTTCCTGTGTGCTGAAACATTTAAGATGGACCAGCTCTGGAAATCTGTCTCCATTTTGTGCTCAAATAGAAAGCGACAGATTCATCATGTGGTACGAATTAAAGGCTTTAGCTCTTGCAAATCATAACAATTATGTAATTCACGTACTAACGTTGTGTCGCTCCGTCGGGTGAGGCCAGATTTCTCTTGCGGGGTTTTTAGAGAGGAGAATAATATTTTCCTTTGCTGAGGGGTAGCCTTGGCAGTTTATTTGGGAGTTAAAGGAGGAGGAGGGGTGGAGTTCGAGTGACACATGTGGAAAACACGGCGGCTCCGCTGGGGTCGGGGTCGGGTAGGAAGGGTGCCGCCTGTCGCTGCTGTATGTTGGACCGCAGTGTGGGGTCATAAGGGACTGGCTCCACTTCTCTTTATGAGGGTTTCCAGAGTCAGCAGCACCTGCTTCGACCACATCAACACCCACTGACCCCTGCTTGGCACTTTCACAGCTGTGGCGTTACTATAGGCGCTGATGGATTCGTCTCTGAGTCTACACAGTTTTTGCCCTATAACTGGGTTTAAGGGAAAATCCAGAAATCTCTCCACTTCAAGATACGTTTAGGTAAAGAAGCTTGATGTGACATAATTGAAAACTTTTAAATGACCACACAAGAGGCTGGAATACGACCACCAATAAGTCCACACGGCGCTGAAGATCAGGATACTTTGGGATAAATCTAAAAAATGTCCTACAGCTGTTCGTGTTTTTGCTCTGGCTGCTTAATATAAAACACAATAAGAAAACAACACACAGCCAGGAAAAGACGTGAGCATGACATTATGATAAACGAGCCAACAGAAAGTAACATGTCCTAATATAAAACCACTCATTCATTCAAGCTTTGATGGAATTGGGAGTGGGCCTGTTAACATCCCAAAGCCACTCATTAACAGAAATGTTTTGCTCCCCTCTGCAGTGAGCTGTAATTAGAATGGCAAAACTGATATCCCCTTGTATCAGTCTGATTCTGGGGAACATGTGTGAGAGATTTGAGGGTGGGAGGGGGGTGAAAGGAGCACACTAATACAGAGCAGCTGTGTGTGGAAGAGTCAGATGTTGACAGATGGGGCTGAGAGCTGCTACAAGTCTCGCTTAAACCAGTGTGGCCAATAATAAAGTGATATACGTTACATTCTTGGCCGGGGACTTTTCTCTGTGAGGGTGAGAACCTACGAGGCTGCTGATCAGTGATGAATGGCTCTCTTTGTCAATAACACATTTCCTTTAGGTGCAATTTATGTTGCTCAACAGACATACAGCTGAGAGGTGAGAGGTTTCTGTAAGTGGCATTATTTTTCCATTTCTCACTCCTATTTGTGCAGTTCTGTGGTGCAAAAGTGTCAAATCTGACTTATTTCAAGGCCAAAAGGTATCATCCACAACATCCTGGGAACAGGAATGACTCATTTGTTACTTAAGGATCTCCCAGCCGCTGTTTTCTTTGTTTTATGTTGTTATGTTTTGGCAAAAAGAGGGAGCTCACAGTGATTTATGTACCCACCCTGTGTTTTCTGTGTTCAGGAGGCTGCAGATGGCTGCAGGAAGCTCTGACTTCAAGATGAACAAATAGGACGACATGGCTGAGGGAGGAAAGGGATTAAACAAATAAATGAGCACAGAAAGAAATGCAGTCATAGCAGACTTCTAAATCATGAATACAACAAATGCCATAATGCTAGGTCAAGCAATTCTACGTTGTGAGGATGATGGGTATTTTCCAATGCGAGAAAATGCCCAAACAGAACGGGTTCCAGAGAATGGGTGGAATAGCCCTCAGTGCAGAGAAGCCCACATTATAAAGGTTTTCAAACCACTGGAGAGCAGCCAGGACAGAGATCAGTGAGAGGAGGGGGGAGCAGGAATGCTAACAGTAATGATCTCTGACGCTAATCCAGGTACTTCCACCCTTTCTCCACCTCACTAGGAAACAGGATACTTCCCCTGAATGCTCAGACAGCCAATCAGAGAGAGGATCGGGGTCACTTCCTGTGAGTAGGCCCCAAAAAACACTCCACAAGGAACAAGAACACGTCACAAGAGGGTGTACAGTTAAGGGGTTTAGATTTGTGAATCCCGGCGTATGCAGAGTTAGCTGGGACCTTTTTGCCCCTGGGGCTAGGTCTTGCACTCTCCGTTAAATAATCCTAGCCATAATCCCTCCGATCCTGTATTTGTTTATAAAAGAAAATTCCCCTGAAAACCCTCCAGCCCACACAGACACAAGCACGTTCTGTCTGAGCGCAACTACTAGCATTAATAAGCTCCAAAATCTGCCAATAAGAGGTTAATCTGAGGAAGCAAGAGCTCATCCATCCACCTGAGAAAATGTCAACCACACAAATGAATAATAATAAATAAAACACTGACAGGGGGGAATCACACAAAACAGGCATGATGTAATGGTTTAGGTTCATGCACTTGGTTACTCTAAACACAACAACACGTCTACAGGAATTCCTGTTGCAGCAATACTTACATCTCTAAACAAAAACGACCCTTGAGTGAAAAAAAGAAGATTGTTATTGGCCAAGTGGTAAAAAAAAAAAAAAAAAAATCAAGATTCTAATAACAAATGTGCATAAGAAGTTCAAGGAAAACTGAGGTAAGTCCTCTGTGTGTGGTCAGTAAATAGCTGGAGAGTGTGTTCGACAAAAGACAGAGCTACTTTCATTTCATTAAGAGCAAGGAGAGAGGCAGGCTGTGAGAGCCAGGGGCTGGTCAGTAATTAAGGTCAATTGGCCCATCAGCCTTTGGCGGCGCAGATGAATGTTTACCCAGAGTGAGGCTAATTGCACTCTTATAAAAGGAGCTGGGGGTATGGACAGATGCGTGCTGGCTCTCACACTCTTGCACATACTGCCCCATGCTGGGAAAACCACAAACATAACAGAGGGCACGGCCGTAATCTACTCAGTCGTGCTACTAATGATAGGATGAGAGCTATCACCTCCGCTCTCAGCTGCAGAACGAGTGGAGGTCTGAGACTGAACAATAAAAGGGAGGGGTCTCAGTGAGTTACTTACTACACAAAAGGTGGGAGTGGGTTTACCATCAGTTAAGAGGAGAAGGCATGTTTCAGGCCCAGGGGGAGAGGGCAGAGAGGACGGCAGCTTCAGGGTCAGAGGTTATCAGGGAATCTAGATAACAGCCTTACAGGGGGACTGAGAGAAGAGGAGAGATAATAAACCTCCGCACCAGAGCCCGCTGTTCACCAGCAGGAGGCAGTGTCTTCCTCCAAAATAAACAAACTGACCCGCAGCATTCCTCACCCCACTCTGCTTCTCATAAAACCACATAATCTGTTTATGTCCAACATGTCAGGAATAATATCTGTTAGTGCACATTGAGATGGAGGCTGACTTACCACCAATATTTTGAATGAGGATAGCGACTCCAACCAGAACCTGGAGGGATTTTTAAGAAAGCTGTTAGCAAGAATAATCTTCCTGGTTACCGGTGTGAAATGTTTGCCTGGGCAAAGCTTCACCTACTTTTCCTGGTTTCTGTAAGGCTTTTTCTCCAAGACCTTCATATGAGTTGATACCTAAAGTTAAAAAAACAACAACTTTAGATGCTGAGGAGATTGTGAGTTGCTGTTGGAGACACAACAGGATTGAGTAGAAGGGAGCATCTTTCTTTATTATACCTGTGGTGACTGGAACTCTTAATGGATTTAGTGGCAATCAATAGCTTTCATATCTTACGACTGTCTTTTTTTTATCTTCTCTTTGGGCTTTTTGGACTAACAAACATTACTCAAAACATCACCTGATCCAGTTGCGACCAGAACATGCAACACAAAACGAATTATATTGAAAGACACGTCAGGTAGTTTTGCAACAAAATGATTAAATCAGTGGTAAAGGAAGAGACGTGGTTCAGGGTGTGAAGTCTAACAGGATCATTGCAGATGAACCTACAGAATGTGTTATCTGAAGCTGGACTTTAAGTCTCTCACCTGTTTGGTCACAAAGCTTCAGAAGGAGATGTAAAGAGAATCCTGCCAGGAAGGCCACCACAACTAACAGGATGCTGAAGACGGCAGATAGCATGGTGTTGTAATATAAACACATGGTAGATATTAAAAGGGAAAACTGGTTAATTTGATGCATTCTTACCAAAAACCTACTATTCCTGTGCTGGCCATTGCATAGGCTAGACCCAGAATCCCACTGCCCATGATGGCGTTCATCAGGTTAAAGACAGAGGAGGCGAAGGAGGCTCCTGGCCTTCTGGGCTGTGCTGATCCCTGCAGACACACATAACAGAATAATCCTATGGGTATAAAAACAGAGAAGCAGCTGAGGAAGAAATTTTGTAGGAGCCTTAGGTGGATTTCTTATGACAGTATTAAGAACAACTGGTCGGGTCTGATGAAGGATGTCACAAAACAACACAGCAGAGGCATGCAGGATCAGGGAATGGAAATGGGAATGAATGGGCTGGGATTTGAGCTGCTGGCTGCGGGACAGCTGCCTGAGCTCAGGATAAGGGGAGCTGCCCAAACTGCTTGACCTCTCTAATGGGGGATATCCTGGATAGAACGAGTGGCAACTCTGGTGTCAGTGTCACAACAAGCTCGGATTGACCTGCAGGCCGCTCAGTCAGATTCACCCTGTTACAGCACTGAAAGGCAGGAAGTACACTGCAACGACCCGACGGATCAAAATATAGATTAGAAGCAAAGCACAATACAAATCAGAAACCACTAAAAGTAAAAACTTTACAAACTGATGGATAGATAAATGTATCTGAAACCAGCTCATTCCTGTTGGATTACACTAAACAAATGTATTTTTAAAAAGCACATTGGGAGTTTTAAAAATGTGTTTATTAGTATGTATTTTATATTTTGTGATTGAAGTCACACTAATAATGATATAACATAAAAACAATGTATTGTCTTTTTTTGTTATATGACTTTTTTGTAGCTTTTGTTTCTGTCTCACACGGTTCCCATAGGCCCAAAGATAAGGACAGTGCAAGGGTTAAGGAACACCTACTAATTATGCACATTTGTAACAAAGGTTAGTTAGGAATTACCTTTTGCTACAGAAAAACCTTAAAATGCAACATATGGATCTAAATTCTCCAGATTTAGCAACTCATATTAATGTATAATGTAAATTATTTTGTCATAGAAAAAGCCTATAAAAGTGCTAAGTTTATTCATTCATTTACACATGACTCTGCAGCTGATTCAGCCACAGTGGTTTTGGATGTACAGAGTACATGTTAAGATTCTGGTACTGACACAGAGAGCTGCTCATGGACAGGCACCAGATTATAACTGAGAGCTTTTGCATCATTATGTCTCCAGCAGGTCCCTGATGTCCTGTGTAGGACTAAAGGATCTGTGGACTCTGTGGTTAATGTGAAAAAACAGTTAAAACATCTTTTAAAACCTGTTTTTAATTCATCTGCTTCATTGTTAATGTATTATGTGTCGATTTTATTGTGAAGCACTTTATGATTTGCGGCCCTGTGATGGACTGGCGACCCGTCCAGGGTGTTCCCCGCCTCTCGCCACTTGACCGCTGGCGATAGGCGCTAGCTCCCCTGCGACCCTCTGTGGAGGATTAAGCAGGTATAGAAAATGGATGGATAGATGGATGGATTCATGATTTGTCTATCTTGAGAGGTGCTACATAAGTAAAGTTTTACTTACCATGAATTTAAAAATACAGATAGGCTCTTAACTATTTATTCCACTGATTAAATTAGATTTATTCAAATTTGCTATAATGCCATAGCTCTTCCATATGGGGGGGAAAAAATGGAATGACTTACAGCGTAAAAACACTCACAATAAAGAAATAGTACTAAAATTCAAGTATTTTCACCTCTTGAATCAGGGTATAGTAATCACTGCATGTTTAAATTTACTACTAATTTAAAGTGAGTATAGTGTTTGTAAAAATTTAAATATTTAAACATAATTAAAGCTTTTTTGTCACAAAAAATGACAGAAGAACCCCTTTATCATACGTAACCCTTTAACTTTCACACAAAGAATAATATGCACCACATGCTTGTTGTCGTTTGTTTTTTGCAATATTTTGTTCATTTGTGGTTGTCAGGATTATATCAAGGTGCTTCAAATCCTCAAAAATGCTTTAAATTAGGTGTATTTTCAAGGTTTTGAAAGTGATTTAGTTTTGAATAAAGTCACTGCAACTAAAGTTGGCATTAGCCCTATAACATTTGATTTTATACAACAAGGATTTTAATTATTAATCTGTGTAACGTGCTGGAAAATGGAAGTGTTTGAAAAGTGCTTGACCTTTAGTTTGATATGTGTGTATGAACTATGTATAAGTAAATAATAATGTAACATTTATAATAATTACCCTGAATTATAATAAACTCTATCTATTGAAACATCCTCAAATGTATTAAAAGTTTTAGATTGTAGGGGGCTTTTCAATTCAGTTCAGTACATGCATTATTAAGATCTATAGACTAAATTGTGCTCTACTAAGTGTCTAGTCTAACCCTAACAGTGACCTGCCAGTTTAAGGGTTAAAGCTGATTTAGTGAACTAAAAAGCGTAAAAAAGTAATTCAAATAGAAGAAAATAAAGGAAGTTGAAGTTCAAATAAACAAATTCATTGCTGAATTTAATGCTGCTTTTCTTGTCTGTTTGTATATAGTAGATATATAACATAGTAGATATAGTTGTGAACGTTTTCTTTTAAATACATTAATGTGTGTGGTCTGAGACGTTTTTTACCTCTGTCAGCATTTTGAGTGCTGACAGAGGCAAAAAGAACTAACAGCTCATGTGATGACTGGCTCATAATATGGCGTTTTGACATTTAAAAACACTGTCCTCCAGCTTTTAAGTGCTAAATAAATAACTCTACAGCTGTGTTGATACTTACATTTCCTAATAAAGGAGTCGTCTCGCAGTCTTGTGTGTTTCTAGCGGAGACTTTAGGGTAAAGATCCGTATTCGTGTCGCTATTTACACTCATGTTTAAAATAAAAAGGGAAGCAAACGGACTAGGGTCAGAGACAAACACCTGCTGTCAGCGGGACGACAGAAAGTCTGTCTGAGACCATCTTCTCCTGCGGTCACTTTTAAAATCTGCTCTTATCTTATCAGCTTGTCAGCGGCTTTGTGTTGTTGTTGATAGCCAACACTTCCGTCGCACATTTTAGAGCAAAGAGAAAACTGTCCAATCAGGAATCGAGGCTTCACTCTCTCGACCAATCACTGGTCAGCTCTGGTCCAGCACCGATGATGTAATTTCAGCATGCTTCCGAACAGAGGATGTTGAGGTGAGTGAGCTTTAACGAATTCTTTGTTAAAAACAATGTAGATGTGTGCTTTGTTCAATCAAATCTGTTACTCTATGAACCGGTAAGATAACAAGTGCTTTATATCCAAGAATTAAAATCTTAAATTAAACTTAAGGCGGAAACGTTAAGAATGATGTCAAGCGTTCTTGCTTAAAAGATTTGTAAAAGTGTATTCATTTCTAAAACGCCTGTTGGTGTCTCATGAAACAATAACAAAATCTGAACTTTGTATCATACATTTGTATTCAATTAAATGGTCGTATGTGAAATCTACCATAAGCTAGCAACAACATCATCTTTATTTAGGTTATTTATAACCTGCAGGTGAGATGATTGTTTCTCAGGTGGTGGCTGCTGGGGGACTCTTCATTATTTATTTATTATTGTATTTATAATAAAATGTGACACAGTGAGACAGAAAACGTGGCTCAAAATTGACATTGTGTTTCTTTATATTTGTTATAACAGGATTCTCAGCAGAATTGCATCTATTCAAACTGCAGCTGTACATCAGCGCGTCAGATCTGCTGGCTTGGTCTGTCCTGGTTTCATCATGAATACCCAACTGGAGCCCAAACTGTACCGGCCCCCTCCAGAGGTCAGGGGTATGACCACTCTGAACAAAGAAGCCTTCACACAGACCATCACAGTCCCGGCTCTACGGGTTCCCACTGGGGTCCTAAATAAAGTAGTGAAGAGCCTGAGAAAGTCCACTGTTCAGCGCCCAGGTATACCCAAAGTAGTTCAAGACAAAGAAGGAAGTAGTGACTTTCGTTTAGTTCTGTTGAATCCTCACAGAGTGTCCTCAGCCAGCTCCTTTAGTGAGGCAGAAGCAGAGGCCCTCAGGTCATTTGGTGTTACTGAGGAGCTGCAAGATTATGAGATGAAGCTGACCTACGACAACCTGAAGAGTGAAGAAGTGCTGGAGGCGGTGCTTCCTCAGGGTCAGGATGTGACCTCAGGGTTCAGCCGGGTGGGACACATCGCTCACATGAACCTGAGAGACCACCAGCTCTCATACAAGAACCTCATAGGTAAGAAAAAAAACATTAAAGGTGTGGTTTACTCAAAAACCTTTTTTTGATGTTTTTTCTGATTAATATTGGTCACCCTGAGCTTTTCATGTATGAAAACAGTATTCTACATGTATCTCCAGGTTTAGGTTCTTATTGAAAATAGAGGTTAAAATGCTAGGATTTAAAAAACCTCGCAGATCTACGTCACACTGTGAATTTGCATTCATGTTCTCGCCCATCTTGGCTCGCGCCCGCCCCACATGCAGGCCCGGATAATGCACAGGCTAGATATGGCTTGAGCCTTGGGGCCTCGTGTGGTCTGGGGGCCCCATTGGCCACTAAAAAATACATTATTTTATTTAAATTTGCATGCAAGAATATTCTTAAACTGAATTGGCCACAAAATCGTAAACAATGCAGATTTCTCACGATCTTGAGTCACGGTACATGACAGGCAGCGTATAGAAACAGAACAAAAACGAGAGACATTTATTGTTTTATGTTCAGTGTCAGCTGTTACGAAGTTGATGTGCAGGTAATAAGTGCAATAAATAATTATATTGGAAAAAAATCGTGAGAGAATCATTATCTCAATTCTGAGCAAAAAAAAAATTGTGATTCTCATTTTATCCAGAATCGTGCAGCCCTATTCCTCCTAACATATTTTTGCTGTGATATTAGCAGTTATTCTGAGGTCTTTGTGGTTAGCATAGCCACACATGCTGTTAACATAGGAACTCCCACGTCCTACGGTCTGCTTTCCCCCCGGTTCAGGTGTCTCAGCAGAACATTCTGCTCTTGTAGGAGAAAATGTAAGTTCACATGTAGTTATTACCATTCTGAAACATTCATTGACAAACAACGAGTAAGCATTTCCTCTAATATTTCTCCTTCGCCCTTGGATGTAGGATCAAAACGTAAGGCATAATCTCGTCTGACAATTTGGTGTGATACAGTAATCTGAATAAGGGGAAGAAGTGATGTTTCTGTTATTTAATCAGAAGCGAGGGGTGTGCATATCATTAATAATAATGAGGAAACCTGCTGTTTCCAGCACACCTCTGCATCAGCAAACTTCTGCATTAGAGAATAGAAGCGTCATAGCTTTTGTCCTTATAAAAATGACTTATGGCATTGATTTACACTAGAGAACATGGCAAATTTATTAAATAAATGAGCAAACCACACCTTTAAAAACTGTTTAGACAAGGCACATTTTGATATTTGAGATTTAACATTTAATTGGTCCCAAATTTTATATCTGGTTTCATGATATGGATTATTTTTAGCGCGGTCACAGAACACTTAAAAGGCACTGAATGTATTTTATTGTATAGTTTTACTGGTTGTTTACTAGCTTTTTTTTTTTTTTTTTTACATTTGATTATTTTACATTTATGCATCTACAATAGGTGGCTGTTTAAAAATATTCTAAAGTAAAATGTAATGTTGACAGAAAAACAGTATTTTGCCAGTGATGTTACATGAAGAAATAAAGTTAGAGCATTTCTTCAATCAGCGTTACTGCCATGCTTTAATATCAAATGAAATTCTCATTTTAGGTCAAGTAATAATAGATAAAAATCCTGGTGTCACCTGCGTGGTCAATAAGACGAACACGATCGACTCAACTTACCGGAACTTCAAGATGGAGGTGCTGGCTGGAGAGGAAAACATGGTTGCCAAAGTAGGTGCTATTATTTCATGTTAACGTTTCAAACAAACATAATTCAGCCATAATATTGTGACTTCAGCTACAGCTATGAAAAAACAACCCTCTATTATTTCTAAAGTTACTAGAATAGAAATGATCTAAAACGTATCAAGTTCAAAAACTATTCAAATCAACTTCAAGTGTACAAAAACACATCAGATTCCACCAAGTCATTATCAAACAGGAATTCTGCTAAAATGACTCTATATTGTTTTTAAGTAAAAACTATAGATTTTTATTTTTCAAAGTCAGAGCTCATTTTTTTATAAATTGGTTTGCATTCAGAACTTTAATGATTTTAGGTGATGCCTTTAATATTTAACATCCGTCTCTGATGCAGGTGAAAGAAAACGGAGTGACATACGAGTTTGACTTTTCCTGTGTTTACTGGAACCCCCGGCTGAGCACAGAGCACCAGCGTGTTGTGCAGCTCATTAAACGCGGCGACACTGTTTTTGATGTGTTTGCTGGTGTTGGACCCTTTGCTGTACCAGCTGCCCGTCAGGGCGCCAACATTTTGGCCAATGATCTCAACCCAGAGTCGTACAAATGGCTGCAACACAACTGCAAACTCAACAAGGTGGAGAGCAAAGTCCGAACCTTCAACCTGGATGGCAGAGCCTTCATCCAGGGACCTTTAAAGCAGGAGCTGTACACTTTGCTGAAGGGGGAAGCTGGTGTTCATGTGGTGATGAACCTGCCTGCGTTGGCTCTGGAGTTTCTGGACGCTTTCAGAGGCCTCCTGCGGTTGGAACCTCCATGTGAGGTGAACCTCCCCACTGTGCACTGCTACGCCTTCTCTAAAGAAGACAACCCTGACGTGGATGTGGTGGAGAGAGCTTCCCGCAGCCTCGGATTCCCTCTGGAGAACAAGTGCTCGGTGCATTTTGTGCGTAATGTAGCACCCAACAAAGACATGATGTGTGTACGATTCAAGATCCCTAAAGAGGTTCTGTTCTGCAGTGATGAAGAAAACGCAGGTGAGAAAGGGTTTGTTGATTGTTGTTTTCTAGTTAAATTTAGTCCTATTTTCTTATTGGGCCACCTACAACTAAACATGGCTGCCTGACTGATTATTAAACACAAAGAAAATCACATCTGTTCCTTTTTTTTTTAAAGAACTGTTCAGATTCAGACGACCATGGATCCTTTTACTGCCTGTTTGTCATTTTTAAGTCTAGCAAAAATGCATTATCAAAATTTGCATTGAGCTTTTTTTTAATGCTCAGGATGGAATGTGGGGATTTTATTAGATATCCAGACTTTTTAAAGTAAAGAAAAACTTTCTTCTTCAGGTCTAACCTGATTTGTTTTGTGTATTCACAGAACCTTCTGAAGAACCAGCCCCGAAGAGACAGAAGAGTGACAAATCTACAGATTCAACATGACTCAACCTTTTTAAGTTTGATCATAACTAGAGACATTATTGCCTCTTCAAAAGAAATGATGACGTAGTTTTAGTTCAGGTGCACTCAAATCTGATGAAATTATTATTCTGGGTTGTACAAGTTGCATGCTTTGATTAAAAGAAAAACTATATAAAATAATCAGTTTTTATTTTTTGTACAAAATAAAGTTAACAGATGACAAAAAGGTAACACATCTTAATTAAAAAATAAATCAAATAGATAAACACACAGCAGCATCAGAGGTGGTACTGCTGTATTTGTAAAGTCTATTTTGAGCAGATGTTTGTGGATTCAGCCTCTTGGAGGAAACAGACCACTGAAGGCATCCTGGATGGCTCGATAACACGCCAAAGCTGAGGAGTATCCTCCAGCTGTGTCCTGGGGCATGGCGGCCCGTACGTGGTTCAGATACCTGAGAACACACAAGTATTTGTTCAGTACCAGAGGTGACATATTTTGTAAGTAACTTACCTGTGAGCTGTTCTTTCTCATTATTTAAAAAAAAAAAAAAGCAATGTGAATGAGTGAAATATACATTTTTTTGTTCATTAAATTCACTTTTTTGTTGAATCTCCAGAAAGTTTTGATGAAATCAATTAAGCGGTAGGACTTGTTCCTAAAAGCGTTACATGTCTTTCATTTTATGGGTACTTGGATGTTTTCTCAGGTTCTAAGCAAAACCAGAAATGGATATTTATTTCATAATTAGTCGAGCTTTGCAAAAGTTTGGGTTTTTCATGTGTAGAAAAGGTTATTTCTCACAACAAAGCTAAAAAAACAAAGTCGAGCAAATAAGGCTTTATACTAATATTGCCCCCATCTGGATGCTCCGTCTGCTGTAGTTCTGGCAGATCGGCCTAAAGCCCTCACACGAGTCTGACTTTGTAGCCCCTGTTCCTGTGAGCTGGGGAAACTTCAAAGGGAAATGAGTATCAAGAGCACAGACAGCACTCTGATTTCTGAGCCCATTCAAGCTGCTTTACAGAGTAACCTAACACCTGTGGGGAGGCTCAGAGAGACGTGGACGTGAATCGATGACAGACAGAGGAAAAAAGGTGTTGCAGAGACGCGCTGAATAAATCATTTTTGCTTTTGTGTTTTCTGTGAGTCGCTTTGTTTTTCTAACCCAATTAAAAACCTCCACAAAGAATAAAGATTGCGACACTTGGTCATGAATACATGACCGAGATCTTACGATAAGGTAAAGTGAGAGAACAAGACAGTACAGAAAGTCAATCAGATCAGACCACTCATCACCCACTAGAGAAACAACACACAAGTTCAAAACAGGAGGCCCAGTGATTAATAATAACTTCATTAGGCCCAAGCTGCTGTAGCCTGTCCTTCAGAGCACTTGAGGGAGGTCTTCTCATATGGCTTCCTGCATCAGATGAGTGCTATCTATTGATTATATTGTACTCTGCCCTTTTTAATGGTGAAAAAAGTGGGCTATTTACGGCCTGGCTAAGTCTGCTCTTCCTGCTAATCTAATCCCCAAGCTACTCATGTGGTCATTCCTTCCAAGAAAGCTGAGAGCTCTGTGTAACTTTATACCTGCCTGCCCCTAAGGAGAGGGAGGAAGAGGCTGTGGGGGCTGGGAAGTGGAAAGAGGTGGGGGGAGATATTGGAGGTGAAATCAACTTTTGATATCAACACAACCCCTCTTCCTTTAACCAACCCTGTCCATGCTGTGCTCAACCTGAAACAGCAGAGGTTAGTTCAGTTCTGCTGCATTAACTCGGTGTCTGCACCCACAACTAGCCTCAGACGTGAGTGTGCCGTTTATGTTCACAGAGCAGAATAAATAATCCTTTGCACAAGCCTTTACCAGACTATAATCTATAAAAACATTCGTCCGTCTTGATACAACAAGATGCTAAAATTTCACCGATCCATCAAACCCCTCTGGCACCATACTCTCCCTACCCATCAGCCACCCCTCCATCACAGCATCCCCTCATTCTCTCTTTCCCTCCAAAGACTGGACAACCTTTTGTTCGCAGGGCACTGAAACCCAAGACGTTTCGGCCGGTTACATCTTTCACTCTCCGGGCCCCATTGGAGCATTAGCTGCAACTTGATATGGGTCTTTTCAAAGCTTTGTATTATTGGGTAAATATGGGTCACTTTGCTGTGGCCCATTATGTCGCTTCAGGGGAGCTGGAAGAGAGGAGTGCAGGTGATGAAGAGTACTGAAAGACAGGGTGTGTGTGCAACTCAGCTTGGATGGCTGAGTGGTTGAAGCTCACTACATTTTTCTACTTGGAAAACTAAATACCTGGACACTGTCTCCTCCTGCTAATAATGGTCAGATTTTCCTGATGGGACTCTGAAAGTATTCCCAACTCCTGCTGCCTGGAAAACGCAGCAAAGCCTCATCGCTAATTCAGACTGAAAGGATAAGTGGCACAATGTTCCGTCGGGTTCAGAGTGATTTCCAGCTGAGAATGTGTGTAAATCCGTAATGCTGCAGAAGGATAAAAAGCGTTTGGGCTATGTTAGCATAGCTGGGACTCCGAAGGGGAAAAACGGGAGACAACAGCCAGAGATACAGGCTGTATTGGGCCTCTTGTCTAGACTCTATGTTTTGGATAGAATTAGATTAAGAAAGGCTGAGGAAGTCAAGGCTAAATGGAAAGAAAAGAGGCCTGTAATGCTACAGCGGCAATTTCAGCAAGTAGACACTTAATCAACATGCAAACCACAGAGTAGACAGCGTACAGTGAAGCAATATGGATCACTTGTGAACAAAACACACTGAAGAATCATTGTTCATGGATTTGTCCGTTTTCAAATTTCCCAATCCAGATAGTTTAAAGAAGTTAAACTGGCCCAGAAACGAAGGGATATACAAGAGAATGAACTAAATTATTGGACAAAATCCTTTCCATAAATCATTTCATTAGTTATATTTTCTCCTTTTGATCAGTAATCATTTATTTTAAAATACATTTTTGTTAAGTATATATTAGGTGTAAAAGGAATGTTTTTTTTTTCTACAATCAAGGTTCAACAATTACGCTAATAATACATAAATTGACCCAAAAGTTCTAAGACATTTTTATCAACACATATGAATATTAGGGGATAGCCCATCATTATGGTGGAGGCACACAGTCCTGAACATTTTACTTTGACTTCAGATTTTCCATTGAAGTACTGAAAAATGCTCTAGAAAACACATCTGAGGAACTCTTATTCACTATTTGATCACTTCAGCTTTTGTTTAACTGAACACAAGATCAAACACTTCCCAGATTTCTATCAGTCATCTGCATAATTTATCATTTTGAATTGAAAAAATAGGATCTGCAAATCATAAACTCCTTACCACCTTGCTCTACGGACTAAAGTCTGATTAGTTAAGTTTATTAAAGAGAAGAAGACGAGTGCTCAGATTAAAGCGATGAGTGAGAATGCAACAGACAAAAACAAGGCAGGATGTATCTGAACAGAGGATGACGGTACCAATGCCCGGAAATCTTCCTTTAGTGCTTCGCTTCAGCAGCAACTGAGGATTCCTGGCCTGGGAATGATGGGAGCTGGATGAGGGGGGTACAGAGCCACACACCTGCCAGATGATTTGTCATTATAGAGGGGTCAGCACTCAGCTGTCACCCCCTAATCACCCGTCCTACCCCTTAAGTCACCCCCCCTCCTGCACCCACTAAACCCCACTCCAGTCCTCCCCAAACACCCCCTGCATTCCTCAGGCAGCTCCGGTTTCACTCGCGGTGCTACCACTCCATCTGCCCCTCCTTCCTACACTCTGCCCTGGGAGAAAATGTACCCCTGCGAGAGACGCAGCACACTGAGTTCACTGTTTGGATGTGGGATGTGTGCTTGTGCCCCCTGTGTGTGTATCTACACAATTCACGTGTTTATCTAAGGCCAGGGCTGTTCGTAACGATACCAGAGGTGAGCTGACGGATCAGAATTCTAGTGGCAGAGAAAACGTGAATTGGTCCAGGCCGCGATCCAGAAACAAAACCCCCCGCAGACAAACCAAACATGAAAAACTCTCACAGGTATACTATATCTGTCAACAGCAGTCTTTCACCACCACAGGTCAAAGGTCACACTCTTTTCCATTGAACGCTGCTTCCTCTGGGACGTGCAAGCGTGTTGGATAGATCCTCAGCCGTCAGTCTACCCACTGTCCAACAGATTATCTCAAGTTGTACTCTGTGAGTGAGCCTGAGAGGGGGCTCAGCGCGGTTACATCATATCCTCACAACCCTATCCATTATCATGTTTCTTATCATCACGAGTGACGGGTCAAGTCTGCCTCTCTGCGTCCCCAAAGAGAGCAGGGGAGGGAAGTGAACACTGCTAACACTTTTCTTACTTAAGGAGAGAACATGTTTGGAGTGTTAACAGAAGTGTGGGGTGATGCTTGACATTAACACTTGCAGAAATGAATTCTGTGAGACTATACAAGCTGTCCTCAAGAAGGCAGCGTGTTGGTATCAGTGATAATGAAGAGGCATGCTTGTGTTGTGTTTGCAGGCCAGGACGGCAGATGTGACTCTGATAAAGGTGTTTTGTTCCCTCCTGGCCTGAACATCACCTGTCATCGCTGGTTTAGACCCTTTGTGTCGTTGCTGTGCAGCACTATCGTCTAGCCTGATGGGGGCAGTAGAGGCTGTCTGACTAGAAAAACCACTGGCTCCAGTGTGATCACAGCAGCCTCCAGGCATCACCCTCTAACCACCTGACATACAGAGCATCCTTCTTTCATCTGCTGGACTGCCACTTGATAACTCTGCCTCCTGGAAATGTTTGGAGGAGGAGGGAAGGAGACACTGGAAAAGGAAGATAATGACATGACATCAGTGCCTTCGTTCACCAAATGGGGCCATGCACAATAGGAGGACATATGCTGTCCAGTGAATGGCTGCTAATACTAGGCACACCCATACACACACACACAGCAAAGGAGCCTTGACAGTGAGACGTAACATTCAGTGAATAGATCGCTGATACACTGAGGAAGAATAGAGTTTTCCCAGAGGGGACTCGTCTCCGCAGATATCAGTTACTAAAGCATCTGAAGCAGTGGGAAAAGGCAAAGAGAATTTCAATTAGGGGCAAAAATGGAAAAGGGTAAAGAAAAGAGAAGTGGAGCACAACAAAAGGCAGGGCCGATATTCATACATTATAGCTGAGAGGTGACTCCTGTGTTGAGATGTGTGTGTGTGTGTGTGTGTGTGTGTGTGTGTGTGTGTGTGTGTGTGCGTGCGTGCGTGCGTGCGTGCGTGTGTGTGTGTGTGTGTGTGGCAGGTCCCTGCAGCTAAGCCCCCCATGATGGGAGTTTGTTTTGTTTCTTCTGTTATTAAGTGGAGAAAATGAGCCCTCTAATCCCTCTGTATTTATCTGGGCCCTTCGCCCCAGGAGTGAAGAGCAGGAGAGATGTGCAGAGATCCAATATGAATGAAACGTACTTCATACATGTGTATGTGTGTGTGTGTGTGTGTGTGCATAGTTATGTTACAACCAAAGTCTAAATTCAAACCTATAAACAGATCAGTGTGTTAAAATAGACGAGACACAAATAAATCTGAACGCAAGTTGGGCCGTAATCCCTGGTGTTCTATCCACCTGCCGTCTCTTTCACTGGTGTGGAAACACAAAAAAACACAAAAATCAAACCTCTTTCACACACAAAATACACATTATCCTCATTCTGTAGCCCTCCCTCTGCTCCCTCTTTGGGTTAGAAATGACTCGCTCACAAGTAGAAAGCTTCTAGTCAACTACAGAGCAAGCTTATTTTGACTCATACTTCAAGAGAAGATCAATATTTGCGCAGATCTATGGGAGGGAAAACAATAGTGATGTGGCCTCCACCAGCCCAGTCTGTTAATGGTCTGTTTACTGAGACAGACAGGATAATGGCCTGGGTGTTGGCTGGTGGAGAATCAGGCAGTGGCCACGCTCCGCTCTGTTTCTGGAATAGTTTCTGTGGAAACAAAAAGAGGAGAGAGAAAAAAACCACATCTATATGGCAAGAAGCTGAGTATCTACGTACATCTGCTCTGCATGAGGATGGAGCATCCTGTTGACACAGACAGGTTTGCAAGTCAAATAGCTGGCCTCAAGCCTCCACACTTTTATAGAGCATGCACACTCTCTTTTGGCTATGCAAATGTTAAATCTGTGTGCCCCATGACTGCAAGTCAAGACTTTAAATGTCAGCAATAGAAACACTTAAATGGCTGGTGAAGCACTGCGATGATATAGTTACTGGCTATGTAGTAACACAAGACAGAGGCATGTGTAACGAGTGTGTAGTGTGGAAGAATGAAAGATATCAGATATCTGAGAAACAAAGTTCAGCTGTAGGTCTTGGTCATGGTGCCAGCCTTGGAGTGTTTGAGGGAAAGCTCTTTTGTGATGCAAGAAACAATCTTCTACAAATTTAGCTTTTTACCAACATTACTGAATATTTTATTGGCCAAATGGGAATAAATGACGTGTTTTTGGTTGGAAAGTTGATCAAAGACTGCTGCTCTTGAAAAAGTTCACATCAGGTCATGCTAACCGGCGCCTCGATCTCCAGCTCATAACTTCAGCATCAAAGCTGTGTCTGTGTGCGTGAGAGTGTGAGACTGCACAACTATTTGTGGCCCACAATACGAGCGCCGTCTCTCCAAGGTGCCATCACTCTGCTTCTGTCAGTCCCGGCACTCTGACATCCTGCTGCTTTGCCTAAGGTCCCTCGTGGTCAGCGACCTCTGACCCACCCTCCAGCTCCTCCAGACCAATCCTGCCCATCAGATGAATGTGTGCCTTGCAGGGATCTGAGAACCTGGAGTACATGGAAAAGCTATTCATGGCTCTTTCTAGAGATTTGTTCTGTTGGCTGCCTTCTGCGTATCGTGAGAAAAAGACAAATAACACGACTGACTTGAATTTTCATCACAGAGCGAGCAAACGCAGGAAAGAATGACTTGTGATATTTAAATCCTGTAAACCCTAATTTAGCAACAGATTCAAGAGTGCTTTGTAAACCATGTTTAGTGGTCTTGCTGAGTCCCAGAGCCAAATCCAGGGTCACTGCTCATGCTTCTGGGCGAACAGCACCAAAAAAAAAATTAAAAGAAAGCGTTCAGACTTGGAGAAACGCCAACCAGCCAGGAAGAGGCTAGCAAAGCTAGCTGCCAGGAACTGAGGCTGTGATGGCATCAGTGACTCTCCTGAATTCCTCCTTTCCACCAAAGCACTTAACATGCAGCATAAATCAACACACAAACAAACAAACAGATGCTCTTCAAATAAACACGCAGGCTCTAAGGGATGCGTGGAAAGCTAAAGAACACAGAGAGGAGGAGAGCATCACTCAGAGACCCATTAACCTCTGGCTTCCAACCAGAACAGTGAGCAGGCGTCTTTTAAGTACATGTTAAACATAGCTAGTCTATATGTGTGTGCACAAGTGATTTATGTCTTACTTTTGAGTCCATGAATACACTGATTTACTTTGAAGTCTTGGGGTGCAGTTTTGAGTGGAGAAAACAGTCGCTTATCATCTGTGTTTATGAACATTTGTCACAGCAAACTACACGTTGCTATTTAACCCCTCAGATAGAGACTCAAGAGGAGAAAGTCCTGCATATGAGCGCATCCCCGAGAGAGAAGCTCCAGACTAAACACACATCCATTCAGCTGCTCTCCTTCACCCCACCGACAAGAGACGGATCCCTGACAAGCACTCTCGACAGAAAAAAAAAAACTTTTTCCACCAATTATAGAAACAATGCAGAGTGGGGGGAGGAAGAGGCAAAACTTCTAAATATTATACACACTGGCATTTGGCAAAGTGCACGGAGCAAGCTCTGTCAGAGAGAGATGGGCTAATTTCAGGGCAATGTGTGCCAACACAAACAACTGTTCTGGCTAGCTTTCATTGTCAGCACTTGAGGTTTGAGTCAAATTTTTCAACGCTCTGCAGCCAATTTCTCTTTCCCCTATTCCC